>JAZAVK010000248.1:0-30282 GCA_037954305.1 Neonectria magnoliae
TTGTTGTTGTTGTTGTAGGTAGCGTGCAGCCCAAGTTTAGGCCCTGGGGTACTTCGTACCAACTAGTAACAGGAACCGTAGCCCCAAGTCCTTCAGGGGATGGAGGTGTTATGTTAGTGACCAGCTACCGATGCCTTAACAGATAATTAGTGCGCCAGCGACCGTCACGACCGAAGTGATAGAGGTCCGAATACAGTACTAAGTATGCACCTTGCTCTAATTACCGTCTAACTACGGAGGGCTCTTTCAAAAGTCATGACCTACACTAATCCCAAATAAGCAATCAGATGGTTACATCCACGATAAGATACATAGAGTACTTTTCCTTATTTACCCTCCCCTGAAGGCCACTAGTCTTATAGCAGTCCGCGACCACTACTCGAGAGCCTTATGCCCCTATTACCTCTGAAGCAATAGAGGTCATAGCGAGCAGTTTATCGCTCCTAGATAAGATAACATGTACCTCAAGTAACTGACAAGGATCAGGGAAGATAGTGGATTTTGCTCAGGACATAACTTTTGAAAGAGCCCTTCGTAATTAGCGACTGGTCTGCGGAGCGAGCGGAGTCGTGCAAATTACCAACCCCTACCTAGCTTCCCTGCTTAACCTGCCATTGTGGTCCGCCTTACAGGAAACAACACGTTGGTCGCCTCTTCGGAGGCATGCCAGGGCATTTTGGTTGTTTGGTATCGTTCAAAATGACATACTCTGGAGTCTGTCGGCTCTTTCAAGAATTAGGTACTGGGCTAGATACTTCGATCACTCTAGGAGGTCAAACACATGTATGTCCATGCTTTTCTTTGTTGCTTCAACCCGCTGCGTGTAGCCTGACGTCTGCTGTTCCGCCGCCACGAAACCCCTTGGCAGCTTGGCTCCTGTTCAATATGCGATGCTAGCATCTTGGAATCAAGTTGCACCTGAACCGTATCTGGAACCGAAATGTCCTAGCTTCGGCCCACTGGTTGACTGGTCTCAAATGCTTTTGAAGCCCATCGCGTAGTTGCTGAAGTGGTACAGTTGACTTCGTGTCGTCCCGATGTTAAGTATCTACTTACTGACGTCTTGCCTACTAGGGAGGTAGATATACATCCCAAGGGACGGTCACGGGCATGTCATGCTCCCAGCACTTGACTGAAACCTTCTACCTGGCAGCTGTATCTGCCGATCCGGAAAGAAGGACAGGTCCCCTCTCAGCCTGCTAGGGCTGCTTCACTAAGAGACGCTACAACTGCTTGGCTGCTTCCTTTACTCGCGTGCACTGCTCGGGCGACAAGCATCCGCTGGAGGTTGGCGTCGGATGGTGATAGACTACCCTTGAGCCATAAATTGGTGATCTCGTCTCGGGACGGGAGGTATGCCACACAACAAGCTGCCAGGATCTCTTTGTGCTCCGATGGAACTGGATCAAGCACCATGACCGGCTCCTCGCCATCCCTTCCTGGCACGAGTGCGGCGACCCCGCCGGAGACGGTATCCACGCAGTCGATGCCAGCGTCAGCGAGAGCGGCGGCCGCTACGGTAATGCAACCGCCAAGGACATTCATCATGTCCCATTCCTCAATGCCCTGTTCTACAGCAGTCTGTCGCGCTTGATCCCCTTCGATGATGGTTACCACAACATCCACGCCACTTTTGGGCCACCGATCCGCAATTAGAGCGCCTCGGAGGGCCGTTTCAAGATGCGTGCTGAGATCCCGCTCGCTAGAATCCCGAAGATAACCCCTCCGTTGCCGAGTCGCGAACGGAGCGAACTTGACGTGGGTTGAGAGGACCATGTGTGGTGAGAATGGAGCTGATCGTGGCAGTGATCTCGGGCCATGGACGGTACAGGTGAGCTTCATGCCTGTGCTGGCGGAACCATTCTGGGGTTCGATTTCTAGGTACGCCGACCCGGATGCTGAAGGTGTGACCCCAGTCTTGAGATCTGATGTGTTTTTTTTTAGTCTGCTACAGCTGCGTTGCTGGGTGAGGCAGAGCTCTTACATTGAGCCCGGACGCCGTTTGGTGGGCGAAAACGACTTGGCAGTGGCAGACCATCTGCCTCAAAAACAGGCGGAACGGTTACACCCCCAGGGCCATTGACTCGTCGACGATCTGCCATTGTTGAATGAATAACGCTTGCTTGGTTGTCTCAGATGTCACGAGCGTCGAGAATAGTTTTCACTACCCAAGTAGAGTGGAGGTTTGTCGCCAGCTTAGCCCATGCACTAACCCGCAAAACATGCAATAAAATGAGAGTACCTCTTTATCACAACGATGAGTCATCAATTGGCCCCATTTCTCCAACGGTTCAAAAGCTCGAATTTTCTGCGCAAGACTCAAAATTCTCACTCCCTTTCCTCTTCTCAACGCCAACCCGCCCAACACTTGGGATCTCCAAGTGGATGACTACTGCAGGTGGCCTAGATCACTATTTAGCAGGCTGTGGGCATTGTGCCTCAGGTATGTGAAGCTCCCGTTCTTTCCCTTATCTCCAATGATGATCCTTTTCACCACTGTTCCCGCGACTCCTGAGCGTCTTGAACAACATGCACTACCATCTGAGGTCTCTCTTCAACTCATCATGCCTTGCTCTCGTAGCATCATCTGCTGCCGCGACACGCGACTAACCTGCAATAGTTTACTCTGACTAGGCAGATATATGATATCGCATGTCCACGGATTTCAGCTAGGTGAGTTGTCCACGCATGGATTTATTTTCCTTACTTTTCCCCATGTCGATGATGAGAAACATTTTCAATCAGTTCTGCTTCTGAACCAAAGTGATGACCCTTAATATACCATACCAAGATCTCTGATATAACATCCAATCACATTATTTGTTTTCCATTCTCAGTTGGGCAACTTGCTAACCTTGAGAACTCAGACCGCTGAATCTAGTTGGTACGGCTTTGAGTAACCTCCCAGTTCATGAATGCAAAGTAAGTACTTATTTTGACGATGAGGATGTCAATGAGCGTGGTTGCACATGATGACACAAGTTCTATCCATTCAACGACTTCAACTTGGCTAAGTCACCCTCCCGCACTGTAGTCTCTCGCAAGAGAGATGATGACGGTTGTGGAGTTGCTTAATTCGCACCAATTCTGACTCCAGTGTTGCGGCTGTTCACAATCCGTTTTGGATTGTGGATAGTCGCAGCCGGCTGGGTTGACTGAGTATAACGGCTTTTCTGATACCCTCCACGTTCCCAGATGGCTCCTCTGAATCTTTGACCAAAGAAGGCATGAGCTAACCATTTTTGAAGGAGCATACGATGTAAGTCCGTATAATTCACCATATCGCGTCATTTGTAGGCGGTCTTCACTGTTCACGCTGAAAGTGTCTGAACAAAGTGACTGATTCGTTCGTTGTATGCTGTCGTGTGTATGCACGAGCGTGCATCAAGCTAGCAGTTTCCATAAAAATAAAAATAAAAATAAAAGTGTATGAACTATTCTGACTATTTTATACCGCACACGGTGACCGTGCCCTTGCATGTGAAGTATTTTTTTTTTGTGCTGTGTATGGTTCTTACTCACAAACACAAGGAACCCAAAGACGGCGCTGAGCCATCTTTTCCGTCGATGAATTATTTTGCTGTAATTACAGGGCCATTGGCTTTTAATGACCACTTTGTGAGCGCCGATTGCAATTTCACATAACGGTGGATATCACGAATCGATGGAGATGCGATCTCAGTCATGATCAAGGTAGGAGGGGTCTAGAAGTCGACGTCTAGGTATAATTGATAGTCTAATCAATTACTGACGATGTCGCTCAAGGAATGTACCAAATCCCCGTCTTGTTCGAGCTGTTTGAACGAGTATTCGGTTGCTTAACAGGGATCCAATTAATCCGCCAAGCGGGCCTAGCTGTCCGTGCTTGGGGCCATGGCGCCCTGGAACGTGGGTACCTTTCGACTTCGGTTTCAGGGATTACTGAGATACTCTTGGTCAATTCCCCGAGGTTACTTGGTCCTGGTACACGCCGCCTTAGAGCCACCTTTCTTCCACAACCCCCCTCGTTGCATTGCTCGGCCTTGCAAGCCCTTGAACGATTGCACACCACGGCGAACGACTTCGGCGAGAGAGAGCGAAAACGATACAGAACGCCGTCGCCCCTGCCGACCTATCCCTCCCCTTCACACCGACCGATCGCGGAGCCCCTGTATCGTGGCCCCGATAGACTCTCGCAGCTCGCAGCACACAGCCCGCACACCCATCTCCTCATCTGCTTCAAGTTCGAGTGCGACCCAAAGACGCGCTGGCCCGCGCAAAGGCTGCGCAATGCCTTCCTATGACTTGCCCACCAATTCCAAAATGATTCCCCGGCATCACACTGGTGCCTTCTCCAATGGCTATCCGCGCGGGAACACGTTCGATATCTCTCCTCATAGGTAAACCCAATCCTCAGTACTTTATCCTGCCTCCTCTTCATTCGCTGACTTTCGAATCCGAAACAGGTTCCAGCCTCGCGCGTCGACACCCGCCCAGCGACGGCGCAAGAAGCTCCTGGTCCGTCTCGCCGTGGTGCTCGCCATCCTTCTCACTTTCAGTCTCTGGCTGTGGCCGTCCAGCCCCGTCGCTTCTCTCGTGTCTTTCGGCCTCCTCTCTACCGGCGGCGGCCTCGAGCTCGAGACGGTTCGATACTATGACTTGACTAATGTCCAGGGCACTGCTCGTGGGTGGGAGCGCGAAGAGCGGATTTTGCTCTGCGTGCCCCTGCGCGATGCCGAACCGCATTTGTCCATGTTCTTCTCCCATCTCCACAACTTCACCTATCCTCATCATTTGATCGATCTAGCCTTCCTAGTCTCCGATTCGAAAGACCGAACTCTGGAGGTGTTGTCGGAGAATCTGGAGGCCATCCAAGCAGACCCCGACCCGAAGCAGCCCTATGGCGAGATTTCCATCATTGAAAAGGACTTTGGCCAGAAGGTGAACCAGGATGTCGAGAGCCGTCACGGCTTTGCCGCGCAGGCAAGCCGAAGAAAGCTGATGGCGCAAGCCCGCAACTGGTTGTTGAGCGCTGCTCTGCGACCTTACCACTCCTGGGTGTACTGGCGAGATGTGGATGTGGAGACGGCTCCTTTCACTATTCTTGAAGACCTTATGCGGCATAACAAGGACGTTATCGTTCCCAGTTAGTACAACCGTCGCAACACGATATTTGAAGATGCTAATCGACGTACAGATGTCTGGCGACCTTTGCCTGACTGGCTTGGTGGAGAACAGCCATACGACTTGAATTCATGGCAAGAATCAGAGACAGCCCTGGCTCTAGCTGATACGTTGGATGAGGATGCAGTCATTGTTGAAGGTTACGCCGAGTATGCTACCTGGCGACCTCATCTTGCTTATCTTCGTGATCCCTATGGTGACCCTGACATGGAGATGGAGATTGACGGAGTCGGAGGTGTCAGTATCCTGGCAAAGGCCAAGGTGTTCCGATCGGGTGTTCACTTCCCAGCCTTCAGCTTCGAGAAGCATGCTGAGACTGAGGGCTTTGGCAAGGTATGATACGCGGTTTGGTCTTCTTCGGAGCTTCATTGTTGACATGGAGATTACAGATGGCCAAGAGAATGCGCTACTCCGTTGTAGGCCTCCCTCACTACACTATCTGGCATTTATATGAGCCAAGTGTGGACGACGTCAAACATATGGAGGTAAGTCCCATCTTGGACAGGGCTGATATGTCCTGTCCTTTCGCAAGCCCTCCTCTGTTGCTAACTGTCAATTCAGGAAATGGAGCGAGAGAGGCTCGCGCGCGAGAAGGAAGAGGAAGAAAAGAAGAAGAAGGAGCAAATGATCAAAGAGGAATTTAGTGATACGAGAGGTGAGTGGGAAAAGGACAAGCAAGAGATGAAGGATCTCGAATCCCAGAAAACGGCAGGCAAAGACTCGATCAAGCCTCCGTCCGAGGAGGGGAAGAGCCCCGTTCAGCCTCCACAAGCTCAAGAGGAGCTAGGCAAGTCTCCCAAGGAAGGGGACCTGACGAATCCCCCTGAAGAGGGTAAGGAGTTGGCGAAAGCTTCTGAAGATGCAGCCGTGAAGGCCAATGCAGTCGCGAAGGCACTTGACCAGGAGATAATGGCAGAGGAAAAATGACAAGGTGGCAGCCTGAGGGATTTTTGAAGCCCAGTGAAGGACCTACGATCTCTACTATGGCTGGCGAGGAACTCTTTTGCAGCGTCTATTTGTACAATACAAGGCATGGGAAGGTCAAGGGAGACCCGGAAAGTGGGCCACACACGATCGATGAATGGCAGGCTGGCTTGCGGTTGGCGGTTGGCGGGATGTGACTTTCTGCCTTATCCCGCAGTGTAGAAGGCGTCTGGTACAAGGGAACTGATTGTAGAAAATGAACAGAACAAATTACCGGCGAGATGAATTGAATATCAAGGGGTGGAAGACGTGTGAAACTCGTGCGTTCGAGCTGTATGTTATCGGAACTGCCCTCGATGAGTCCATTCAACATTGCTTAGTCTACCTGCTACGAGTGGCGCCGGAATAGAGTACCGGGCTACCCGTAGGCGCCACTCAAGGACGTTGTATGTACACTGTGCCACTGTGCAGCAAAATCCAGGGGCGTCCAGCGAGCCTCGCAGGCCGATCCGGTGACAGGCAGCCAATCAGAAAGTGGCTGGGACGACACCTTGGAGAAAGACCCAAGCTTCACCAGATAAGTTAGGTAGGTAGCTAGACTACCTCACTTGCGCACCTACAGGCAACACCACAACCAGCACCTGAATTTGGCATCGGCCGAGAGGACACAGTATTAAGGACGTCTGGATGAATCTGTCCCCATTTGAGGTCCATCGTTAATAGCCAGGCTGGTCCACCACGGCCCCGACCCTCTCCTCCCTCTCCTCGCGCGACACCCTGATTTCGAGCTCAGGCAGTCAGTCACCCAGCCGCTGACATCTGTCCACGAGCGACGAGCGCCGCACGCCGCATACCGAACACCATGGATCCCGATGCGCAGCCTCCTATAGCTATGGAGGACCATCCGTCTTCCGGGCTTGCGACCTTCGAGAACCGCACCATTCCTCCGAGAATGCAGTACAGAAGTCGCCCCGTCTCCGTTGCCGTCGACCCCGTTTCCTTGGTCATCTCCGAGTGCATCTCCATCACCTCTGCCATCCAGAAAAATGCGCGTTCACCGCACTCTTCCGTCTCCGCCATCCTTGGGGGGAGCCCGAATCCCGTCCACCTGGGGCCACCCAGCCCGGCCCTTGGTGCGAGGAGTAAGAGCCCCTCCGGGAGCATGAGTGGCGATAGCACCCAGGACACCGGCCTTGCTAATCGCTGGGGGCTTCGCGGCCAGAGGGGAAAGAGCATGCAGGACAATCCCATGATTGCAGGTTTTGGCAAGCTGAGGCATGAACTAGCCGGTATTAAAGGTGCGCATGTCTGGCTGTATCTTTCGATATGCTAGGAGGTGAAGCTAATCAGTGTCCAGATATCCGGTCTTTTGATGCTCCTTCGATCCTCGCCCCTTTCCTTCATGTTATTCAAGCTAAAGGCACCGCTGCCCCGATTACGATCCTCGCTCTGGGTGCCCTGGGAAAGTTTCTTGCTTACGGCTTCATCTGCCCCGAGTCACCACGTTTTGCCCTGGCCATGCAGTCACTCTCTGCTGCCGTTACACATTGCCAATTCGATATAAGCGACTCAGGGCAGGTCGAAGTAGTGCTTCTCATGATATTGAACCTGATGGAAGATATGATGTCGGGTCCCGGAGGAGACATTCTGAGTGATGAGAGCGTTTGCGACATGATGGGTCGCGGTCTCGCAATCTGCTCCCAACCACGCTTTTCTCCCGTCCTACGCAGAACTGCTGAGGCCTCCATGGTTCGAATGTGTCAAATCATTTTCGAAGACGTCAAGCACCTCGAGTTTGAGGCTGGCGATGATGCTGAAGCCCTGGAACAACAAGTGGACGAAGATCTTGACAGCGTCAAAATGGATGCCTCGGCGACTGATACTGAAGCTCTATCCGCCGAGCCCAAACCACTAGAGGTGCTCAAGACAGAACCTCCGGATGTGGAGCGGACTAGCAGGGACACAATTACTGAAACGGAGGTAGGAACAGTTGCCGTCAGCGATCCAATTGAGGAGATCGAGTCTCTTGATCTGAGGCCTTACTCCCTTCCATCTGTGCGGGAACTGTTCCGAGTTCTTGTCAACTTCTTGGACCCTCAGGATCGTCACCACACCGATACCATGAGAGTCATGGCCTTGCGAATCATTCATGTCGCACTTGAGGTCTCAGGGCCATTCATCGCTCGACACCCTGCCCTGGCTGTCATTGCCGAGGATCGATTATGCAGCTACCTCTTCCAACTCGTTAGGTCCGACAACATGGCCATCCTTGAAGAATCGCTCGTCGTTGCCGGAACTTTGTTGGCAACATGCCGGGGTGTCCTCAAGTTGCAACAGGAGCTGTTTTTATCCTACTTGGTGGCATGCCTACACCCGAAGGTGGAGATCCCGCGAGAGCCTGGAATTGAGCCTGCCTTGTATGCTGGCATCCCCCAGACGCCTAAGCTGGTTAAACCTCCACAATCGTCACAGCCGGGCAGTGGACGGTCTACCCCAGTTCCGGTCAAAGACCGTCAGAAGCTGGGCATGGAGGGTGGCGCTAGGAAGCCCGATGCCCGCCAGGCCATGGTAGAAAGCATTGGCGTGCTGTCAAGGATGCCGACTTTCATGGTTGAGCTCTTTGTGAACTACGACTGCGATCCAGATCGAGCTGACTTGTGTGAGGATATGATTGGACTCTTGTCGAGAAATGCTCTGCCTGACTCGGCAACATGGAGTACAACTAGCGTGCCCCCTCTCTGCCTCGATGCCTTATTACGGTACATTCAATTCATCGCCGAAAGACTTGACGAGGAACCTGTTCATGAAGGCTACCCCGAACCTGATGCCCGGAGGGAGCAACGGCGCCGAAAAAAGATCATCATCAAGGGAGCAAACAAGTTCAACGAGAAACCCAAGGCTGGCCTGGGCTATCTAGAGGCCCAGGGCATTATCACGGACGCCAGTGATCCTGTTGCGGTTGCCAAGTTCCTTCATGGAACTTCACGTGTGTCGAAAAAGGTCCTCGGCGATTTCATTTCCAAGAGGGGTAATGAGGAGATCCTAAAAGCTTTTCTGGACCTTTTCGAATTTTCGGGAAAGCGGGTTGATGAAGCCCTGAGAGTTCTTCTTGAATCTTTCCGACTACCCGGCGAGTCACCCCTAATTTCCACTATTGTGGAGTGTTTTGCAGACAAGTACTGCTCTGGGGAATGGGTTGACGAGGTTGTCAACGCGGATGCTGTGTATATCCTTACATACGCAATCATCCTGTTGAATACAGATCAGCACAACCCAAATCTCTCATCTCTGAAGCGGATGACTGTCGATGATTTCTCCAGAAACCTGCGAGGCCAAAACAATGGCGAAAATTTTACCCCGGAATACCTGCAAACGATGTTTGATTCGATTAAGTCTAACGAGATCATCTTACCCAGCGAGCATGACAACAAGCATGCCTTTGACTACGCTTGGAGAGAACTTCTTCTGAAGACCGAGTCCGCTGGAAGCCTGATTCTCTGCGACACCAACATCTACGATGCTGACATGTTTGCCACCACCTGGAAGCCCATTATTTCCACTTTGTCCTACGTCTTCATGTCAGCCACGGATGATGCAGTCTTTGCCAGAATTGTTACGGGTTTTGATGAATGCGCACGCATTGCCACCAAATATCAGAACAAGGAAGCCTTGGACCATATCGTGTTTTGTCTAAGCCACATGTCAACGCTCGCAACCGAATCTCCGTTCAACACCTCCCTTAACACTGAAGTCCAGGCTGGCGAGGGCAGTGTCATGGTCAGCGAGTTAGCCGTGAAGCTGGGCAGGGACTTCCGTGCCCAGCTTGCGACGCTTGTGTTGTTCCGCGTTGTTACTGGCAGTGAAGATCTGATCCATGGTAGCTGGAAATACGTAAGTCCTTCTTTTCCCAATGCGTTTATGCCGCTAACCCTCTCCCTCAAGATCATCCGCATATGGCTCAACCTCTTCACCAACTCGCTGATCTCATCCTTCTCTCCGAGCAGCATCCCCTCTCTACCCGTTCCAGCTATCCCGCTTCAGAATCCATCTCAAGTTATCGATCGTGTTTCCCGAACATCGGAAACAGGGTTCTTTTCTGCCTTCACATCATACATCTCGAGCTATGCTGCGGACGACCCTCCTGAGCCATCTGATGAAGAGCTTGAGAGCACGCTATGCACGATTGATTGTGTAAAATCCTGCAAGATGACGGATGTTTTCGAGAACATTGCGTAAGTTGCCTCAAGTATTTTGGAATTCAACTTCTGACGTGCTGCAGCAAGCTTGATGCGGCGACCGCCACGGCTGTCGTTGAAGCGCTTATTGATCAACTACCCGAAGACAGCAGCACCACCGTGATCAGCGTGAAGCAGGAGAACATGGCCGCTTCTCCTGCAAATGGTCAAACCCCATCTGACGGGCTCCCAAAGTACGATCCCAGCGTCACGTACATTCTGGAGTTCTGTACCCTGCTTGCGACTAGGGACGCCGAAGCTATTGAGAGCATGGGTAAGATAGTGTTTGATACCTTGCAGGGTGTTCTCCGTGACTCCAGCCAGTATCATGCCATTACCATCTCAAGGGTAACATTTTACGCTCTTCAACTCTTGAAGACTAGCTATGTAAGGTCACCCGGAGGTTATAACGGCCACTATACTAACATGTCTGATAAGGAGCATGATTTCGTCAATGTACCATTTCTTCTCCACACAATTTCGAGCCTACCACAAGATGTTCTAGGAAAGACGTCGGACCTTACCCTAGCAGGCCTCGCAACCTGCATCGATGAGGCCGGCCCATTGAGGCGGGAGATTATGACGTCTCCGGACTTCTGGGCCATTTTGCGAAGTTTGGCAGGACGACCCGAGTCGGCTGCGTTGGTCTTTGGAATCCTGGAGAGGGGAATCACCGGAGATCCCCAAGCTATTTTGGCTGACAACTACGAGGCAGCTATTTCGCTGCTCAATGACTTTGCCAGTGCAGCAAACTCCAAGCAGCCAGCCTTGCAGAGGACAGGATCGCGGCAACAGAGGCCACCACAGAAAAAGCAAGATGGAAAACGGTAAGTATTCCTTTAGCCATCTGTTCGGTACTGTGTGAACTAATTAATAGTAGCAATCCTGAGGCCGTTACGAGAGGGTCTAAGGCCGTGGATATTCTGTACAATCTCACAGCTCGCATCCCTCATCTTATGCAACAGTCACAACTTGAGAGCAGTGAAGGTTTGTCACACCCATGTTTGTCATAAATCGTTTCCTCTGCTAAGCCCTCGATTTCAGCCTGGTCGGCTTACTGGCTACCCATCTTCCAGGCGTTGACAAACCAATGCGCGAACCCTTGTCGGGAGGTGCGACAGCTTGCCTTCTCCGCTTTGCAACGATCGCTCCTCTCGCCAGAGCTGATCTGCAGTGACCCCAAGGAATGGACTGCTATCTTTGGTAAAGTTCTGTTTCCTCTGATCCTGAGACTACTGAAGCCTGAGGTGTTCTCGTCTGATCGAGATGGGATGAGCGAGATGAGGGTCCAGTCATCCTCGCTCCTATGCAAAGTGTTTCTGCAATATCTTGTGCTTCTTTCCGAGTGGGACGGGATGTTGGATCTTTGGATCAAGATCATTGAAATTATGGATCGTCTTATTAATAGCGGTCAAGGCGACAGTCTGGTAAGTCTGCGGATACCGGGACTTGGTACGGTTTTGGATACTAATATATATGCTTCTAGGAGGAGGCAGTTCGCGAGAACCTGAAGAACGTCATTCTATTCATGGCCAGCAGTGGATTTCTTGTGTCGCCGAGGAACGACGCATCTAAAGAGAAGCTCTGGACAGAAACGTGGAAGAGAATCGACCGTTTCCTGCCAGATCTACGCAGCGACCTTGCTTTGGAGGAACCTCAAGACGAGGAAAAGAACGAAGAGCTCCAGGGGCAGATCCCAATGCCACCAAAAGTAACTACCGAAGAGAAGACAGTGGAGGTACCAGACCAAAAGAAGGCGGACGACAAGGCAGAGGAGGAAACCGACGACGATGACGAACAAGAGGTAGAAGAAAACTATGATGATAGCGATGAGAAGACGGAGGTTAAGACGTAGGCGAAGGAGCCGTAAAGGAAGAAGAGGCTTAGATGATGGTCTATCGCGGATGCAAGAGACACGAGATGTACCAAGCTAGTATCGAAAAGGCTGCTATCGGAACTGGGAGGGTGTACCGTGTTTGGCTTGGGCACAATATTGTCAACCGGGTTAGAGAGACTACAGTCAACTGTACAAATGAATAATAGATGGCAGGAAGGACCAACACGAATTAATTGGGCGTCGGTACGCGTATTTATGGGCATCTAGGCCACTTGATAGTGATCAAATAGTTGCAAGTATATGATATATCCTAACATGGCGTCCCGAGTTCCATGTCCCACACCTATAATACTGATCTCAACCAGAACGAGCAGGGAGTTGTGCCCGGGTTAATCACATGCCTCCCCTGAACAATGAACACCTCAAGATATCCTGGCCACCAACCCTGATAACTGACTCTGCTGCATTTTTATTACGTTTGAGAAGCAAATAAGGCTTTCAAATATAGCTGCAATTGTTGTGTGGATTGGAAAGAGTCGGGTTATTAAGATAGATAAGTAGTCAGTTAGCGTGCTTGGTAGCTTCCCTGCTAATGGAACAGGTAGATAAGCTAAGCGCGACGTCATCTGAATGCGGGTCATTGTGAGGTAAAGGTACGTACCGATACTTGTTGGCGCCCATGATACCTTGAAGCTCAGGTGTCGCCAGTACTGTAAGGTACCTAAGTACGAATACTCACTATCCCGTCTTCCATTGACCACCGCCAACCTCCCAACAACAGCCAACTTTCTCCTCTTCCATCCCCCGCCACGCAAATCTGGCCAGTTACTCGCCAGTATTGCACGAACCTTATGTAACCGGAGCTTTCCCGAACAGTCCCGCAGTCCGCTCTTGGCGGTAGGACATGCCTCGTCATCTTCCAGCATGTCTGAGTTCGGTGTCCCAGACTCGCTCAGTTCAGCGCCTTCCGTGAGCGTCCCGACCACTCCAGATCCGAATGGCGACACGCCCGTCTTCCCTCTGCTGCAAAACAATGGAGCCGCAAGCCCGCTTTCGTCTGATGCCGCGGGAGGCCCGAATCGAGCCGGCGAAGACGACAATGACGACGAGCCCGCAGTAGCCAAACCCTTCGTGCGCACCACCAGCCCAGATCCGGCCGCCCGCACTGCCGAAGATACCTTCGACGATCGTGTACCTGATCGACTCATCTACAAGATGCACAAGTTCAGCCTTTACGAGACAGCCAGCCGCTACTACATCGTCGGCGTCGACGTCAGCGAGAAGCGGTATCGCATCCTAAAGATCGACCGAACTACTGAGGGCGCAGAGCTCAGCATGACGGACGACAAGATTGTGTACAGTCTCAAGGAAATGAACCGGCTGCTGGATACTATAGACGATGGCAATCGCGGCACCGGTGGCATCAAGTTGCGCTGCACTACCTGGGGCCTGCTTGGCTTCATCAAGTTTACAGGACCCTACTACATGCTCCTCATCACTAAGAAGAGCACTGTTGCCATGGTTGGAGGCCACTACATTTACCAGATCGAGGGCACCGAGCTGGTACCGCTGACTCCTGGAAAGTCCAAGCTGGATTCGCGCAATAATGAGGAGCAGCGCTTTCTCGGCATTTTGAACAACCTCGACTTGACCAAATCCTTCTACTACAGCTACTCGTACGACGTCACCCGCACCCTGCAGCACAACGTCATCCGCGAACGAGAGGCCCTCGCCCAGGGTATCCTCCCACCCTCAGATGACGATTTCAACTCCATGTTTGTGTGGAACAATTACCTGTTACAGCCCGCTGTTACGGCCCTCCGAGACCCGTACGATTGGTGTCGCCCTATCATTCATGGATACATTGACCAGGCGGGTGAGTTTCGTCGCAGAACCAAGACTTGGGCTAGACTCCTGACACGCTGCAGCTCTGTCCATCTACGGGCGTACCGCCCATATCACCGTCATTGCTAGACGCTCTCGTTACTTTGCCGGTGCTCGCTTCCTAAAGCGAGGAGCAAACGACCTGGTACGTCAATTTACCTAGTTTTTCTGGATGAGTTTGCTCGGCGGGAAGCGCCGATAGTCCTGAAAGTCGAGCCAATGTAGGCTAATCATTCCTCAGGGCTATGTTGCCAACGATGTCGAAACGGAACAAATCGTCGCCGAGTCGCTCACCACCTCATTCCATGCTCCCGGTCCGCAGCTCTTCTGTAGCCCCCAGTACACCTCCTATGTCCAGCATCGAGGCAGCATTCCACTTTACTGGACTCAAGACAGCACCGGCGTCACTCCAAAGCCTCCTATCGAGCTTAACTTGTTTGACCCGTTCTATGGGGCCGCCGCGCTTCACTTTGACAATCTCTTTGAACGGTACGGCGCGCCAATCTACGCAGTCAACCTGATCAAGGCCAAGGAGCGTCAACCCAGAGAGTCAAAACTTCTGGTGGAGTATACCCGCGCCATCGAATACCTGAACCAATTTCTTCCGCCAGACAAAAGAATTATTCACAAGGCCTGGGACATGAGCCGGGCGTCCAAGGTCCGTGGCGGCGACGTCATCGGAAACCTTGAGCTGATAGCTCAGTCGGTGCTTGACACGACTGGCTTCTTCCAGAATGGCGACGGTATCACGAGCTCCATGACGGCTCAGAACGGAGTAGCCCGGACAAACTGTATTGACTGCCTGGATCGCACCAACGCGGCCCAGTTCGCCATCGGGAAGCGGGCTCTAGGCCACCAGCTTCACGCACTGGGGATCCTCGAAGACACATCAGTCGAGTATGACACGGATGCCGTCAATCTCTTTACCCATATGTGGCACGACCATGGCGACACTATTGCGGTCCAGTACGGCGGCTCCCAGCTGGTCAACACCATGGAGACCTATCGCAAGATCAACCAGTGGACCAGTCACTCCCGTGACATGATTGAGAGTTTCAAGCGCTACTACAACAACTCTTTCCTCGACAGCCAGCGGCAGGAAGCCTACAACCTGTTCCTGGGGAATTACATCTTCTCTCAAGGGCAGCCCATGCTCTGGGACTTAGCCACCGACTATTACCTCCACCACGCCAACCCCAGGGACTGGTCTGCCGACATGAAACGCGACTATATCAACTGGTACACGCCTACTTATTTGAAGGAGAGGAATATTCCTCCATACGTCCCCAGCCGCGACATTGCGCGCTTCCACCCCATCGAGTTCTTTGATGACTACTGGCTCGAGTACTACCGACCCGCGACCTTGTCGTCATTCCCCAAAATGTTTGCATACAAGATGAACTCTACAATCAAGTATATTCCCCTCAAATCAACCCAGGACGGCCGGTACGACCTCAGTCCGTTCCGCGTCCGCACTGAAAGTGACGTAGTCCCCAACGATAGGAAGAAGCCAAAAGATTCTCGATCGACTTTGGCTGCAGACAGCGCAGCAGCGATGGCTTCCACGGATATTCCGGCAAAAGGCATGTCACTACGTTGGCTGCAGCCAGGCCAGACAAAAACTGCGCCCGGGAAAGATGCGGCCATACTGGAGTCGGCACAGGCATTGCAAGCGAGCGAGGCGCTATCCAGGACGAAGCCCACCGCCTTAGAAAAGTCCAAGGCTGCCCAATGGACATTTACCAAAGCTGTTCACGACTCCTTGAATCCGTCTGTGAGAGACCAAGAGGCTGACGACTACGAACGATACATCAAACATCCTCAGAATCTCCCCCTTGTGGTATCCAGTGACACCCCAGTTGATATCGACTCGTCGGAGTATCAAGAATACATCAATGGAGGTTGGCAGGATGAAGGGCTCATTGTCCAGGGCACTGAGGAGGAAATCGACGTGTACGCTGAGTTGCTTAAGGTGGGAGAGAACCCACTGACTGTAACTGAGGAAGATGGGCCAAAGAAGAGATACAAAGCCTATCAGAAATGGCTACGTGGAAAGTCGTTTTTCAAGCAGCAACCTCTCGATTGATAACAGACACCGAATTCCGTTGCTGACACTACTAAGAATGGCTTGTTCGAGCCCGGCTCGAGAGTGTTGGGAAGAGTTGAGTCAGTCGGGGCTCTTCTTCCAGGACCTCGCCTAGTCCCTCTGGCGGGTTTGTGTTGGTTTGGTCCCACACCAACTGCAACATGCTGGATGTTTGCAGCAGCTCTCGCGATAGTGCGTTGAAGTAGTCCGGGCCTAGCCCCAGAGCAGTGTCATCTTCGCACAAATTCAGCCAGCAGAGAGAGAGCATGCGAATAATCTGCTCTGAGTGTTCGCCCCCTTGGAGCCTCGGCCAGCAATTAGTGATAGTGGAACAGAGAGCCTTTGAAGCGGCGAGAATAGCAGGAGGATGCCCTGCCGCGAAAGGATCTTCCATGACTGATGATATGACGGAGAGAAGGCTCTGGTCCATCCGTATTTAGCGACAGTAGAGGGCATTGTGTTTGGAGACAGACAGGAGTTACCTTAAGGTGCTTGATTGAATAGATACTCATGCACTTGACTATTGATGCCGTGCTCTCCATGAGGAGCTGGACTAATCGGGCATATTCTGAAGCATGCGCGTAAGCTGCAAATACCCCCTCTCTCAAGGTCTTGTCTAAGAGCCTTCGACGGTGCGGGCTTTGGGGCGGTTGATGCGTCTCGGCCAGTGCGAGAAGCACGCTGTAGGCGGGCGTGAGGAGTTTTATCGACTCGTCCTCTGGAGTGAGGCTAGGAAGATATAGAAGAGCTGGAAATGTGACGTCCTCGAAAATAAGACCGATTCCTGTAGTGTGAAGAACCTGAGCTGGGCATTTCCCCACAAAGAGGGCCAGAATCTCCAAACCACTCGATTTAATATCGATAGACTCGTCCTCCGCAAGAGCCAGCAAGGCTGGTGTGAAGAGAGGCCAGTTATCCCCGATCAGGGACGACTTTTTAGAGTGATGGCTATCAGCAACTGGTTGAAGTAAGAGAAGACGGACGAACCAACCTCAGAGGCATCTACAGCCCAGCGCAGGGTCGACATCGCCCAAGGAGCATGATCCTTCCAAGACGAGGTTGTAAGGGGTTGCGAGAATACATCGGTCGCTGTCTGATAGTGGGCCGGCCTTCCAGATGCAGTGATCCTTGACGACGATTTTGCAAAGAGCGGCTTGAGGAATATCTGGAGTGTAGGGCCGATGACAAAGCCAGCCAATTTTTCCCCTGACAGCTGTGCCCTAAGAAGGCCCGACGCAAGGCTGGCAGCCTTTCCCGTGGTCCACGAGTCGCGGAAGTTAGTGAAGGCGACAACTTTGAGTAATGTCGCATCGTCTATGTTACAAGGCCGTGTCAAAGATAAGAGGTGCAGACACGCGATGCCTGCCTCAGCAACTAGCGCCGCCGTTTCGTCGTCTAGCGAGCTCAGTTAAAAAGATGAAACACAGCGAAGTTGAGTGGTTTCTATACCTGGATTGGTATCTGGAGACGGGAGGCTTTCGCTTACGGCCTTGGTCAGGTTGGAGGAGACTCGGTCATCGCCCCAAGCGGTAAATTCTGAGCGCGAAAGGTACACGACAGTAGTGAGGAGAGCATCATAGATACCCTAAAAGGTAGCATGTCAGCCCGCAGAACGGCAGAAGCAAGGCACGAGGCCAGAGAGCCAGAGTGGCCACGTGTGTTTGCCTCAGGAGGCTGGTGTTGCGTACTGTTTCTCCGTGAGAGCCGCGTATCCTGGAGGCCAAGTCATCAAGAGTGCACTGTTCCGGAAGACCTAAAAGTCAGGTCGCCTGGTTAGCCCGGTTCTCGTGTATGGCTCGTAGCTGATCGCGACGAGTTAGTTCGCGTTGGCGGTAGCATACCGATCGCGAGAGACTGGGCCTCGTTGAGGTTGGCGGCGCTTAACAGTGATTCCCACATGGCTGCTGTCTGGCGTTGCAGAGATGGACGGTAGCAAGGAGGGAAGCCAAAGCAGCAGGGAAATAAGAAAACCGGCGGTAGCACAGCAATATTCACAGGCTTGCTTCGTTTTTATACGTGTTTCCGGAAGAAGCAAGCACTGTTGCCGGCAGGCAATGTAGTAAGTAGTAATTATTAGGACGTAACTTAGTTCCTTGAGTTCGAAGAGTTACTCATTAGGAACGGCTGGAGCACAAGTCACCTGGACCCCAATGTGGGTACCAATGCTACAGTATGTCCAATACTGTGCTACAGCTCTACCCGGAACAGGCTTACTCGGCCAATTTTTTAACTTCATTGCTTTCCATTATCTAGATACCTACCTACCCAGGTACTTAGGGGTCAATAATCTAGTGCCACCTCCTTTATTTGTTGCTTTCTTTCGTCGCTTCCTGGCTTAGAACGCTGTCATGGAGGTACTTATAACCATTAAGGCGATGGACAAAACGCAACGGATCGTAGAGGGAGGAGCGCATTTCTCCTTCCACATGCAGAAATCACGGGTGTCATGGAAGAGTATTGGCATTCCTGGAGTTGTTCACTGCAATGGGATCCCCAACTCCTCCCGATTCTGCCTCACTTCGTCTATCGCACCCACCGGATCGGTTGCCTCGGGGTTCCGCAGTTGCCATGCGACGCATATCTCAAGCGCTTTCCCAGTCCATATGCCCGGCTTGACCCCCAGCGCTTTGGCAAGCTGTCGCCCGTCCAGCAGTCGCTTCAGTGAAGGAGCTTCACAAACGTCCAGCTTAATGAGATGGTCCAGAAACGCCTGCCACTCGGCAAGGAACTCTTTCTTCTCTGACGCAGCCGTTAGCACGTAAACCGCACAAGAGGCTCTCTAATGTAAAATGCGGGGAGCACTCACCCTTTAGGTCAGTAGCCGACCATTGCTGAAGAATCTCCATGGACTCGACCAGAATTGCGTTCAGAACCTGAAGTCTCCAGGAACCCACTTGTGCATCCCATCGTCGAATAGCCATGCCAAACCTATCCCGCTCGCTAATGAACGCCTCTCGATTGCACACAGCCTTTTTTAGTGAGAGAATCTCGCTCCGATTCCGGTACGATGCCGTAATTATGTCGGTCAGCTTGTTAGGTGCCTTGAAACCTTCCCGGGCGGCCACTGCTACAGGCGGAGGGGCATTTGCCTTTCTCTTGGGGTTTGGCTGGTCATGCACATCCATCCATGGACAGACAGCGGCTAAGTTCCAGGCGTAGTAGGCTCCATCCTCATTGTTTATCAGCAGATGGCCAATGGACCCTGGCATTCGGTCCTGAATCAGTTCGTCCAAACACTTGTAGGCGATGGGCCACTTGGAGGTATCTGGCGTGCCCATCGAAGTCCGTGATGGGTCGGCAAAGACGGCCGAATACAATCCGAGCTCGTCAATTAATCGAAGTGACTCGCAGGGGTGAGCACCTGTTGATATGTTAGTCCACCTCATGGTCCGCTAGACACCCAAGTCCTCATCCGCACCTTTAAGCATCTTCTCCAACTCCACGCCCACTCGCTCGCGGCTAATCTTTACGCGTAGCGCCTCGAGCACACTCGGGTCAGCCATGAATTGACGGGTGGAAGCATCAATGGTGAACTGGAGACGGCTGGCGAAACGAACCAAGCGCAAAACCCTCAGTGGGTCATCCATGAAGGTCTGGAAAGGCTCCAGCGGTGTTCTGATCCTCTTGGCGGCCATGTCTTGGAGGCCGCCTGTAAGGTCCTCAACCTGGTCGGTATGTAAATTGTAGAAGAGGGCATTGACAGTGGCATCGCGGCGTAGGGCGTCCTCCTGGGCGGTACCGAATTCCATCTGTGGGTTGCGGCTATCCTCAGTGTACGTCTCCTTGCGAAGGTTGACAAAGTCGAGGTCAAGACCAAACATCTTGACCATGGCAGTCTCGAGATGTTTGGACTTGTCTGGGTTGCGGGCGACGTTGTGCAGACTGCCAATATCATCAGGACCGATGCCATGCTTGACAATGGCGTTAGGCTTCTCGCAGTAGTCACACATGTGCTGGGCAAACGGGACACCCGTCATGGCGTTGATAGCAACATCGATATCGTTGCTTTCGATGTCGAGCAGCTTGTCACGGACCCAGCCGCCAGCCCAGCGCAGCACGATGGGCTCGCCAGCGTTGCCGGCCTCGTCAATGGAGCTGGCCACGTCGAGGAGTAGCCGTCGGAGCTGCTGCTCACGAGGATTAAGCTGGACCGATGCCGTGGCCATGATTGGTGACGTGGCTGACCGCTTAGATGATGATGAAGTCAAGGCAGGCAAAGGCTTGTCTTTTAGGAAAGAGTCGAGCTTCCTCTTCATGGCAAGACCCGAGCAACGACCCAGGCGCGAGAGCATGAACTGGGGGTTTGTTGTAGGTCTTTGACTCTCAGTAGGTAGTCAGGTGTTGTCGGACAAAGATGATGCCTCAACACACACGCTGTGACACACACGGCGTGAAGAGCCCAAGTGTCGAAAAGGCACAAACCCTTCGCGTGAGGTTAGACTCGTCGGTGAGGTTAGACTCGTCGGTGAGGTGAGGTGGCAAGTGAGGATTCACAGGTAGCTAGCCTTAGTACCGTAGGATTTTTCGAGTTAGTTGGTGGAGTGGGTGAAGTGAGGCAGAAAAACACAGTGCGAGTCAGAGGCAGATTCGACATCAAAGATTTGAGCCTATAGTAAGTGGGGGAACTGTTAGAACATGAAGGGCAATTCTCCGACGAATGCCTGTGCACCGTGCGACTTGCGCCTCAAGAAAGACGTGCAGCGAAGAACCCATGTACGTACTTGGATAAGTAAATGAGGCAGGTTTGAGGGTGCAAAAGTCCTCACTTACCTTAGGGAGTTGATAATATCACGAGCGACCTTTAGGGAAGCTCGAAATCGACTATTATAAATAGAAAACCACCAATAAAATGAATGTGCTACCCAATTAATTAGACTGCATATCTAGACATTTCGTTTAGATCAACACAATTATGATAACATGAGGACAATAATTCAACCTTCCTACTTGAAACAAAATAAATGCAGGTGGCTGGAGTCACTGATAGGTGCAGTACTGCAGTCACGCGTGACGATCCTTCCGTTCTCACGAATCCGATCTGCCCAAGCGAGGACGAAACATCCGATACTAAGTATCTCACCGTCCAGCATCCATTCATCCTGGTACTGGTACTTTTTTCCAACAGGCTTATATGTATATTTTGTACGCATTTCGAGCTTCTACCGTTTGAGTATCCCGTCAACGCTTCAGCCATTGCCACTGTGGCTGTGTTCTCTTCCCTTGTTCGCGGTTTGACATCGCCCATGATCCAATCATCCACTCTAATCCCATTGCAAAGGCTGCACACCGAGGTAGGGCTTGTTGGTCTAGTAGCTAGTCATCACACTCGTGTCAGAGTGTTGGCCACGGGTTGGTGGATAGCATTCGGCAAAGAGGGAGTGCTTCCAAGAGTACCGCACGTACATGTAATCTAAGCAGTAGGTGCCTCATCGTCCACGGGTCAAGGTCAGCCGGTTCGCCTTTGTTGCTGCGATCCATCCCACCACTCAACGTGCCATTCACCGTCATCGTATGTCCTTCAAATCGGGGCTATGCTGCCGAGCCAACCATCTTATCTCTCCCGAGTCAAATGACAGGCACGCAGGACATGGATACCTCCCTACTTTAGATATCTCCGTAAAACTGAAAGCGACGAGGAGAGAGGCGGAGCTTTGGCAACTACATTGGTTCACGGGGAAACTGGAAGGGAGTTTCTTTTCTTTTAGCATCTACAGTGATACCTGGGGGTGTGGTCGGCCTCACCTCACACGCATGTAAAAGTATCCTCTGGGCGAGTAGGTATGACCTTGACTAAACGCTACTCAATCAAGTAGGTAGGCATCTTCAGATTAGTATTAGCTTGTTGCCTTCCCTCAATTTCAGTGTGCTACGACATCATCGTGACCATCACCATGACGTCAATGGCCCCGACGATCGAGGCTCAGCGCCACTTCCTCGCCCGCGACGCGTGTGATACAACCGCACCTATCAGCCCGAGCCAACGAGCATGTCCCATTCATGAGCAGAGTCACTTGCCTGCCCCAAAAATCAGTACCAATCTAAGCCACGGGGCGACATTCAAGCTTTGCGGGGTAAACCTTGAACGTCGCTGCTCTGAACGACTTCTGCAGGCAATAACTTATATATAAAATGCCCAATACCAGCCTATCGGTATTCTTAAAAGGCGCCTCAAACACCTCCTTGCCAACACAATCCAAAAAGTATTCATTGCTCGTACACCTACTATATATTCTACGTCCTCTGCATCATACCACATTCATCACTTGATTCAACGTTCACACCTTGAAACATGGAACAACCCATCAACCAGCAGGGCACCACCGACCCGAACCCCATCACCATAAACGAGTCTCCGATTGCCGAGACCACTAAACAAGATCGAAGGATGAGTGATGAATGGGGTCAGTTTTCATCTCGTGTATGCCGTTCCAGACATCAGATTGTTAACCAGAAACACAGACGCTGCCAAGGTTCCCCCGAGTCGTTTCCAGAAGCGCAAGGGCTCCATCTATGCCACGCCGAGCTCCCGGGATGGACACGTGGACAAGAATTACCAAGAAAAGTACCACGCCAAGATCGCCGAGATGAAAGGGGGGAAATGAGCATGGGACCGTCACGACTATGAAAGGCCAATCCATGTTGGAAGAAAAACTTGAACTCCCTAAAAAAAAAAAAAGAATAATAATCTGTACTATGGAAACTTAAGAACCTACCCACCCGACCGCCCTTCTGTACAGCCAGCATTAATCATCAAGACCGTCAATATCAATTGCGTCCGGGTTCGACGCAACAACAGCTGTCGCCACCGCGGCCCCTCCGTTGGGTCCAGTGCTTGCCGCGACAAAGCCATGTGGTGCCCTTGACTGCCTCTCTAGCTCTGCCATTGCGTCAGAAACCTCGGCATCGTCCGTTCCAGGTCGTCGTTGGCTCCGAGCAAGAGCTTGCGAGGCAATAAAGTTGACGTCGGTGTTGTACTGTGCCTGGACGCTTCGCTTGATCCGCAGCATCTCCTTGAACGTGTCTTCGTTACCATGCTGAACTTCAAACTGCTCCCACTTGGTCCAAAACTCAGGGTTCGTTCGAGGGTCGCAAAATTGCGACGCATGTCCGTAGATGGCACGGGCCCGATCGATTTCGCCTAGCCTCTTCTCCATGTCTGCAAACTTCAAGCACATGTCCTTCGCCTCGCTGTCCGGAAGGGCTGCAATGGCCCTCTCATAGATTGGCCGGGTAGAGGGTAGGCCAAAGTTCGACGCTGATTTGGTGATATATAAGTTGAACATGTCAGCTCGGTCCTCATCCGCTACCGCCCGCGTTGCTCGCTCGTAGATTCGCATTGCATGCCGTGCCAGACCGCGCTCCTCTTCCAGGTTGCCATACATAAGGTATATGGTCTTGGCAAACTTGGGCGGGCAATCCTCCACAGCCTGCTCAAAAAGATCGCGCAACCGTTCGATCCCGATCTTCCGGTCGACAGCTTTGGTTAGGTAGAGATTCCATAACTCAAAGGCCACTGGATAACTGAAGAGATCTAGACCACGTTCGTATATTTTGAACGACTCCTCGTAGTACTTGTGCTCCTCCAGAAGTGTCGCGTAATTGACAACCGTCTGAGGTGTTGCGATTCGCAGTTCGAATATGCGCTCGTAGACCTTCTTCGTTTCTTCCAGTGTTGAGACACTCTCCACAAGGTCAACGTAGAAGCTCCACAGCTTCCAGCTCTTGTGTACTCTTTGCTGAGGCGAAAGCGATTCATCGAAGTAGTCCACAGTAGATCGCTTTGGGGCTTGAACAGCCTTCGCCATGATCCGGACAGCATCATCGAAGTTCTCATTGCGCAGTTCCATCTCCGCCCACTCAATCCACATATCTGCCAATTCTGCCACAGACTTGAATGGAACCTTAACAGCCTTTTCCATGATGATTCGGGCATTGCGCAAATCACCTCCTTGCTCATAAAACTTGGCATAACTGGCCCAGAGCTGGTGGAATGCGCCAACAGCACGTTTGGGTTGGATGGCAGAAATCGCATCTGTATACGTCTGAGCAACCTCTCGCTTGTTCTCGCCCCACAGAGCCACCCTCTTTTCCCACTCCGGGACGCTGTTTGGATTCTGTCGCAGCAGGACGTCGTTGAGAAGGAAGGGCCGTCGGTCCATGAGCTGCTCAAAGCGCATCATCCTTATATCGAGCTCGAAATCGGCCTCCTCGTCCTCCAACCCCTTTTCAGCTCGAACGGCAGCAACCTCCATGAGGGCACCAATGATTGACTCTTCAAACTCCGTGTAGGACTCGAATATGAGGGTGAAGTCGCGGACAGTCATGACGGTAGTAATGCCCTCTTCGAAAACGTCTCGGGCGCGTTCAAAACTGCCTCTCCGGATCCAGTATGTTGCCAGCCCAGCCCAAAGCTTTCCTCTTTGATCGGCGAATCGGGAAATACCAGTCCTGATAATGCGCTCTGCGTCGATTCCCGTCTCGTAGTCTGTTTCGATCTGGGCTGCATGCTCAACAAGCATATCAACCATCTCACTCCAGAGTTCAAAATGGCCTTTCCCATGCTTGCTCACAAAGCGGGTGTTGTTCAAGATGTCAATGAACTTCACTGCTGCTTCCGTGTAGAGACCAGTCTGGACAAGAAGTTCGATGAAGTCTTCTGCATCCTCGGGATGGACTTGTATATATCGCCTCCAAATCTTTACAGCAGTTTCACCACCAGCAGAGTTGGCGAACGGGCGGTAAACGGCCCAGATGCGATTATGTTGAGAGATGGGGAGGGCTCGTAAAGCGCGATCGAAGGTTCGGCGGGTGAGTGTGACCAGTGGCTGTTGAGAGAGAAATTTGAGATACATTTCCCAGATTCGGGGCATTTTGTTGAGTAGGATCAAAGCCCGCTCGAAAAGGGCGTTGACTTTGCGATGCTCGGCCGCGAAGATGGCAGGATTCAGCTTGGCTACATGCCTCACTCGGAACACGAGATACTACCCCAGTCATTAGTGACGGCTCTAGCATCAAGGCAAAATAGCATGGTTAAACAAACCAGTTTCCATAGTTTGTAGGATCGAGGCAGTTGGGCGCAAGCCCGCTCCATCACGAATGCTTGCTCGATCACGGTGCCATGCCGGAGCTTGAAGTCGATGTACGCCAGCCAGGGCTTGACGCTGCCAGGGTCACGAAGAATGTCTTGTTCGTAAACAGAGTCTTCGTTGGACTAGACAGAGAAGATGTTAACGTCCGCCTGTTGCGCACGGAATACGCGCTGATAGGGAACCCACAACAAGATGAAGTTGAGGCTGCCTTCGAGCCCCGTTCAAGGCCAGGGCGATGGGAGCCATTGTGGTCGTGGTAATTTAGAGGGAAACAACGAGTTCAGCATTCGCCTCTGACGATGGAGCGGCGACAGAGGTTCCAGGTCAGACCGAATAGCGCATGGTTGTGATCCAGTTCAGACGCGGGTAAGAGCCCCTCGGTTTCACTGGCGTTGCCGTCGCCGTCGCCGTTCGCCGTTGTTTTCTTCGTATCCGCGCTCGTGCCGCTACAGGTTTTGTGGTTGTCGTCGCTGCCTCTGTCGTAGTTGGGATGTTGGGCACGCTGGCAGGTGAGTTGGAAGTTTCGGGTGTTTTATTTTTCCATGGAATTTGTTTCACGCTGGACGGCAACCGAGATGCAGTAGAACAGAGCTCCACTAAACTGTCCGTAGCTGCGCCTTGATGAAGCGCCCCGTTACAGTGATATTGCTTACATAGCTACGAGGTACCTCCCTGCCTTAGCGTCTTGGCCGTGTGACGACAGATACCTGAAGCAGTTCCAATTCCACTCTCATCCCCTTGACACCGGGACCAGCTACACTCCGATCGACGCGCGTAGTTCAACTGTCAAGTTCAACTGTCAATATGTCGGGCGCCGCAGTACCGTTATTCCCCACCCTGGAGCAGACGCCTGAGAGGAGCTAACCATAAGTACAGGACCGCGAGGCCGTATTCCCCACCCGGCAATCGCTGGGCCTCATGAAGGCCAAGCTCAAGGGAGCAGAGACTGGGCACAGCTTGTTGAAGAGGAAGAGTGAGGCTTTGACCAAGTACGTGTCTGCAACCTTTCGTTGGACTCCTGAACACTAATCTGTATTCTTTACGCAGGCGATTCCGAGGTCAGGCTGTCCATGCGATAAACGTTAAACGTCCACCTGTGCTGACAGTAACCGGCGACAGAGATTACCAGGCGAATCGACGAGGCCAAACGCAAGATGGGCCGTGTGATGCAGATTGCTGCTTTCTCGCTAGCTGAGGTCACATACGCTGTGGGTGGCGATATCGGATACCAAGTCCAGGAGTCGGCCAAATCCGCTCGATTCCGCATCCGCACGAAACAGGACAACGTCTCCGGCGTTCTTCTCCCCGCATTTGAGAGCTATCTCACCGAAGGCAACAATGATTTTGGGCTGACCGGCCTGGGCAAGGGAGGTCAGCAAGTTCAGCGATGCAGAGAGACTTATGCACGTGCTGTGGAAGCTCTGGTCGAGCTCGCGAGTTTACAAACGGCATTTGTGATCCTCGACGAGGTTATCAAGGTCGTCAATAGGCGAGGTAGGTTTGCGGTTTGATCAACCTAATAACCGATAAACTAAATTGGTACAAAGTCAACGCCATCGAGCACGTCATCATTCCACGCACAGAAAACACCATCAAGTATATCAATTCTGAGCTGGATGAATTGGATCGTGAGGAATTTTACAGATTAAAGAAGGTAAGTCTTTAGCATTCTATCATATTGCTACTTTTATCTGACTGCCCTAGGTTGCAAACAAGAAGCAGCGCGATACGGCGGCAGCCGACGCAGAGATGAAGGCCAAACGAGAGGCTCAAGCAACTCAGGGGATCAAACCGCAGAATGAAGGCTCTGGTCCTGGAGATATTCTATCTGCACAAGACGAGGAGGATGTCATCTTTTAAGATGTCACCGGCTAGAACGACCAGCAAGTGAAGAAACGGTTACTCTCATCCGGCACATGCGGGTATATCGTTACGAAATGCACCGGGTACATCATAGTGAGAGGCGAATGAGGTGGTAAGAAACGAGGTGCATAGGATGGTAGAAGCAGGCATGATTATAAAGTTTTATGGATTCAGTTAATGGTTACCATCAGTCCATCATTGTCGCTGGTAGGTGACTTTGATGGGCTTATCACCCAGGCTCATCCCAGCAGTGTTCTCCTTCGCCGTGATAGCACCTTGCTCTGCCTCGTACTCCACAAAAGCAATGCCTCGTCGTCCTGGCACCAATCTGATCTCTCTGAACCCATCAAAGCGACCGAATACGCCAGACAGAGCATCAACATCGTAATCGTCCGGAAGATTCTGGACGAAGAGAATCTTGTTCGGCGGGAGGTACTCGTCGGGAACAACTGTAGATGTAGTGGCACTGGTTGACTTCAGGCCCGAAGGTCTAGTTGCCTTTGCAGGTCTGGTATCTGTCACAGCACCTGGGCCTCTCTGGCTGAGTTGGCGCTGTTCTTCGGCAGCTTCGAGGGCTTTCCGCTTGTCTAAAAGAATAACGTGTCAGTAACAGGTGTGGGAGTTGGGGCATTACCGCTCACCTTTCTCTGCTTGGCGATGTCGTTTGTGCGACTCAAATTCTTCTTCGCTGAAGTTCATCGCGACGGTCTTGTCACTCCTAGTACGAGCCATAGCCAACTTCATGGGTTTGTCAAAGAGCTCGAAGCCCTGGACTTCCTCGATGGCATTCTGTGCGCTGACTGGGTCCTCGAAGACAACGAAAGCTTGACCCTTAGCTTTGAGGTTCTTCTTAGCAACGATGTCGACAACATTGCCAAACTGGGAGAAAATAGTTCGCAAGGCTTCCGTGATCGCGTCAACCTTAACGCGCTCTTCCAGGTTCTGAACGTAGACACTAGAGACACTGTCAGCCTATGATCTTCACGTTGCGTGTCGGATGTGCAATGACACGCACGTCGAGATAGGAGGTCCTGAAGCCATCTTAACCCAGGTGATTAGTGGAGACGCGATTTGTGGCAAGTTTTGTATGGGTATGGAAAGAATCATGTAGAGGAAGATGAGGCATGGCCTGGTTCATAGATCGCTGGAGACTTAATTAGTGTAATGTATATATGCATATTGCATAGAGTTATACCCCGCCTTTTTACATATTCTATTAATAGCTTTAGTATTCTAATTTAATACTTCTAAGTTATAAAGTAAATATTAGTATAATATAAAAAGTACTTTTAATAACTATTAAATATTCTAAATATAGTTTTTATAGAAGGGATAGAAGTTAATTATTTTATATAACTTTTATTAAATTCCTAGTTTTTACTTACTATACTACTAATCTACCTCTAAAATATATACTAACATTAGAATTAGAATCCTTATATATATATTACTCTAGAATTAATAGTATATTAAGGCTATAGCGATAGTACTAATATACTATTAATACTAAAGCTAATATAACCCCTTAGTAGAAATTAGCTAATATATATTAAGCGAAAGTAATAAACCTAATATAGAAATAATTAGAATACTAATTAATAACCTTAAGAGTAAAGTATATAATACTAATATTAGAATTATCCCTCCTAATCTTTTTAAATAAGTCTAAAGTATTATCTAATCCTATAATACTATATATAAGATATAGGTATATATAGTTTATAATAAGGATACTTTATATACCTAAGAAGTAAGCCTTAAGGAATAAATTATTTTAAATATTACTAATACTCTTACTTTAATTAGAGCCTAAGACTATAAAAGAAACTAACTATTTTATATATTAATTATAGTACAAAACCTTATAACCCTAAACTATAAAAGCTCTAAGTAAATAACCTAAAGCTATATTAAATATAAAGTTACTATCTAAACTGAAAAAATACTCTTCTTAATATTAATAGTTAAACCCTAAAAGATACTATAATAGTAGTAAACTAAGCTTATAGTAACTCTAGTATAGTTATAATAAGAAAGCTCCTTAGTAATAATATAATCCTTAATTTCCTTATTATAGATAAAGTATAAGCTTACTATACTAAGGGTTAAATTACTAAAGCCTTTAGTAATAATATAGCCTTATTTCCCTTAATCTTTATAATAATTATAAAGGGAATCTAACTTATATCTATCTTAAATAATACTAATAAGCTTATTAAAGAAATTACTAATCCTAACTAACTTAAGATTCTTTAAGTAAAGAAATAAAAAATTAGCTACTTTAACCTTAAAGTAAAAATAAACCTAATCCTATATTAAGAGGGCAAAAAGGACCTAACTAAAGAAAAGAGGGGTTTTAATAGTAGAGGAAGGAAGATAAGTAATTAATTAAATAGATACTAATATATAGGTAGTAGCTAAATTATTATAGAGTAGTAGTTAAGGAAGGTTAGCGCGATTAGGTATTTAGCGTTATAGTATCTATAGCTAGCCTAGCTATAATATAAGGATCTATTAGGTAGTGATTAAGATATCTAGTAAAGAGTATAGTAAGTAGTTTTAATTAATTAAATAATTTAGAGTATTTTTATTGCGATTTCTATAAGAGAGGTTAAGAAAAGTATAGTGCTTACTTAACTATAGCGCTTACTTATTATATATATTATAGTACTTTTATATTATTTATAGGCTAGAGCTAACTTATAGTTCTAGATTAAGTATCTAAATTTAAAGTAATTATAATATTAAGTAGGATAAAGTTCTTTATTAAAGGGCTTATAGTTATATAACTATATATTAAGTAATCGGTTATTATTATAGAAATAGTTTGCTTTTTTAATAAAGCTAATATATAGGTAGGGTTGTGAAATTAGTTAGTATTTAGTATAAAAATTAGTATTAGTATTAGTATAGGCCTATATTAATACTAATACTAGTTTTTTAGTATATTAGTACAGAATTAGTATAGTATAGAAATATTAATACTCAAGGCTATAATCCTTAGTTATTTGGTTGTTTAGTTATTTGGTTGTTTAGTTATTTGGTTGTTTAGTTATTTAGTTGTTTAGTTATTGAGTTATTTAGTTATTTAGTTATTTAGTTATTTAGTTATTTAGTTATTTAGTTATTTAGTTATTTAGTTATTTAGTTATTTAGTTATTTAGTTATTTAGTTATTTAGTTATTTAGTTATTTAGTTATT
>JAZAVK010000249.1:0-29663 GCA_037954305.1 Neonectria magnoliae
AAAAATTAGTACTTAGTTAGTATAGGCCTATACTAATACTAATACTAATTTTTATACTAAATACTAACTAAATACTAACTAATTCTAATTAGTATTTAGTTAGTATATTTTAGACTAACTAATTTCACAACCCTATTTATAACTAGCGGATAATAGCTATATTATACTAAATATCTTTCTGAATTTAATTATATAATTATCTACTTAAAAGGATTAGAGAATAAGTAAGCTAATAATACTATTAGTTAATAAAGTAACTTTAATATAAGTAACCTTAAACTTAATAAATAAATTTTTAACTTTAATACTTAGGGATATCATAAGCAAAAGTATAGTATTAGTATATATAAAACTTAATAGAAAGCCCTAGGATATATATATACTATAATAAACTATAATAATCTTTATTACTAGATCTAATAATATAATAATAAACTACTTCTAGATAAAAATAGAAAATTAATAAGTTCCTAGAGAACTATAATATTAGGAAATATATAAATATTCTCTATATTAATATCAAGGAGTTAATAAAACCCCAGAATAAGTTAGAATAATATACTAATTTTCTAGTATAAAAAATATTATTAAGGAAGTTATAAATTAATATAACCACTATATCAAAACTAAGGTACAATACTATAAACTATATAGAGTTATAATTACTACTAGTTACTAAGTAACTATAAGACTTTATTACTATAGATTTTATTATAAAACTACTTCTATTAGAGAATCTAGCTACTAATACTCTATAATAGTATTCTTATTATTATAGATAGATTTATAAAACTTTCCTATTTTATATTCTATTAAGAATCAATAGCTATTTAGTACACTCTTAAATCTACTTTTTCTAATAATATAGTTATATTAAATAACTTAGTTATTTATTTACCTATTACTATAGATCCTTCTTTATAATCTCCTCCTTTACTACTAAGCGCTATTTTTTAATAGTAAACTAATTAGCTTCTTAATAGTTAGTATAAATATATAGAAAAAGAGATTAGGGAGGATAAAACTAACTTTCTATAAGGTAGATCTCTTTACTATTATACTTATAATTATAATAAGTATATTAAGAGTAGTATCTATAACCCTTACTAGCTTAGTACTTTAGCTTCTAAAGTTTATAGTACCTATATAGTATAGTAAGAAAACTAATTATCTTAATAAGAACCGCTTATACTTTATAGTTTTAAGTAGCTTTTAACTTAAATATAGTATTAGTAGAATAAAAAAAGGAATAAATCTAGGTTAGGCCTACCTAAATAAGAATAATAGATAGTAGGATAGGTAGGTCTTAGGGATAAGACTAATAGGAAGAGGATATTATATTATAGCCTAGGTTAGGACTAAGTAGTTATAACCAATAGAACTATAAGAGTACCTACTCTTTTCTACTTATTATATATAGATTAAGGCTTCTATACTATAAGTTACTATAGGACTAATAATTACTTATACTATAAGCCTAATATTCTTAATATAAGCTACCTAAGTATATATATTCCTATAGTACCTTAAATAAAAGCCTTAAGCTCTTTAGCTATTAATATACTTAAACTTACTATTCTATTATTACTAGATTATAACCTATAATACTTAATATAATATCCTAATCCCCTTAGTTATATATATTATACCTTAGGCTTACCCTAACCCTTAAGTTAGACCTAACTATTATATTAATTACTAGATCCTCTAATAGGAGTAGCTTTATAATAAAATCTATTATAATAGAGTTCTATAGTTATTTAGTAATTAGTAAGAATTATAATTCTTTATATAGTTTATAATATTATCCTTTAGTTATTATATATAGGCTATAATATTATACTTTAGTTCTTATATATAGATTATATATATTTATAATATCTTTTATTATCTATTTTATACTAGGAAATTAGTATATTATTTTAACTTATTTAAGTATTTTATTAATTTTTTAAGATTTATATAGGAGATATTTATATATTTCCTATATATATAATTTAGTTAGAACTTATAGCTTACTTTATATCTTATATAAGGATAATCTACTATTTTATTATTATATCTAATTAAAAAGGTTATTATTATTATTATTATATTCATACGCTATAGACCTAGAAGGTAGATAGTACTTCTACTCTATATAGATATAGGAAAAACCAGGTAGACAAAAACCTATATCCTATCCATAGTAGGCCTATATCGGGCCCCTTATACTATCGCTACGCATAAGTAAATAGTCCTTTATACTAGGACTAGAATTATCCTAATTCCCTATAGTTAGGGAAAAAACCCTAATAAAGAGTAAAAGGAAGAGGAAAAAGTCGCCTAGAGTAGGCTTGTATTAGTTATATAGCAAAAGCGCGCTAGCAGCTAAGGCATAGGACCTCTATATAGTTATAGTTATAGTTAGAGACCTAGATTTAGGTAGGTAGGTTCAGTTATTAGTAGATTAGCTATATAGCACTAAGCTACTAATAGCTAGCAGCTAGGGGTCTAGGTTTTAAGTAGGCAAATTCGGCCGTTAGTAGGTTAGTTATCCGGCGCTTAGCTATTAGTAGCTAGCAGTCAGCACAGGCCTAGGGCTCTACAGCTATTAACAGCTACTAGCTACTACTCTAGATTCTAGTATTTAGTCCTTTCGCTTAGCCCGTAATACCTTCCTTTCTCTCTTCTTTCTTTAATAACTTCCATAAGTCTCCCTATCTTTAGATCCTAGCTGTACCTATAGTAGCTATAAGTCTTAGTTACTAAGCTAATATCATTTCCTCTTCTAGGATTATTAATATATATATCTACTTAGTCTAGCATTACTAGCATTATAGCTTCGCTATAGTCTTATTACTATAATAGCTAACTTTTTATAGCTAAAGATAATAATAATAATAATAATAATAATAAACCTAGTATAGATCCTAGGCAAAAGAGGTATAGTAATTATTATTAATATCTCTATAAGTAGATACTAATAATAATAATACTAGTAATACCTATAAGCTTCTCTTAACGTAGTCCTAATATATAACTATACTAATCCCTAGTAGGTAAAGAGAAAGGCTAAGGCGGAGGGCGTAGCTACTTTAGGGGATAAGTCTCCTAGTAAGGCTCCTTACTATCCCTATGACTATAGCTATAGAGGTAATATAGGATATCCCCTATTCTATATATATTATATAGATAGGTAAAGATAGTACTATAGGTCTCTACTAAGACTAGGCTAATATAGCAGCAGGCAGCTATATAGCTTATATATATATATATAAGACCTTTACTATTTACTACTATTATAGCTACCTAAGCCCTAGTAGTAGCTCTCCTACGTAAGAAAGGTATTAATACTATAAGTATAAGTTAGTTCTATTATATAATATTATATAATACTAACTAAGGTATAGAAGAAGCTTAAGAAGCTTAAGAATACTACCCTAAGGGTTAAGAGCTAAGCCCCTAAGCAATTATATATTACGCCTATAGTAATAACTATAAGCCTATTAACTAACTAGCTTAATAAGTTAGTTAGTAGGGTTAACTATATTACTAAGGTACTTAAGTATCTTAAAGGTATATTAGGTCTAGCTCTCGCCTACCTAAGCAATATCCCTAAGTTAACTAAATCCTTAGAACTTAGGGAATTTAGTAGAAAGGATAATTAGAAGGAATAGGGTTAGGAGTAGGGTTAGAGAGTAGGAGGGGAAGGTATAGGATTAGGGTATATCTATAGTTTAGTATAGGCTAGTTTTTTTACTCTTTATAGCTTTTTTCTAAATATATTTTATCTTTCCCTAAGGAAAGGTAAGAAGTACTTAGTATAAGTATACTATAGGTTTAGCTAGTACCTATAGACTTAAGCTATATACTCCTTAAGCTTATACTCTACTTTTGCTTTATAATTATAATCACTATAGATTTAGAGGGTAAGCTTATAGTATAGGATAAGGTATAAGTAAAGAAACTAATAAGTAATTAATTAAGCTATTTTATAGTTTAATAATTACTACCTAAGTTTATATAGGTTCTATAGTAGGTTTATAAAGAGGCTATATTTTTTAGTAAATCTTTAGTAAAAGATAATAATATATTTAGGTATTTCTTTACTATTTCTATATAAGTAAAGTAGTAAGGGTATATTAAGTATATATTAAGAGAAAAGAAAGCTTCTTAAACTAATTTTCCTAGTTCTTAGCTATATAAGTATTAAGCTTTAATACTTATTAAGGTTTTAATATAAATATAATACCTTTTTATTATTAGAAGGAAGGTAGGCTTCTATTAGTTTAAGATAATTTATTCTATAGTACTCTCTTACCTTATCTTAGAGTTAAGTTTAATATATAGTCTATTTAGATTAAGTATAGGCCTTAATTTTAGTAAGGGTTAGCTCCTACTTTATATATAGAAGCTAGCTTTTTAACTAATCCTTAACTTTCTATAATAATTATTACTAGAGTCCTTAATATTATTTATAGTAAATTTACCTTATAGCTACTATAATAATAAACCTTATAAGTAGAGTTATATTCTAAGTTTTTATATAGCTATAGAATTAAGTAGCTAATTTATTAAGATAAATATTAAGGGAAAGAATAGCTAGTTCTATCTTTAGAAAGTAAGCTAGTATAGCTTTATATACTCCTATAACTATATATAGGCTTTAAGTTTATTCTAGCATAAGTACTTATATAATACTCTAGGGCTTTCCTCTAGGGGTAGTTAGGGTATAGTATATACTTATACTATAAATAATAGTTAAATAGATAACTTATATATAGATTAGTCTTACTACTTTAAGGTTAACCCCTTATATACTTATAGTAATTATAATAAAGGCCTACTATTAGTATTCTAGCTTCCCCTTAAGGATATCTATATATAGTCCCTAGAAGAGTTTATAGTAAAAGAAGAGTCTAAGGAATCTATATAACTTAATAAGTACTATTATTAGATCTCTAACTTAGGCCTAAGTTTAGTCTATAGTATATTTTTAAGTAAAGTATAAAAGCTTTACTTTATCTAGTTCTTAGGTTATTCTATTTATTTAAGCCTAGTTATTATAAATATTCTAGGTAGTTTTAAGTTAAACTTAGGTTTCTTCTATATTATATCTAAATACTAATAGATTAGTATTATTAATAAATCTAATAACTATTATCCTAGGTATATTCTTAAGAGCTTTATAGAAGCTAGAAATAAAAAGAATAAATAGTATAGATAATAAAGAAAATCCTTAAGGGATACTAACTTAGACCTTAATAGAGTTAGAAAGTTAGCTATTAAAGTAAAGATATATTATTTATACTATAAAGTAGCTAGTAAGCTATATAAGAAGCTATCTAGGAAAGCCTAGTTATTATAGGATTATAATAAGTTATTAGTAGTTAACTATATTAAAGGCCCTTATAAAGTTAAGTTAGAAAAAAAAGCTAAGGCTATACTAAGCCTAGGCTATATATATAGCTTTAATAATAATAGTAAAGATAAGCTTAATAAATCTCTTTAGCTAATTACCTATCTATTTTATAGGTAAAAGCTCTTTTAATTTTACTATAATTATAATATATTAACTAATAACTATTTTAATAATTTTACTAATAATATTAAATAAGGATATTAATTATTATCCTAATATAATTTATTATTTAGCTAAGGTCTTATTTACCTTTAGAATAACTATAATAATTATAATATAAAAGTAAAGTAAGAAATAGCCTATTATAATACTAGCATTTACTATCTTAGTAATTATAAGTATAAATAGCTTACTATATACTTTTAAGAACCTAATAGGGATACTATCCTTACTTAGGGTTTTCTATAACCTAATCTTTTAGAAAGCTTTATAGATCTTAATAGGTTTAATATAAGAGTATATTAGGCCTAATTTAGGTTTAGGGATTCTAGGGGGGGGGAAGGGAGAGAGGTTAGAGTTATTAGCCTAGGGTTTAGGGAAGAATCTCTATATAAAGGTTTTAGCCTTATCTATATAAAGTATTACTAGCTCTATATAGTTAGGTTAGGTAAGGGATAATAGCTATAGTAAGACTACTATAGTTTTACTATATAGTCTTACCTATCTTTCTATTACCTAAAACTATATACTATTATACTTTAGAAGCTTTATAAGGAATTCTCTCTAGAGGGTATATTAAGTACTTTTTATACTATAGTCTTATTATACTTATACTTTAGCTAAGGGTTACTAGTCTAAGATTTAACTAATTTACTAAGCTATATAGTAGGCTTATTTAAGCTTACTAGTTACTATAGATATCTTACTATTCTACTATAGATTTTAGTAGGGTATAGGTTTCTTTTACTTTAAGGTTATAAATTAAGTAATTACTTCTAGCTATTTAGAGAGCTAATCTACTACCTTATTAAGGGCTTCTATAGTAGTTATTATACCCTAGGTCTATTAAAGATAGACTATTACTTTACTAGTAGCTTTATAAAGGTTAGTTTTCTTCTAATTATAACTAAGGTTTAGTTTAGAAGCTAGTTTATCTAGAGTAATAGTAATATAGATTTATTATAAGAGATAATTAGATCCTTTTAGTTTATAATTAATTCCTTTATATATTATATAAATAGTTTCTAAAGCCTAAGCTAGATTAAGGGTACTATTTTAATAGCCTTAGGCTAGCCTAGTAATAGTACTATAAAGTATAAGAAAGCTAATATAGTACTATACTACCTCCTAAATAAGGATATTACTACCTTAATCTATTTAGCTATAATAATCCTAGAGAGAATAGTAAAGATTAAAGTTACTAATAAGTAATATATAATCGCTTAGAATAGTTTTAGCTAGGGCTTATAGTATAAGTAAGTTACTTTTATTATTTAGGGGGTTATAAAAAGCTATAATTTAGTATTAAGTCTTTATAAAGGTAATACTTACCTAGTCCTCTCCTACTTTAGATAACTATAACTTAGGTCTATATTACTTATTAATATATATTACTACTTATCTACTTTAGTAAACTATATAGTAATTATATTTACCTAGGTAAGCTAGGGTTTTAGTCTTAGAGTTTCTATTAAGTTTAAGAAGTATAATTATATTATATTTACTATAGGCTTATAAAGTAATCTATATAAGAGTAAGCTAATAGTTAGTATTCTAGAAGAGTACTAGTATTAATTAGTTACTTAGGGGAGCGATAGTAATAGTAAGGAAGTAAAAGTAAATATTATAAGTAAGGATAGTATATAGAAGGTATAGGTCTAGGTTAAGAACTAACTAGGGATACTTTATAGTCTATTTACTAAGCTTAGGGGCCTTCTAAGCTATCTTAGTAAGAGGCTTCTAAGTAATTAAGCTAATAGAAAGAGAGGTAAGAGGCTTTAGAATATAGATACTTTAATTACTATATAGTCTTAGAAGTAGAGCAATCTATCTAAATAGCTTTCCTTAGTATATACTTAGTATAAGGCTATAATAGGGTAGCTATAGCCTTTATATAGGATATAGTTTAGTAGGATCTCTCCTTACTTAGTTAAGCATCCTTCCCTATTAGGGTATATAGTACCCCTATATTACCTATAGGTAGGAGCTAACTTATAGTTCTAAGCTAAGTATCTAAATTTAAAGTAATTATAGTATTAAGTAGGATAAAGTCCCTTATTAAAGAGTTTATAGTTATATAGCTATATATTAAGTAATAAGCTATTATTATAAAGATAGTTTACCTTCTTAATAGAGCTAATATATAGGATTAGGTTTATCTTTACCCTAGGGCTAGAATAGCTAGTCTTTTATTTTTTTACTTAAAGGATCCTTAGTTAGTTAGATTTAGCGATTTCTTTAATAAGCTTATTAATATTATTTAGAATAGATATAAATTAGATTCCCTTTACTATTACTATAAAGATTAAGGGGGATAAGGCTATATTATTACTAAAGGCTTTAGTAATCTAATTCTTAGTATAGTAAGCTTATACCTTATTAGTAGTAAGGAAAGTAAGGACTATATTACCGCTAGGGAGCTTTTATACTATAATAACGCTTAAATCACTATAGGCCTAGTTCACTACCGCTATAGTATCTTTTAGGGTTTAGTTACTAATATTAAAAGGAGTATTTCTAGTTTAGATAGTAACTTTATATTTAATATAGCTTTAGATTATTTATTTAAAGCCTCTAAAGTTTAGGGTTATAAGGTTTCGCACTATAACTAATATATATAATAGTTAATTTCTTTTATAATTATTAGTTCTAGTAAAGGCTATCTTAATAACTAAAGTAAGGGTATTAGTAATATTTAAGGTAATTTATTCTTTAAGGCTTACTTCTAGGTTATATAAGGTATCCTTTTCGTAGGAAGCGTATACCTATATCTTGTATATAGTACTATAGGATTAGACAATATTCTAAACTTATTTAAGGAGGTTAGGGAGGATAATTCTAGCAATAGTATTATATACTTTACTTTCTAAGTTATTAATTAATATTCTACTAATTTCTATATTAAGTTTATTACTTTTACTTAGCGTATATTAGCTAATTCTTACTAAGGAGTTATATTAGCTTTAGTTAAGGCTACGTACCCCTAAGTTAATAATTATTAGTAGCGTATTAGCACTATTACTATAGCCCTAATATACTATCGAATCTTAAGTAATATGTATATAAGGACTTTAAATCTAGTATTAGAATATATTTTAAAGATAGGTTAGTAGTGTAGTAAGCAAAAACTAGGAATTCGCAAAAGGGTATTAAAAAAAAAAAAAAAAAAGGTTATTATAATGTATAATAATATAAGTTTAACCTAGAGTTTTATATAAGGTTATTTATATTCTTATAATTAGAGTTATAAAATTAGTTAGTATATATTAAAAAAAATAGTATTTAGTTAGTATAAGCCTATACTAATACTAACTAATCTTTCTATACTAAATACTAACTAAATACTAAAATAATTAATTAGTATAGCCTTATACTAATACTATTTATTTATTTATTTATTTATTTATATACTACTTTAGCTACTAGCTATCTAGTCCTTCTTTACTAAGACTAGTTTAAGGTAAGAGGGAAAACCTAATTAGTAAGCTATAGGATAAAAACCCCCTACTACCTTTACCTAAGGGAGAAATAAGTTAGGTTTAGTATATATATATAGTAGTATAAGTTATAAGTAGGTCTACTTTACTATAAAAGCTAATTATATACCTATATTTAAAATTCCCTTATAAAGCTTAGCCCGAATAGTATTTTAGGATATTTTTAATCCTAAGGTAGGTCTAAGTTATCTTTACTATCCTTAATCCTTATCTTCCTAATTATCCTCCTTACTTAGGTATATACTTTCTCTTACTTTTATAAGTAATTACTCTCTTAGTTAGTCTATTAGACTAATTACTACTAGAGCTAGTAGAGCTAGTATATCTATCCTAGCCTAAGGTTACTTTAGAGGCTACCTAAATCCCTTATAGAGTAAGGTAAATTAGTATAGTTAATATTATTAGTACTAATATATCTTATAGTAGGTATACTATATACCTATACTACTTATCTAGAATATTAAACTATATAGGTCTCTCTAAGTAGGTATCCCTCGCTTACTACTACTCCTTCTATATAATATAGTATATATAGGACTATACTAGGTATAACCTATTATAGTTATAATATACTAAGAGGATCTTACTAATAAAGGTAGGGTAATCTATATCCCTTATATAGCAAGCTCCCTTATAGTAGCTATACTCTTAAGAGTATTATATAATATATCTAAAGTAAAAGTACTTAAAATACTACTTAGGTTAGATACTCTTTAAATAGGGTTTAGTTTAATAAACCTCTATAGCTATAATTATACTTTAGTTATAGAGCTTATTTATATTAGTTAGTTTAGTTAATAATATAATTAGTAATTAGTAAGGCCTAGCTATATAATAGCTTTATAATAGTTTAATAGTATATACCTTAATACTATTTACTTATTAGATATCTATAGTAATATTCTTAAGTAAGCTCTCTATATAGCTAGTTAAGATCCCTTTAGTAACTATTATAAACTACCTTAAGACTTAATATATACCTAAACTAAAAATAGTAGGGATCTAAGTATTATCCTTTATAATAGACCTATAGAAGAAGATTATAATATCCTTACTAAGGAGGTAGCATAAGGCTACTATAGGTAAGAGGAAGCCCCTTAAGAAGGTATAATTAGTAGTTAATACTATATTAGAAGGTATACAATTTCTAATATTAAGAGCTATACTTAGTAATCTAATAATAATCTCCCTACTAAGGTAAGGGAGGATTAGCTTTAAATATAATACTATATAGAACTAGGGCGCCCCCTTATTATAAATAACTTAGGCTTATAGTAAGGTCTTATTAGGTAGGTTCTTTAGGGTAGTTAATACTACTCTTTTAATAGTAATTATAATTATTTCTATAAAGAGTAGTAAGATTAGGATCTTACTATTTACACTTTATGTATAGCTTATAGTAGTATTAGCTAGGACTATTACTACTCCCTAAACTAAGGGGAAAGTAGCTTCTAGGATAATTACTTTAAGATTAAGTTTAGTCTTAATAATAAGGTCTTTAAATTAATTATAGGTTATTTCTATACTAGGCTTAGCCTACTATAGTAGGTATAGGTTTTACAGTAAAAGTTTTTCCTTAAGGGGAGGAGGGGGATAGTCTATAACCTTAATTCCCTCTATTCTACCTAGTATGCCTATTATATATAATATAGCGATAATATAAGAGTAGAGAGAGGGTAAAGAGAGCCTATAGAGAAAGTTATTTATTTAAAATTAATTTTAGGTATATAACTAAGGTATAGTAGGGATAACTATAAAATATTTATAGTATATTATATACTAATACTAATTAATTAGTATAAAATTAGTATATTATATACTAACACTAATTAATTAGTATAAAATTAGTATATTTTATACTAATTCTATTAATGTAAATTAAAATCTTAATTTAATAAGATAATTATATAATTAAACTTATTATAGATTTATACGTATTAATTAAAGTAATTATAAAGCTAGAATAAATAGTCTATTAAATACTTTAAAGTAATTTAATTATAACTATAGGATAAGATACTTAGGTTAATTAAATAAAGTAAAGATAGCTAATTAAATTAAATAGTAAAAGACTAAAAAACCCTTATTCCTCTTCCAATTCCTCCTTAGCTTTCTATTTAATTTCCTCCTTATTTCTTTCTTCTTATTCCTCCTTTAAGTTATTAAAAAACTTATTCTAGCTTTTAAGTAAAATAAACTACCTAACTATATTAGGTAATAGCCTATTCCTTAATTCGGTAATAATATTATTACTAATTAAAAAGGTACTTTTAATAGCTACTAAATAAGTAAAGATTATAGCTTTTAGTATTAATATTTCTATATTATACTAACTAAATAGTAATTATTTTAGTATATACTAACTAATTTTATAATCCTATATAAAGGAACTAACTATAACTTAGAAGGATCTAATTACTTCCTCTTATAAATTTATAATATAATTACTATAGAAGAACTAACTTCTAAACTAAACCCTAGATATAACTAAAAGAAGACTAACTTATAGAAAGCTATTAATAAAGCAATAGTATATCTCTAAAGGACTTAGGGTATAATAATTACTACTAAAGCATTTAATAAGCTAATAGAATAGCTCTTAAAATAACTTAAAGTAGTTACTCAATTTATACTTATAATCTACTATAACCTATAATTAGGGTTATGAAATTAGTTAGTCTAAAATATACTAACTAGATACTAATTAGAATTTGTTAGTATTTAGTTAGTATTTAGTACAAAAAATTAGTATTAGTACAGGCCCGTACTAATTAATTTGAAATTAGTATTTAGTTAGTATTTATTACAAAAATTAGTATTAGTATTAGTATAGGCCTATACTAACTAAATACTAATTTTTTAGTACATTAGTACAGAATTAGTACAGTATAGAAATATTAATAGTTTTAATTAGCCTATAAGATAAGCTATCTTCTAATTCAGGGTCTACAGATGATTTTTTATAAGTAATATTCCTAAGGGAAGAGGAATATATTACTTATATAAATAAGGCAGTCTTACCTAAAAGGGTTAGTACTATCCTAGTTTTCTTTAAGCTTAATTAAAATACTAACCTTAATTTAATAGATTGATATTCTAGAATATTAGAGAAATACTATAACTCGATTTCCTAATTTAGCTATATTAGCTAGACGCTATTTAGCTACTTCTACAGCTATTAAAAGCACCTTTTCAATTAGTAATAATATTATTACTAAATCAAGGAATAGGCTATTACCTAATATAGTTAGGCAGCTTATTTTACTTAAAAGCTAGAATAGGTCTTAATAACTTAAAGGAGGAATAAGAAGAAGGAAATAAGGAGGAAATTGAAGAGGAAGCTAAGGAGGAATTGGAAGAGGAATAAGGGTTTTTTAGTCTTCTACTATTTAATTTAATTAGCTATCTTTACTTTATTAAGTTAATTATTTATGTAATTAACCTAACTATCTTATCCTATAGTTATAAGTAAATTACTTTAAGCTATTTAATAGACTATTTATTCTAGCTTTATAATTACTTTAATTAATAAGTATAAATCTATAATAGGTTTAATTACATAATTAGCTTATTAAATTAAGATTATACTTTACCTTAGTAAAATTAGTACAAAATATACTAATTTTATACTAATTAGTTTATATTAGTACAGAGCTATACTAACTAATTATTTTAGTATTGAGTTAGTATTTAGTATAGAAAAATTAGTTAGTATTAGTACAGGCCTATACTAACTAAATACTAACTTTTTAGTACATACTAACTAATTTCACAACCCTAGTATTAAGGCTATATATTAAAGTAATAAGGTTATTAATTAAAGTAATAAAATTACTAGCTAAAGTAATAATACGAATTTAGTTAGTAAGATTTATAATAAAGACCTAAGATAAATAACTATATAATTTATCCTTAATCTATTTAGTTTTTCTATCTATCCTTCCCTTCTTATAGATTCTAATAATAAATTTAACCCTCTTTCTAAGTCTAATACTAAGACCATTCCTTTTTCAGAAAATACTAGCTAATTAGCTACTTCTAATATAGATAGTCTTAACTAATTAGAATTAAGCTTAGAAATTACCTCTTCTTCTTCCTAACCTATTTCTAAAGATTAAGCTTTTAAGGCTTATATCTTTAAATATAGCTTAATTAAAAAGGCTATCTTACCTTCTAAGGAAGGTTAAGACTGAATTAGTTTTATAATATAAGTCTTCCTTTCTAATTAGCTTATTTATTTAGTAGCTAATTAAATAAGTATAATTATAAGAGGGTTAAGCTAATTAAGAGCTTTTAATCCTCTAACTTCCAAAGGCACTATTAACAGAAGCACCTAATAGTTACTTATAATAAGCAGTCTAAAGCTACTAGAAAAGAAGTAAGCTATTTTACTTATTCCTTTTTACTTTAAAAAGCTAATTTAAATTAGAAATAGACTTCCTTAAGCCTAATAGCCCTTTTAACCTTAATCTAAGGAACAAAAGAATTAGATAAGATCTACCTAGCTATTCTAATAGCTTTCAGAAAGAAGAGGCATTAAAGAAGATTCTTTATTTTCTTAATTAAAATAACCTACCTTTTAATATCTTCAATTCCTATAGCTTTTAAGACCTTCTAACCTATTATAATAAGTAAGTTATTTCCTATTAGAATATATACTAAATTTAATTAGGGTTAGTCCTTTAGTTAATAGATAGAAGATTAAGGGTATCTTAACTAATACCTTTAATACTAGGTTATTATAACTAAATAAGTAACTAGAGGAAAATATAGTAGACTTAGGGTCTTTTTCCCTAATGTTTAATATATAGACTTTAAATACCTAAATAGCCTATTTAGGCCTTATCCTTATTTTTATAAATAAGGACTTTTAGCTTATTTATAAGCTTATTAGTATATAAAGAATTTATTATACTAATAATAATTCCTATTTAGAAGTTAGCTAATAAGCTTAAGTTAACTAACTTCTAAAGAGGCTTTAATTAGCTTTCTAAAAGCTATACTAGCCTCTATATATATAAGGAATTTATTAAGGCCTTAATTCCTTATCCTACTATTATAATTAATTCTATATTTAGGTAAGCTTTCCCTTCTATTAAATTAAGCTTTTAAGCTAATAATTAACCTTAATAGTATTAATATAGCGAATAATAATAATTTTATCTCTACCTTTTAAGATAACTATTTACTATCTATAAATAGGAGGTTTAAGTATAATATTTACTATATTATATATATTATTAACCTTATTATATAAGATATCCTTATAGAATTCCTTTTATCTAAGGAATTAAAGGTATTATTCGAGTTATAAAAATAGTTAGTATAGGCTTATAGTAATTTTATTAAAGTAAATTAAAATCTTAATTTAATAAGCTAATTATATAATTTAATCTATTCAACCTTTTTACAAATTCCTAGTTTTTACTTACCGTACTACCAACCTACCTTTAAAATATATTCTAACACTAGATTCGAAATCCTCATACGCATATTACTCAAGATTCAATAGCGCATCAGGGCCACAGTAATAGCGCTAATACACTACCGATAACCATCAACTTAGGGGTGCGTAGCCTCAACTAAAGCTAATATAACCCCTTAGTAGGAATTAGCCAATATATACTAAGCAAAAGCAACAAACCTAATACAGAAACTAATAGAATATTAATCAATAACCTAGAAAGCAAAGCATATAATACTATTACTAGAATTATCCCCCCTAACCTCCTTAAATAAGTCTAGAATATTATCTAATCCTATAGCGCTATATATAAGATATAGGCATATACCTCCTGCGAAAAGGATACCTTATATAACCTAGAAGTAAGCCTTAAAAAATAAATTACCTTAAATATTACTAATACCCTTACTTTAGTTATTAAGATAGCCCTTACTAGAACTAATAACTATAAAAGAAATTAACTATTATACGCATTAGTTATAGCGTAAAACCTTATAACCCTAAACTATAGAGGCCCTAAATAAATAATCTAAAGCTACATCGAATATAAAGTTACTATCTAAACTAGAAACACTCCTCCTAATATTAGCAACCAAACCCTAAAAGATACTATAGTAGTAGTAAACTAAGCCTATAGTAACTCTAGCGTTATTATAGTACGAAAGCTCCCTAGTAGTAATATAGTCCTTACTTTCCTTACTACTAATAAAGTATAAGCTTACTATACTAAGGATTAGGTTACTAAAGCCTTTAGTAATAATATAGCCTTATCCCCCCTAATCTTTATAGTAATAGTAAAGAGAATCTAATTTATATCTATTCTAAATAATATTAATAAGCTTATTAAAGAAATCACTAAATCTAACTAACTAAGGATCCTTTAAGTAAAAAAATAAAAGACTAGCTATCCTAGCCCTAGGGTAAAGATAAACTTAATTCTATATATTAGCTCTATTAAAAAGGTAAACTATCTTTATAATAATAGCCTATTACTTAATATATAGCTATATAACTATAAACCTTTTAATAAGGAACTTTATTCTACTTAATACTATAATTACTTTAAATTTAGATACTTAGCTTAGAACTATAAGTTAGCTCCTATCTATAGGTAATATAGAAGTACTATATACCCTAATAGGGAAGAATACTTAACTAAGTAAAGAGAGATCCTACTAAACTATATCCTATATAAAGGTAAATATATAGCTTAGAGCTATAACTACTCTATTATAGTCTTATACTAAGTATATATTAAGAAAGGCTACTTAGATAAACTACTTTACTTCTAAGACTATATAATAACTAAAATACCTATATCCTAGAGCCTCTTACCCCCCCTTCTATTAGCTTAACTACTTAGAAGCTTCTTATTAAGAAAGCCTAAAAGGCCCCTAAGCTTAGTAAATAGATTATAAAGTATCCTTAGTTAGCCCTTAACCTAGGCCTATGCTTCTTATATACTATCCTTACTTATAATATTTACTTTTACTTCCTTACTATTACTATTACCTCCCTAAGTAACTAACTAATACTAGTACTCTTCTAGAATACTAACTACTAGCCTACCCTTATATAGATTACCCTATAAGCCTATAGTAAATATAATATAATTATACTTCTTAAACTTAATAGAAACTCTAAGACTAAAGCCCTAGCCTACCTAGGTAGATATAACTACTATATAGTTTACTAAAGTAAATAAGTAGTAATATATATTAATAAGTAATATAGACCTAAGTTATAATTATCTAAAGTAGGAAAGGACTAGGTAAGTATTACCTTTATAAAGACTTAATACTAAATTATAGCTCTTTATAACTCTCTAAATAGTAAAGGTAACTTACTTATACTATAGGCCTTAGTAGAAACTACCTTAAGTAATTATATATTACTTATTAGTAACTTTAACCTCTATTACTCTCTCTAGGACTATTATAACTAAATAGATTAAAGTAGTAATATCCTTATCTAGGAGGTAGTATAGTATTATATTAGCCTCCTTATACCTTATAGTACTATTACTAGGCTAGCCTAAGGCTATTAAAATAGTACTCTTAATCTAGCTTAAGCCTTAAAGATTATTTATATAATATATAAAGGAACTAACTATAAACTAGAAGGATTTAACTATTTCCTATAATAAATCTATATTATTACTACCCTAGATAAACTAGCTCTTAAACTAGACCCTAATTATAATTAAAAGAAAACTAATCCTTATAAAGCTATTAGTAAAGTAATAATCTATCTTTAATAGACCTAGGGTATAATAACTACTATAGAAGCCCTTAATAAGGTAGTAAATTAGCTCTCTAAATAGCTAGAAGTAATTACTTAATTTATAATCTTAAAGTAAAAGAAACTTATACCCTACTAAAATCTATAGTAAAATAGCGAAATATTTATAGTAACTAGTAAGCTTAAATAAGCCTACTATATAGCTTAGTATACTAGTTAAATCTTAGACTAGTAAGCCCTAGCTAAAGTATAAGTATAATAGAACTATAGTATAAAAGGTACTTAATATACTCTCTAGAGAGAACTCCTTATAAAGCTTCTAAGGTATAATAGTATATAGTTCTAAGTAATAGAAAGATAAGTAAAACTATATAGTAGAACTATAATAATCCTACTATAGCTATTACCCCTTACCTAACCTAACTTTATAGAGCTAGTAATACTTTATATAGATAAGGCTAAAACCTTTATATAGAGATTCTTCCCTAAACCCTAGGCTAATAACTCTAACCTCCCTCCCCTCCCCCCCCTTAGAACCCCTAAACCTAAATTAGGCCTAATATACCCTTATATTAAACCTATTAAGATTTATAAAGCCCTTTTAAAAATTAGATTATAAAAAGCCCTAGGTAAGGATAGTATCCTTACTAGGTTCCTAAAGGTATATAGTAAGCTACTTATACTTATAATTACTAAGATAGTAAATACTAATATTATAATAGGCTACTTCCTACTTTACTTTTATATTATAATTATTATAGTTATCCTAAAGGTAAATAAGACCCTAGCTAAATAATAAACTATATTAAGATAGTAATTAATATCCTTACTTAATATTATTAGTAAAATTATTAAGATAGTTATTAGTTAATATATTATAATTATAGTAGAATTAAAAGAGCTTTTACCTATAGGATAGATAGGTAATTAGCTAAAGAAATCTACTAAGCTTACTTTTACTATTATTATTAAAGCTATATATATAGCCTAGGCTTAATATAGCCTTAGCTCTCTTCTCTAACTTAACTTTATAAGGGCCTTTAATATAGTTAACTACTAATAACTTATTATAGCCCTATAATAACTAGGCTTTCCTAGATAGCTTTTTATTTAGCTTACTAGCTACCTTATAGTATAAATAGTATACTTCCGCTTTAATAGCTAACTTTCTAACTCTATTAAGGTCTAAGCTAGTATCTCTTAAGAATCCTCCTTATTACCTATACTATTTATCCTTTTTATTTCTAGCCTCTATAAAGCCCTTAAGAATATACCTAGGATAATAGTTATTAGATTTACTAATAATACTAACTTATTAGTATTTAGATATAATATAGAAAAAACCTAAGCCTAACTTAAAACTACCTAAGATATCTCTAATAATTAGGCCTAAATAAATAGAATAACCTAAGAACTAAATAAAGTAAAGCTTCTATACTTTACTTAAAAATATACTATAGACTAAACTTAGGCCTAACTTAGAGATCTAATAATAATACTTATTAAGTTATATAGATTCCTTAGACTCTTCTTTTACTATAAACTCCTCTAAGGACTATATATAGATACCCTTAAGAGGAAGCTTAAATACTAATAGTAAGCCCTTACTATAATTACTATAAGTATATAGGGGGTTAACCTTAAAGTAGTAAGACTAATCTATATATAAGTTATCTATTTAAGTATTATCTATAGTATAGAAGTATACTATACCTTAACTACCCCTAGAGGAAAGCCCTAAGGTATTATATAAATACTTATACTAGAATAGACTTAAAGCCTATATATAGTTATAAGAGTATATAAAGCTATACTAGCCTATCTTCTAGAGATAGAACTAACTATCCTCCTCCTTAATATTTATCTTAATAAATTAATTACTTAATTCTATAGCTATATAGAAAGGTAGAATATAATCCTATTTATAAAGTCTATTATTATAGTAGTTATAAGGTAGATTTACTATAAATAATAATAAAGACCTTAGTAATAATTACTATAAAAAGTTAAGAATTAGCTAAGAAGCTAGCTTCTATATATAAGGTAGGTACTAACCCTTACTAAAATTAAGGCCTATACTTAATCTAAGTAGACTATATATTAAACCTAATTCTAAGATATAGTAAAAAAGTACTATAAGATAAATTATCTTAAGCTAATAGAAGCCTACCTTCCTTTTAATAATAAAAAGGTATTATATTTATACTAAGATCTTAATAAGTACTAAAGCTTAATACTTATATAGCTAAGGATTAGGAAAATTAGTTTAAGAAGCTTTCTTTTCTCTTAATATATACCTAATATACTCTTATTACTTTACCTATATAGAAATAGTAAAGAAATATCTAAATATATTATTATTTTTTACTAAAGATTTACTAAAAAATATAGCCTCCTTATGAACCTACTATAGGACCTATATAAACTTAGGTAGTAACTATTAAACTATAAAATAGCTTAATTAATTACCTACTAATTCCTTTACTTATACCTTATCCTATACTATAAGCTTACTCTTTAAATCTATAGTAACTATAATCGTAAAGTAGAAGTAGAATATAAGCTTAAGGAGTATATAGCTTAAGTTTATAGGTACTAGCTAAACCTATAATATACCTATACTAAGTACCTCTTACCCCCCCTTAGGGAAAGATAAAATATACTTAGAAAAAAGCTACGAAAGGTAAAAAAACTAGCCTATATTAAACTATAGATATACCCTAATCCTATACCTTCCCTTCCTACCCTCTAACCCTACTCCTAACCCTATTCCTCCTAATTATTCTCCCTACTAGATTCTTTAAGTTCTAAGGACCTAGTTAACTTAGGGATACTACCTAGGTAAGTAAGAGCTAGACCTAATATACCTTTAAGGTACTTAAGTACCTTAGTAATATAGTTAACCCTACTAACTAACTTATTAAGCTAATTAGTTAATAGGCCTATAGTTATAGCTATAAGCATAATATAGAGTTACTTAAGGGCCTAGCTCTTAGCCCTTAGGGTAATATCCTTAAGCTTCCTAAGCTCCCCCTATACCCTAGTTAGTATTATATAATATTACGTAATAAAACTAACTTATACTTATAGTATTAATATCTCTCTTACGTAGGAAAGCTACTACTAGGGCTTAGGTAGCTATAATAGTAATAAATAGTAAAGGCTTATAGATCTTATATAAATATACATAAGCTATATAGCTACTTACTACTATATTAGCCTAATCTTAGCAAAGACCTATAGTACTATCTTTACCTATCTATATAATATATATAGAATAGGGGATATCCTATATTACCCCTATAGCTATAGTTATAGGGGTAGTAATAGGAGCCTTTCTAGAAGACTTATCCCCTAAAGTAGCTATACCCTCTACCCTAGCCTTTCTCTTTACCTACTAGGGATTAGTATAATTATATATTAAGACTATATTAAAAGAAGCTTACTAGTATTACTAGTATTATTATTATTAGTATCTACTTATAGAGATATTAATAATAATTACTATACCTCTTTTACCTAGGATCTATACTAGGTTTATTATTATTATTATTATTATTATTATTATTATTATTATTATTATTATCTTTAGCTGTAAGAAGTTAGCTACTATAGTAATAAAACTATAGCAAAGCTATAATACTAGTAACGCTCAACCGAGCAGATATATATATTAATAATCCTAAAAGAGGAAAGGATATTAGCTTAGCAACTTAGACTTATAGCCACCACAAGCGCAGCTAGGATCTAAAGATAGGGAGACTCACAGAAGTTATTAAAGAAAGAAGAAAGAAAGGAAAGCATCGCGGGCTAAGCAAAAGGACTAAATACTAGAATCCAGAGCAGCAGCCAGCAGCTATTAACAGCTACAGAGCCCCAGGCCCATACCAACCGCCAGCCACTAACAGCTAAACGCCGAATAACCAACCTACTAACGGCCGAATCTACCCACTTAAAACCCAGACCTTCAGCTACCAGCCACTAGTAGCTTAGCGCTGTATGGCTAACCTACTATCAAGGTCCTACGCCTTAGCCGCTAGCGCGCTTCTGCCGCGTAACTAACATAAACCCGCTCCAGGTAACTTTTTCCTCCCTTTTTACTCCCTATTAAGGTTTTTTCCCTAACCATAGGGAACTAGGATAATTCCAGTCCTAGTATAAAGGACTATTTACTTACGCGTAGCGATAGCATAAGGGGCCCAATACGGGCCTACTATAGATAGGATATAGGTTTTTGTCTACCTGGTTTTTCCTATATCTATATAGAGTAGAAGCACTATCTACCTTCTAGGTCTATAGCGTATAAATATAATAATAATAATAATAATAATTTAATCTATTATAGATTTATATTTATTAATTAAAGTAATTATAAAGCTAGAATAAATAGTTTATTAAATAACTTAAAGTAATTTAATTATAACTTTTAATTAGTAATTAGCTATAGGAAATTATTTATCCTATTTTATAAATAAGTAATTAGCTATAGTAGATTATTAATTTACTATATTAAAATATTTATTTTATTACCTAAATTCCTAATTAGTAATAGTAAATTCTTAGTATTATTAGTTAACTAAATAACTAAAAAACTAAATAAGTAAAGACTATAGCTTTTAGTACTAAAACTATTAATATTTCTATACTATACTAATTCTATACTAATATACTAAAAGAATAATATTTAGTTAATATAGGCCTATACTAGTACTAATACTAATTTTTATGTTAAATACTAACTAAACACTAATTTCTTATACTAAATACTAACTAAATACTAACTAATTCTAACTAGTATTAAAGGTTTAGATTTACTCTTTAAGCTACTTAAAATATATAATATTCTTATTATATATACTATAAAAGGTAGTAATATACTTAATAAGTAAGTAGGCTAAATAAGTAAGTAGGCTAAAAATCCTAACCTTTAAAATTAAAACTTTAATAAAAATATAATAAACTATTTAATTAATTAAAACTAATTACTATACTAGGTCTTAATTATAGCCTAATAAGTCCTTACATTATAGCTAGTCTTTCTATAAGTTCTATAGTACCTTCCTTTCCTTTAGTTATACTAACCCTTCTTAATTACTACTTTTTAATGATTTAGCCTATACCTATATATTAATATCTATTTAATTAATTACTTCCCTTCCTTCCTCTATTATTATCTTCCCTCTATTCTATAGGCGGGCTCTTTCTATTCTATACTGCCTACTAAGAGTCTTATTTACCTATTAAAGGATTTAGTTCTTAGACTTTAATAATACTATTTAATATATTATTACCTTTATTCCCTTAGAAAATACCTTAAGTACCTTAAGGATAGATATTAGAGAGCTACTCTAATACCTTCTTACTTATCTTTTAAGGTATTTAGACTATAAACTAGCCTTAAGCACTATCTTTAGAGTCTTTAAGACCTAAGGGTTAGGGAGGCTAACCTTCTAGTATTAGAGTCTGTAGCTATATATTAAGCTTTAATATAATATTTTCTAGGTTTAAGGGAATAAGTCTAGACTCTTAAAAACCTCCTTTAATATTACTCCTTATTATAGCGGCTATATAGGTAGTATAGAAGGCTAGGAAGAACTTAATCTTTATAACGTAGGTTATAGAGTATTTAATTAATTACTTAATTACTTAACTATATATAGTTTTAAGCAACCTAAAGTACCTAATATTAAGAGGCTAGAGTGGATAAGATAAATAAGGTAGTATATAAAGTGTAATAATATTATTCTCTTTATAATATTTCTTAAAGTTAATAGAGTAATAACTTTTATACCTATTAAGGATTAGAAGATAATAGTAATTAGTTAATTAATTCTTTATATACTAATTAAAGTGCTTAAGCTACTTAAGACCTATCTTATTATTAGTCTAGCTATTTTAAGTTATTATAATAGCCTAATTGCTTAGGAGGTTACTTTCCTAGTACTAGCTAGTAAGGTAATATTAGCCTATAATTATAATAAATAGCTAGATTACCTAGCCTTCTATATTAATCGCTTAAATAATTATAACCTATTCTTAGTTTCTAGGCTATACTAATTTTAGGTTTTTATACTTATCTATACTTATAATAACTATTCTACTTATAATTATACTTATTATAAAGCTAGTCTTATTAAAGTTATAGATATTAGCTAGGTTAGTATTATATTCTCTATAAGCTAGAACTAATTGCAAATAATAATTAGATCTTTATATTTAGCTTTTTAATAATTATATTTTTTAAAAAAAACGTATCTTAAGCTTTAGTTATTGCTTAATAAACTTAGAAGTCTATTGCTTACTAATAGGTAATATATTATAGTTAGTAAGCAGTTGGTTAGCTATTTCTTTAATACTATATAATTATAGGGGAAACCCTTATAAGTCTAGGTTAAGAATAAATTAAATAATAATCTATTCCTTTAGATTAGATAGCCTATATAATTTAGGGATAGTATTATATTAAGATAGTATACCTTTCTACTAGCAATATAAGGTATTACGATATATATTATAGATCTCTATAGCACTCTAGATACTTAATTTTAAGTTATTTTAAAGAGCTTAAAGAGTAAGAAGGATATTTCCCTCTTCATTTAATTAAGATATCTTTAGTAGTTAAGAATCAAGTAATTAATTGAAAAGATAAGAGATTAAGGAATTTTTAGCTTACTTCCTTATTTAGCCTACTTACTTATTAAGTATATTATATAAAGTAGTAATTTCTTAATATATATAGTAGTTCTCTTATTTAAGGTTAGCTATTAGATTCTAGATTCTTAGGAATATTAATATCTTCTATATTTATATTTTTAGTAGAAGGATTCTTTCTCTTAGAAGTATTTAAGTTAGATAGGGTTACTAGAGTTATAATAACTAATTTAAGTTATTACTTCAGTTACTATAGTAATATACTAAATTAGACCTATTAATATATTATAGTTAGGTCTAACCTAGGGGTATAAAGTAGATCTAAGGTATAAGGTAAACTTTATAATAAGTAGTATAAAATATACTAATCTTATACTAATTACTTAGTATTAGTATAGGGCTATACTAACTAATTATTTTAGTATTTAGTTAGTATTTAGTATAGAAAAATTAGTTAGTATTAGTATAGGCCTATACTAACTAATTTCATAACCCTAGGCTTAAAATATCTAGTTAAGGTAGATAGTTAATAGTAAATATACTTCTTAAATAAGATTACTAGGACCTTAATTATAAATACTTATTTCTAAAAGTATTATTAAGGTAAAATATAAATATAGTATAATCTCTTATCTAGCTCTATTATCTATAAGCTATATAAATAGATTGCTAAATATATTAGTAGATATAATATATATAATTAGAACTATAATAACTATTAGAAACTATTAGAAGAGCTTATTCCTATTGCTAGCCTACTAATTCCCTTCTATTTTATAATAATAAACTTTATAGAAAGGCTTCTAGTTATTCCCTCTATAAGCAAACTATAAAAGAATATAGGGAGACTATTCTTTAATAACTTACTAATAGTTACCTATAAATTCTCTAAGATATACCTACTAATTCCAGGGAATAATTAGTACTTAGTATAGAACTAAGCCTATACCTTATATACTAAGCTATAATTAAGGCATACTAAAAGGAATTATCTTTAATAAAAACCTAAAATTCCTTAAAGATATTTAGTAAGAAATATAAAGAGTATTTAGTATTAATAAAGCCTCTAAACGTTAGAATTAAACTATAGAACTAGCTCTAAGATACTTTATTAGTAACTTTCTTAATAAACTATAGGTATATATACTTATCTTATTATAATTTATACTTAATAACTTATATATATCTATAATTAAGTAAGTATTAAGCTAACTTATTATTAGTTAAAGGATAGATAATAAATTATATTACCTTAAGAAAGGAAGTACTATACTAAAAAGAAAGGTACTATAGGAGGAGGTATAAGTTTCTATTACTTATATTAAAGTAATTAAAAAAGGATAGTATAACTCTTAATATAAACTAGTAGAATATAAGCCTAGAGATTAAGTTTAGTTATAGCTTAGTAAAGGGTATAATATAATAGATAATTATAACCTAAAGCTAAAGGAATAATATACTAGCGTATATAAAATTATAAAAAGAGTTAGTTATTTAACCTACTAAATAAAAATAACTAATAATCTAAAAATTTACTTAATAGTATTAGTAGCTTACCTTAAGCTTACTAAGGAACTAAAGGAAAGACTAGAATTAGTAAAAGCTAAGGAAGCCTAACCTAGATAATAGCGTAATAAGTATTAATACTATAAGGTAAATAAGATTATTAGATAGTAAATAAGAAAAGAAATAAATAAATAAATACCTAATAGTCTAGAAAGGATACCTTAATATTTAGCTAGAGAAAGAAGCTATTAATATAAATAAAGCTATTTAAAACTTCTACTAAAAGTAAGTTATAGTAAAATAACTATAGAATACTATTACAAAAAGGCCTATAAGTATTTATAGATTAGTAAAGAGTTTAAATTAGAGAGAAAACCTAAAATAGTAACCTTTAGTATAGAATAGTAAATAGTACTAATCCTAATACCTATAATACTAAATATTAAAAATAAGCTTATTATAATATAAAAAATTAGCTTAAGAATAATAGTAAGCCTAGTAAGAATAGAGTTAGTATATACCTTATATTAGCTAGAAATATTATTTTAAGAGGTAATTATATTATAAAAGCTAAAGAAAGGTCTAGAATAGCCTAGAAAGATATTTAAAATAAAGAAGAAAGAAAGATTATAGAAAGAGTAAGAAAAGAATAACTTACTATAGGATTATAACTTTCTAATAGTACTATAGAAAAGCTATATAAAAATAGTCTATATCTTACTACCTAACTATTTTTCTTTCTTTCTTCCTTATCTTTATTACTACCTCTCTTTAGATCTTAGTAAACCTAGTATTAATAATATAATTATATATTATAAAAGTATCTAGAGCCTATACTCTAAGAACTTAGGTAGGCTCTTATAGCTACTAACTCTATTAATCTAATCTATAAGTATAATCTTAAAGACCTAGTTATATACCTTAAGAAATCCTATAGAAGATTACTATAGAATTCCTAAGGATATATTTTAAGGTAAATCCTTAGGTAATTACTTACTACTAAGGTAATATATACTACCCTACTAAATAATAATAACTTCTTTTACTATACTTAAGTAGTACTATAACTACCTATTCTCTTTATACTTATTTTCTCTATATTAAAGCATAAAGTAATCTTTTATACCTAGCCTATATTAATATCCCTAAGTTATACTAGATTATAATCCTTTTCCTATTACTTCTAGCTTTCTAATAAAACTTTATAACTCCTCTTATAAAGAATAACCTATTATTAAATTATATAAATTGTTAATATATACTAAAACTCTATAGTAATAGGGATTATATCTATATTATAGCTAAAGCCTAGTATTTCTAGTATTAGACTTAAAATAATTATAAGATCTATATATTATATTATATTAAAGCTAAATATAAAGGCTATAATCTAGATTAAGGATTTATTAAGCTTATAAGGGAATATACCTTTTACTACTTTTATAACCTAAATAATTAATAAACTAATAGTAAAGCTACTATAGTTATCTATATAATTAAAGCTTCCTTTAAGTATACTCTATATTACTTCCTATATATAGTGTATTACTATAATTAAAAACTCTAGTAATAATATACTTTCTAGACTTCCTACCTATAATAGTTATAGCTACTTTATAATTAAATTACTAAAAGCCCTTTAGGCCCCTTATATATATAAATAAGCTCTAGACTCCTAATAAGAATAACTTCCTAGGGATAAATATAGAAAATACTAAACTTTATTCTATCTTTACTAGGCTCCTTAACTAGTAATATAATACCTATATAAATAAAGAAGTTATAGCTATCTAAGATAAGAGCTAGGCTATTCTAAAATCTATAGGAAGTACTGCTAGGGTCTAAAAGTTTATTACTATAATATATAATTAGTTTCCCTAAACTAATATAATAGTAACTCTAAGGCTAGGATTATACCTATATAAAGTACCCCTTATAACTCTTAAAAATAATATACCTATCCTATTTACTTTTTACTATAAGAAGATAACTAACTAATTAAGTAATAGTAATAACCTATTTATTACCCCTAAGCGTAATTAGGCTAATACTTTATTAGAATAACTCTAAGAATATATAACTAAGACTCCTTAATACTCTACCTTAAATATATTTATAGGACTTAAAACTTCCTTACCTATCTTAATATACCCCTTTATTATAACTACTAATATTAAGATTAATAAGGATAAAGTATATATCTATATATAGAGTTATAAAATTAGTTAGTATATACTACAAAATTAGTATTTAGTTAGTATAGGCCTATACTAATACTAATTTCTTATATTAAATACTAATTAATTCTAATTAGTATTTAGTTAGTATATTTTAGACTAATTAATTTTATAACCCTAGTCTTAATATAAGCTACCTAAGCTTATATATATTCTTATAATACTTAAGATAAGGGCCTTAAGCTCTTTAGCTATTAATATATTTAGTTATATTAAACTTACTAATCTATTATTACTAAACTATAATCTATATATAATTTTATTAAAGTAAATTATAATCTTAATTAATATATATAATAAGCTTACGATATATCTAAGTATACAATGTACTTTTCCCTCTATTACTAATACTTCTAAATAATTAATTAATTCCTTAACTATTAATTATATCTAACCCTAATACTAAGGGTAGAACCCTTCTTATACTTTAAGCCCTTTAAAATAACCTAAAACTAAGTATCTAATGCACTACTAAGATCTATAAGGTCTCTAAGCCTAGGCTCTATTGCTACTAGAATAGGATTTAATCGCAATGCAATTAGATCCTAAAGTTATGCTAGCTATCTAATTTAGAGGAATAGATTATAGTTTAGTTTATTCTTAACCTAGATTCGCAAGGATTTCCTCTCTGATTGTATGCTGTTAAAGAAATAGCTAACTGACTGCTCGCTAATTGTGATGCGCTATTTATCGGTAAGTATTAGGCTTATAACTTCGTTAGGCGATACTATAACCTAAAGATGCGTTTTTTTCGTAAATATAACTACTAGAGAGCTAAATAGAAAGACCTAGCTATTATTCGCGATTAGTTTCGGCCTGTAGCGAATATAATCGTGAAATATAGCATCCGATTAGAAGATATTTATAACTTTAATGAGACTAGCTTCCTTATGGGTATGATTGTAAGCGGAATGGTTATTATAGGTTTAGAAAGGTATAGATAACTAAAGTTAGTATAGCCTAGAAACTAAGAATAGATTATAGTAATTTAGGCAATTAATGTAGAAGGCTAGGTGGTCTAGCTATTTATTATTAGTATAGGCTAATATTACCTTACTAATTAGTACTAAGAAAGTAACCTCCCGGGCGATTAGGCTATTATAATATCCTAAAATAGCTAGACTAATAATGAGATAGGCTTTAAGTAGCTAAAGTACTTTAATTAGTATATAAGCAAGCGATTAGTTAGTTGCTATTATCTCTTAATCCTTAATAGGTATAAAAGCTACTATTCTACTAACTTTAAGAGATATTGTAAGGAGAATTAGATTATTATATTCTATATACTACCTTATTCGTCTTATCTACTTTAGCCTCTTAACATTAGGTACTTTAGCTTGCTAAAGAAGGCTTATAGTTAAGAAATAGAGTATCTAATTAGATACTCTATAACCTATATTTTAAAGACTAAGTTCTTCCTAGCCTTTTATACTACTTATTAAGCTACTATAATAGAAAAAAATATTAGGTTATCTTTTAGAGGGGCTAGGCTTATCCCTTTTAACCTAGAAAGTATAGTCTCTAAGCTTAATATATAGCTACGGACCCTAATGCTAGTTAAGGAGAAGGCTAAGCTCTTAACCCCTTAGGTTTTAAAGACCCTAAAGATAGTACTTAAGGCTAGCTCTTAATCTAATTATATTAAGAGATAAATTAGAAAGTATTATAATAGCTCCCTAGAGTTAATTCTTAGGGTAGTAGAGTGTATTATGAAGGGTTATAAAGTAGTTAAATATAAGAATACCTTATTAAAGGCTAAGGTATAGGACCTTCGGGAGGTAAATAAGATACTAAGCCAGCGCTAGAGAGCAAAAAGAAACCGATTATAGAAAAGAGGGGTAATGATAGTAGAGGAAGGAAGGTAGGTAATTAATTAGATGGATATTGATGTGTAGGTAGCTATGGAATCGTTGAGAAGTGGTGGTTGAGGAAGGTCGGTCGGATTAGGCGTTTGGCGCTATGGAATATGTAGTAAGCTTGGATATAATGTAAGAATGTGTTAGGTAGTGATTGAGACCTCTGGAGAAGAGTATAGTGAGTAGTCTTAATTGATTAATTAATTTGTTGTGTTTTTATTGTGGTTTTAAACCCTTAGGGCAGTAGAAAGTATATTGTATGCTTGGATGCGTCGTAAGCTTATTATATATGTTAAATAAGCTAATTATATAATTAAACCTATTATAGATTTATACTTATTAATTAAAGTAATTATAAAGCTAGAATAAATAGTCTATTAGATAACTTAAAGTAATTTAATTATAACTTTGAATTAGTAATTAGCTATAATAGATTATTAATTTACTATATTAAAATAGTTATTTTATTACCTAAATTCCTAATTAGTAATAGTAAATTCTTAGTATTAATAGTTAACTAGATAACTAAATAACTAAATAACTAAATAACTAAATAACTAAATAACTAAATAACTAAATAACTAAATAACTAAATAACTAAATAACTAAATAACTAAATAACTAAATAACTAAATAACTAAATAACTA
>JAZAVK010000025.1:0-347304 GCA_037954305.1 Neonectria magnoliae
AGGACTCTCTGCTATGGAACCCTCGACTTGAGCTGAGCGAGTAAGATCGAGAATTCCTGCGTGAGCGGAAGTACTGGTGGGAGGATCCGGGGCGCACGTTGACATCCACGCTCCTACGACGAGATGGATTTCTTCAGTGCTTGGCTCAAGAAAGGGTACCCGATATACCCACTTAGACAGCATTCTCCCAGGTCTTCCTAGTTACATCCTGACCAACATCAATTTCTCCCACATGCGCTCCTCCGTCGCAATCCCTCGATTCGCGTTGAAGCTGGCAAAATCCGCATTGGGGACTTAGAGCCAACGAATCACCCAGGACGTTGTCTACGCTACGGCCTTGGCCTGCGGCAATCGCCCGAGCTGCCTCGTAAATTCTGCCCTCCAAGGCCTTTGCATCTTCTAGCTCAGCGCGTTTGGTGGACACGAGGCCAAGGACCACGCTCTTGCCCTGCGGCAAATACCTGAGGCAATCGAAGCTACCCGAGCGCGCGTCATCAAATTCAAGTTAGAAAGTCTCGTAGTTCAGGCCCGTCAGGATCCTCTCTGCGATACTCTCGTACGACCCATTGAGGAAGCCTTTGGTGCCTGGCATATTGCCTCGACACAGGTGAACTCCAAGATAGAGATCAGCTAGACGGTTCTTGATGGCCTCATTGTGAGCCCAGATGTACAGATCCAGCAGCTCGTCTGGGTCAACGCCATTATGACGGAGTCCATCCTTGAACGTATCCAGCACGGAGTAAGTCAGGTGCAGGTCGTCAACCTAAATTGACCGTAGTCCTGCGTTATAGAGAATGTTAACTTCTTGCCGGAAAGCCGAAGCAAGGTCGGAATCCCCGGCTGGACTGGTAGGCTTCGGGATTGAATGACCGGCCTTCGGCAAGCTGAAAATGCAGCCAACTAATCGAAGGCATGGGGATTTTTCAGTTCTTCCAGTGTTCTGGTGACACCAGGTCCAACCGGGGAGGTAGGCTGAGGCAATATGCTTGACCCAAGCTTCGCAAGAGCTCGAGTAGTAGGCAGAGCAGTGTGGAAATCTTCAAGTGTGGTAAAATGATGGTTGACGTGCATGCCTTGAGCTTCTCGAAGAAACCGCTGAAAAAGTCAGTGCGCTCGTATTCGCCGCTGGTGATGGGGCGGATGGAGAGGTCGAGCTGCTTTTGCACGGCCTCTGCGATGGCGGCTGAAGTCGCCGCGAGCTGTGCCTCCGAAAGCTCGTCAGCGTATACGCCGAGATCTTTTCGAGCATTCAGTAGAGAGGTTGGGAGCAAACTTATGAAAGTAGAAGGCTGAGCAGTAGCAGTACTGTCATATACCACGTGCCATCTGGTTTATCACAGTGGACGATTTGCAATACTTGCTCACACGACCAGTCAATGACGTCCTAATACTACTATCTCGCGGAGAAGGACAGCTCAAGCGCTAAGTTATTCAAAAAGTAAAAAGTAAAAGAACAATGCCCAAGCTATAAAAGGGCCGGCAATTGTGATGGGTGTAGTGGAAATTGCCAGCATCCCATGTCATTATATTCCAATCTTATGCCTGGGCTTGTCCGAAGAAGAAATCATCGTCTAGCCTCTTGAAGCTGTCGCAGCGCTCAGCCATCAAATCCAGATGAGATGAGCTTTTGGGTCCCCTATGCCTGGCTGGGATCAGCTGTAACCGTATCGACGTTGACAACGTTGGCATGGTCGTCGACCTCGTAGACCTTTCTCTGCTTGGATGCCTTGACCGGGCTCTTGGACGAGAAGATTTGATCCAGTTCCTCGAGCTGCGAGAGAGATGTGTTAGAATGGTTAAAAGATTCAAGAACGGGGTAGCTTACGGTTCGGTTCTTGGTCTCGGGGACGAGGAAGTACAGAATGGCGGACTGAATGAAGCACCAGCAGCAGAAGACAATGTACGTCTTCCAGGCAATGTCCTCGAGCGCAACGGGAATGCCAAACTGCATGACAAGCATGGCTATCAGGAATAAATGTCAGAAACTCGCTTTATGTTAGGGTAGAGAGGCTTCATACCTGCTGAAGTGAACAGGGAGCTGAAGGCCATCCCCTTGGCTCGGATCTCGTAGCTGAGGACTTCGACGGGGTAGAGAGCCTGCAGGGGTGTCCAGCCAACCGAGTAGCAGATCTGAAAGATGTAGACCCAGGCCAGAACAGCTCTGCTGACGGACGGGGAGACGGCATCGCGCTGTTCCTCGGAGTCAACGTCGGTAATGTTTGCGATGGAAGCGGGAACGGTGACGCCGATCCAGCAGAGGCCGCAGATGATGTTGACGAAGATGAGCATGGGGCGACGGCCAACCGTGTCGGTGATACTGGCTCCAACGGTAGCGAAGACGATCTGGATGGCGTTCATGCCAATGGCGACGTTGGTCTGGGTCTTTTCGCCCTGGATTCCGGCCGTGTCGAGGAAGGCGCTGAGATAGTACGAGACGACGTCTGTCGATACAAGTCAGTTATAAGAGTTCGGCTGCGAGTTCCTGGAGAAATGTACTGTTGCCTGCCCACTGGCCGAAGAGAGACACGAGACAGTTACACGTGAGGCGGTAGAACGAGGCACGGGTGCGGAAGAGCGCACGGTAGTCCCACCACTTCTTGTCGGTGCCGTCCATCTCCAGATGCTGCTCGTACTCAATGACTTGCAGCTTGACCCATTCGCTGTCGGGGTTGCCGTGGCCGTGAAGCCTCACCAGGGTCTCGGTAGCCTGCTGCTTCTTGCCACGAGTGTACAGCCATCGAGGAGACTCTGGGAGCCACATGGCGCCAAAGGCGATGACGCAGGGGAACATCAGTTGGAGGCAGACGGGGATCATCCACGAGGTGTTTCCGCTGTAGTTGAGACCGCCTCGGGCCGAACCACTGGCCACAATGGCGCCGACGGGCCACATGACGTTGTACAATCCGGTGATGACACCGCGGTGCGCAGGGTGCGAGACTTCGACGACGTACACGGGGCCGGCGGCGGCGGCGATGGAGACGCCGAAGCCGAGGAAGAAGCGGCCGGCCATGAACTGGTCGACGTTGGCCGTGGCGATGGTGGCGATCTGGATGACGACGCCGATGATAATGATGGACGCGCCGATGGTCATGCCGGCTCTTCGGCCCCAGGTGTCAATGAAGGGACCGACGAAGGGAATAGCGACGACGGAGCCGATCTGGTACATGGAGGTGACGATGCCTAGACTCTGTCAGTTACTGGGCGCGTCAGGGGAAACGCGCTCATCTCATGGCATACCAGTCTCAATACCGGCATTGCCCACAGCGAAGAAGGACTTGAATTTCTTGTTGGAGAGAAGCGTTCCCAGGAGGGAGCCGTCGTAGCCGTTGGCGGTTGAGCAGCAGAAGGCGACGAGACTGGCGATGATGAGGACGGGAGCGGCCAGCTTGGGCGGCGGCTCCTTGATCATGGCCTGCTGGAAGGCTTCATCTCCGATGGCGGTCTTGACGACAGCGACCTGGGGAGCGAAGTCCTTCTGGACGGTCTGGGTCAGCAGCGCATACAGGAAGGCATCTCGACGGACAGCTGCGGCCTACCTCGTTCTTCTCGTCGTGGTCTTGGATGGAGGACCCCATTGTGCGTGTTGGCGATGCGCTCAAGCAGGCTGGGCTAGATGTTGGGCAGTGGTGGAGAGGATAATGCTTCGATGGTACAGTGCCATGTCGAGCGGGAACGAAGGGTTATATACAGCAACGCTGCAGTGATAGTCGTAGCCGTGCAGTCTGGTGATGCTCCTGGGTTCGCGTGTCCATCCCTGTGCGGATGGAACGCGGCCTGCAGATCCGATGCAACACCAAGATCTCAGAGGGCTGATTGTCTGTGGCCTGCCATCAATGGCCTCCCAAGGACTCCGGGGTAACGGATCGACGGACAAGCCTCCGATGAGCGGCCGCTCCATGTGGCTGTCGCGACCTGTGAACATCTGGTCGAGACACCGGCCGAGAATCCGTAAAATTAGCAGCCAAGAGCGATAAACGAGAATTCGGTCCCGACCGACCGACAGGATGGACCTACGCCTACAGCGGTCCAGGTAGGACCGAATTGAAGGAAGCTCAGGTGCATAAATCTGGAGCTCTCATTTCTAGAATAGCTCCCGTGCGGCGCTTAAGCCCAGCCCAGGCTTGTCGGGCTCATGGTCCGCGAAAAGCCCTCTCTGCAATGGGTGAATGGGATGGCAGCGACTTTTTTTCGGCTGTCTAAGCCGCTGACTTTGGCGAGAGAGGGAAATTTTGTTGCTCCGCGTGATGCTGTCGTACGAAGCAAGGAGGACATCGCTAGACCGGCCCGTCGTGCCGTGGATCCCTTGGAGAGACGAACGAACCCCTGCATGTGCGGAAAGGCGAGGGAGAGGAGACATGGGGTAGACGAGGAGAGACATTGGGGAAGACGAGGGGCGTGATATTCGACGGACTGGAGTAGTGTAGATATCTAACGGGAACTGCGATAATGAAGCTATCACAGCTAAGGCCGATGTCTTGTCGTCCGTCCATCGACCGCCAGAACGACAAAGCTGCAAATGCTCTGACTAGCCCCGAGAACGGAGACCTACTGTAGCGCATGATGCATATGTACATACATCCCCTAAACCTCAGGTCACTTCCCCGCATTCTCACCTTTATTTCCCACAAATGACCGTTGCCTCTAACGGATCCATCTCCCGCATCTCCGTCTGCGCGCCACGAGTTCCGAAGCAGCCAAACGCCCAGCGCCCCAGAGACGCAGCCGCAGCTGCAGCTGGAGCCGTTCCCACGGTAAAGTCGGGAGAGAATGATGGGCTTCTCCCACAGACCAGCTGGCTATTGGGATCCGGGGTAAGGATGGATGTGCGGGCCTAACCAAGCGGAGGTGTTTATACAGGACAGACGAGTCTTTGCCTCTTACACCAGACAGTTCCACCGGACAGCTCCACCAAGACACCTCAAAGTTCCCTCGGTAATGCATCCCAGTCAGGCGGGTGCCAGCGGCAGGTCCCCCCCGGTAACGTCAACTGGTGGCCCGGTCTCTCTCCGATGGGTAGAAAAAAAAAACGCGTGATGCCACTACTGACTGTGAGGTGCGGTCCTCAGGGCCGCCGAGACCGACTTCGTCGATTTGGCCATCCATCACACTTAACCTTCAGATTCTCAGACTACCGGCTGGCAGGGAATAGAACCGGACGCACTCGACAACCGCGAGCTCTAGCTCAACAATTCCGCAAGACGCCCCTGCCTCTGAATCCCCTGACAAATTTACTACTCTCACAAGACTCCAGAAACACGTTACTCCTTCATCCAACACGCCGTCACTCAGGTAATGTCTTGCCAGTGTGACCGACATAAACTGACCCGTCAGCACTTCACGTCCTGTTGACGATAACACTAGAGACGACACATGTTCACCCCAAGACGCCCGATTTGACTTGACGAGGAGTCAGAGGCGCCCAGCGGACGCGATGCCTTAGAGGAAAGATTCACGCCGCACCCTCGTCAAACAACTCTCCCTGAGCCACGATACCAAACTCCAAGATAGATAGCTCTAAGTCATCATCAGCAATTACCCATTGGTTCAAAGCGACTACGAGAAAGGCATCAAACACCCAGGGCGCACCGCCAACAGGAGTGCCCTATCAGCCTAAAGCAACAACTTCATCTTTCGTGAGCGAGAAGCGGATCTCCAAGTCACTTGATGAGGCTCGATTGCGACCCGTGCGACTCTCTCTTTGGACATAATTTGCATTATTACTACGTGCCTGGGCCCTTGGGTAGTCCGACGCATGTTCTGAACAATTCTGTAAGCATCAGACATCAGTGGCGTCATAGAACAATACTTACCGCTTGGGACTCTCATAGATAACCATCAACAGCGGTGCCGCACGAGGTCCTGACTATAGACGATGCGAATTACCCCTAGATGTGCGATCAGCTTCGTAGAAGCTGTTGCGGCTTTGCCAGCCATGAAATGACCCGTACGAAGACATGGACGGCCATTGCACAGAGCGAGTGACCGTGCGCCTCGGCACAATATCAAATTCATCAATACAGCACCGACTTAATGATAGCTTCCACAATCAGCGTCGGATCGAAACATAACCTTACACCCTATTTAACAGAGCACTATCGCTTGTAACCTGCTATAACGTTATAATAGCTTGAGGTACAGTGATGTGATCTCTGTCACACGCTGTGCCGTACTAATATTACTCCGCAGCCCAGCCCCCATACCTAATGGATCTACCTCTGCGTGATCCGAATCTTGAAACTCGACTCCTCCCTGTTAGCTGCTCCTCGTCAGCGTCGGGGCACCGTCGCTCCAGGACCTGTCCAGACATATGTTAATGGCACTTCAATGTCGAGTCTTGCAGTGGAAGGGGCAACAAGGGACAGTCCATGATAAGGTCCTCGTATTGAGAGGCTGTTCTCTCCCAAACTTTCTTCCGTTATACCAAGAAAAAATGCAAGTGGCCTTGGAAATCATGTTTTGACATATCGACCGTCGAGCACTCCGTCCCATCAACTACCATGCGCTAGTACGAGGCGTTCTAGAACGCTATTGTCCCACACCCTCCAGTTCAGCTCCATCTCCCCGTTTACCTACAAAGTAAAGCGCCACTGACCTTGCTTCGATCCTGCCAGCCTCCTGCCTGGGCATCGGTGTCCGGTTAGTCTGCTATTATGATGAACTTCTCGTCACAGTCCCCTATAACGTGACAAGAAATCGTTTCCATCTTCGTCTCCTTGAACCGTCCATCGATCACGAACTCAACTATTCACTCTGGTCCGCAATACTCAGAGAAGCCTGTTGTGAACGACCAAGCAGGGTGCTGGTCGTGGAACACGTTCTCAGCTCTCATCCACTGCTCCAGCGCATGTTTCTTTCCCCTGTGAATACTAAAATCCGAGGACCCATGTTGAAAAGGCTCACACCAACTCCAATATTCGCTGTCGAATGCGAGCCGGAGATAGCTCTTCACATATTTCAGTCTTGGGCGTCTCCGATCCATTGACTTCATCGCGTTCTACCAAAGGACGTTGAGGTCCACATGCTTCGTCAGGTCGTTCAGGTCGATGTGTACGCGTAACTCGTTCAACGAGGGAAAGTCTCGAAAAGCTTCAAGTCTTCGGTGTCAAGTGTAACCATTGGTCATATTCCCGGAATATCTAAACGCGAGATATCCACGGTAAGTATTCCGACTTGAGCCGACGACTTTGCCGCATCGGCAAGAAGTGCTGCCCATTCTTGCGCCAATTTGAAAGGCCAGAGAAACTGCCCTTGAAACACATTTTCTTTGTAAAGTATCGGGGTGCCTTCTTGATTCATCTGACGACTAGTAGCCAGTATCTGAGGCGAGACTCCGTAGCATCTCTGGCCCCTAGGGCGGACTACGATACGAAGACCATCACGGTGAGGATAAACCTCAGGAAAATGTTCCATATCAAGGAGGTAGCGGTATATTTGAACCTGGTTCTGAGAGCAAGTGCTGTAGAAGAAGCCCTGGTGTTTGAGAGGCTTGGCCTCGGGTTTTCGTCGCAGCGCGCCTCTCGTGGATAATACCTGCCTCGGGGCTGTTTGAGCTTCAAAACCCCGTCTTGATTTTTCAGTCGGCCCTGGACTGTAAATGACCAGCTGGGGACTTTGTCGGAATGGTCTGGTTCGAGATGTCGCCTCGAACAAGTTCAGACAGGAGCCATCAAGATGCGACTCCGCCCCCTCACGATCGGCACGGTTCGATACAGGGCCGGGCTTCGGCTTTGGCTTTTCGAGGCCTAGAAGCCCTTTGCGACTTGTGAAGAAGCACTGAGACATCTAGTCTTGTTGAAGTTCGATGGCCGAGAAGTTGTGCTTACTGAAGGGGTGTGTCCCGCCTCACCTCTCTGCTTTCTCTGTTTTCTCGACCAAGCAATTCCAAGGTAGTTGTCGCAATGCACGGATAACTCTTCAATAACATAGAAACAATAGATTGAAAGTGCCTTGTATAGGATAGGTACAAGGGAAACGTCCGCGTTGAGCGAGGGAGAACTGAGCGGAATCTGCACCAGGCAAATGAAGTTTTTGATAGCCCATGACCTGATAGTGCCGCTATGAAGATCTATACTACGGAATATGGCAAGGAAGACTTCTGTTACAGGGTAGGGCTAATTACATCAACCCACATAGTTTGCTTCCATCCAACCTCCGTCGACGTACCACTCTTGCTTGGTGACAAATTTGCTTTCATCCCCAAGCAGGAACGCAATAGTTGCAGAAATCTCCTCTGGCTTAGCGTAGCGCTTGACAATTGAAGTAAGATTGTCGTCTTCAGTCATGGTCCACGTTCCCTGACCGTTAGGAAGGTGCAGCGGCTGTCGGATCATGTCTGTGTCGATGCATCCCCTGATGGCCTAGTTAGCATTTGGAGCAAACAGCAGAATAGATTTCACTCACGGGCATAGTAAGTTGACTCGAATGGGGTTCTTGGGATACTTGGCCCCTCCCTCGTACGCGGCAGTTTGACTGAGGCCGCGGATTGCATTCTTCGATGCCGCATACGCGCCCATGTTTCCAGACGCGTATTTGACCTGCTGGCTGCCGCAGTTGACTATGCTTCCGCCCGGTTTCATGTGTTTCATCTCGTACTTGATGCAGTTAAAGGTGCCGATCACGTTGACGTCTAGCATCTCTCTGAGTTCTTCGAGGCCGAGGTCCTCAATGGGGTGAATACTCTTGTTCATTTTGGCTAGGAGTCGGTTAGAATCACCAAGCAGTTTGCCTGTTACATGGGTGCTCACCTGCTACGTTGGCAGCACCGTCAAGTTCGCCCCATTTCGCACAAGTTGCTTCGATCCAACCTTCCACGTCTTTGGGATTTCTAATGTCGACTGGGAAGCTTGTCACGCGGTCTTTGGCGTCGGGAATGTCTTTCTCAATCTCAGACACCGCCTTGTCCAAGTTCTCCTTCGACGTCGCAGCCATTGACACCTTGGCGCCCCTGGTGAGTAGATGGCGGGTGAGAGCCAAGCCGGTTCCCCGGCTGGCACCAGTAACAGCGACCACCTTGTCCTGGAACGGGTATGGGTCTGCCATGCTGCTGGAGATGAAGTTGAAATGTCGTTGAATGCCCTAATTGCAATTCCTGGGCGTGGTTCTAGATTAAATATGCGAGTTTGGCACGGGCGTCTTGCATTCCGGAATCAACAATTCCCCATTCAGCTTCTGCCAAGTGGCGAGATGCCGACATGCTATCAAGGCAACCTGAAAGGGTTAAGGATGCTAAACGAATCACTTGCGAATAGGGACGTTTGTAGGGTACGGACTACGTAATTCGTAGCAACGCTAACCCCCAGTTTCAGTGGCCTCCGTTGGGAACGTGATCCCTGCTACTCCACAGGTTGATTCGTGTCTCCTCTTGATAATCGTCCAGCATCATTCATGGATGGTTCTGCTTCTTGCTCCGGAAGTGGAAAAGATTTTCACCCAGTGTTCACCTCAGAATTCTCGTCAGACTGTGGCTGTCTTGGGTTCCCCAATCCCCCTGAGTTGGAGCTTGCGACGATTCACTGCTGGTTGATGTAAGGTCATCGTCCATGCACCCGAGATTATAGAGTAGTATTCGGGCGGGGGATATGAAAAGTGATCCAACGGGGAAAAATAGTTGCAATTAACGCGGACGAAAACACCTGGGGAACACAGCGCTCCAGTCCTTGGGCAATAAGTCACAGAGTTACATTTTCTTTTTGGTACATTCAATCATGGATTAACTCTTACTGGCTGTTTGAGCCGGTAAATTTTCACGAACGCCCGTGCGGTATTTGTTACGGCAATATTTGTTTTTCTTTGTACTGCGTGATGGGTGTATTCCTGCTGGGCTCCCCGCTGAAGCGGTTCTGGGTTCTGGAGGCGGGATGGCTTGAAGATCGACGTTGCTGCGCCTCCTTCTTTTTTCTTTTCTTTCTTTTCTTTTATTTTTCCGGTCTGTCTGATTAAATTTCACAAATGCTTGTTTCTTATTTGCTCTTTCTTGACTCTTTTCCCTTCTCTCCTCTTTCTTTTTGCCATTTGATCCTGCGGCCGCTGAGTATTACGTGACTAAAAGACATGCCAAGTTGTGGAGGCAAACAATGTGGTGGATCTTCCCTAGTGGGCTCAGGTAACGAGAAGAAAGGAGAAGAACGATACCAAACTAGAAGTGCTGTAGAAAGGTGATGGTAATGCACAAGTGCCAAGAACTGTCTATAGGTAACTGTGGTTTGTTAACCTTCCAATCTTGGTAGCACAGAATGGATGAGTCCTTAAAGTTTTGTACACGTCCCTTTCCAGAATATATTTTGCCCTCGCCCATTGTTTACTTACTATGTCGGATCGTCAATGCGTAGTTCAAGAATAAGAGTAGACTGCCCTGAAGGTGCAGGTTAAAGAAAAAGGGTGAACTCGGGACACTGGGAGAAAACCAAGCGTGGGTGGCGTGTTACAACGAGAAAGCAGGCCAATGATGCAAGCGCGGAGCCTCGGGATGTGGACGGCTCCCTGGGCGACGAAACCGGCCGGCCATGGAGCTGGACTCGGCGAGGCGACACTGATCTCCGGCATCCGCAAAAGAAATAAATGTATGCAACAACAAGGGGTTGGCGCCAACAATAAAATAGAGCAAGAGCGACGCCACAATGCGACTTTCTAATGGCGAGCATAATTACCACTGGATCCGGGCTTCTCCTGCTTTCAAGCTGCTTGTTGACGGTTAAGAAATTGCATCCTGTAAGTGAAACGGCCAAGACAGTCTATAATGGTATCATCCACGATGGATCTGTCTGCTTTTGGGAAAGAATACATAGCCCTGTACCCGTCATCTGAGGATGAGCAAATACCTAGCCCGAAGGAGTGCATGAAAATTCCCGCTTCTCGGCATTCAGTGCAAGTAGTGAAGCGTGATATGTAGTCAGTAACGGTTGGATCTAACCCGAACGGTCCGGCCGATCATCGTTGAACTTTTGGAGCAGACTGGACCTGGCCAAGGAGAGGCATTAACCAACGGCAGAAAAAAATTTGCTTTTTTTCTTCACCCTTCTCAGCTGTCTCCTCCCTGAAAGAGAGAACCGCCGCAGTGGACAAGGCTTAGTACCGACCCAACCGCGGAGCAATCCGGAAGTCGATCAGTGTGCCAAGGTCGCGAGTTGATTGAGGTGGAGCTCTCCGTCGTACTGCAGCAGACGTGATCCTTCGGCTTCCCCCTGTGACTCCTTGTTCGTCAGGATGGATGGAGATCATTGATTCTCAAAGGAGCGGAGAGACGTAACAAACCGTCTAGACCTGGTCCTTGTAGCTGCAAAGATGGGATTTTCCAATGCAGATCCCGTTCGACGTGGTCTTCACTACACAGTAGTGGCGACCCATTGGAGCACGGCTGGTTTAGAAAACAATTGAAAACGGACAGGCAGTCACCAAGAAAGTGCCGTTAAGAACTCCCAATTACGAAGAACGACATGCGACTCTGATTTCAGTGGAGTATCCAGCACAATGTCCGACCCAGTCTACATGATGCCACCGCCTGAGGGCGAGGACCGATGGGCCGCAAGAAACATGGCACCAGCGCAGCAAGCTATTGGAGCTGCACTGTTCGCCTTTGGGACTATAGTGTATGCCCTGCGGGTATTCACACGAGTCCAGTTGCTGAAGAACCCGTTGCGTTTGGACGACTGTAGGTGATGCTGTTACATGCTGTGACCTTTGCGGAACTGACTGGATACTCTAGTTTTCACAGGCGCCTCACTGGTATGCTGTTGGGTTTTCTATGGATGCACCATGGGTAGTAGGTTATAAAAATACTCAAACTCAGTCATCTTAACTCACCATCAATAGTGATTGCACACGGGGGTTGCGCAAGTAACTTCTGGCAAGTTACGCAGACGCGGTACGAATCTCTGCTCAAGGTATACACATAACTTCCATCCAGAGACAAGTGTGAAATCTTCTAACGGAAACGTCTGTAGTGGACGGTCCCAGTAAACATCTTCTACGTGTTGTCTTCCGATCTGGCCAAGATATCGCTGCTCTTCTTCTATCTCCGTCTATGCCCCGAACGAAAATTCCGCATTCTCGTCCAGGTCCTAGTAGGATGTTTCGTCCTATATGCCGTCGTCTACGCTCTCATAAGTCTCTTTGGCTGTCAGCCAATCTATGCCTCTTGGGATCTTGCCGCACAAGCAACAGGGAAATGTGTCGACAAGTTCGGATTCTTTCTGGCAGCTTCTGTCGCTAATGTTGTCATGGACCTTATTATCTTGCTTCTGCCGTTGAGGATCGTTGTACCGTTGCAGATTCCAAGACGACAAAAGTTTTCCCTGATTTTCCTATTTGCAACTGGTGGTTTGTATGTGACAGTTCTATTCCACCTATCACTCTCAACTCGCTAATGCTTTCGAAGTGTCATCATCGTCGCGACGTATAACTGCATTCTCACGGTGAAACTATTCAGTAGTCCGAATTACACCTGGGGACTGGCATATGAGCTATGCTGGATGTATGCTGAGCTGACCGGCTGTGTCATCTGCGCATCTGCCAGCTCTCTGAAACCCTTTTTCACGCGATGCATCCCTGGCCTGTTCAGCTCCAACGCTGGCAGTTACGCTCGAACGTCAAACCGTGGAAGTACCAAAGGATCTTACACAATCAAAAGCCGAAGACAGTTGAGCCGCAAGAAGCCAGACGCGATTGAGTTACAGTCTGGGGATGATTCCGAATCAGGAAGAAAGATTTGCGATGACGACGAGGCGAAGTTATGGTCTAAGCCGTCGGGACACGACGACAACTCTCGAGTTGCAAATTTTGTCTCAGCAGAGGACAAGCCAAAGCAGGCATACGCTAAGACGTACGATTCCAGGATGCGGAGCAACTCCAACTCTCAGTCTCAAGCACTCTCCGGTATGGGAGGAATCAATATCGTTTCAACTACAGACATTTTGTACAATCCTAGGGAGGCGGAGGGGACGAGAAGTTGAAACAGGACATCAAGCAATTGGGTCTTGGATATAATTACGTAGTATTGATGGGCAGCATCGTCTAAAAGAAAGGGGAAACAAATAACTGGTGCTTAGCACTTAGGGAGCGTCGATGGTGGGTAGTTATAACCAGTCCGCAGAACGATTGCCTTAGAGTCCGTATCAGGTTGTCGCTTAACAATGCTTAATATCATGATCAGTTATGTTGTAAACTCATTCGGCTTGCTTCCTGATTGTGTTCCCTCGCACTGCCTGAGTCAGACCAGTCTGATCTGGGGTCCTAAGTCACATCTCCAAACCTGGCACCTCAGACTTGATCGCACCCTAGAGGATTTAGTTCATCTCAACTGTAGACTGTATACTTTATGCGAGGACATAATAAGCTATTATTGGAGCGAGGGGCTAACAATAGTTGATCAACAGCCAAGGAGAAACTCCGTTCGCTTTGACAGACGACATGGTTGTGATTTGCCACGAGCAGCCACATAGTGACTTATCCATTGTACACTAATTTATGATTATCTATCTATTTATTCATCTATAATATGTCTCATGTTTGTAAATCTCGCAGCAAGGCTTCTATCTTTCGCAATACGTCAGGTATTCGAAAGGGTTTGGACATTACATCATCCATGCCACTCTGCAGAGCCGTCTTGACTTGTTCGTCCCTCACATTAGCCGTCACCGCAATAACCGGCACGTGTTCCGTAATTGCGCCATCACGTTGCATCTTTCTAATCTCGCGCACACAGGTCAGGCCGTCCATGTTGGGCATCTCGAGATCCATGAGGATGACGGACAGTTTGGTGCCCTCCTCCTGGCAGAAGTGCGTCTGGCTCAGAAATTCCAGGGCTTCGATGCCGTCGTTGGTGGCGCTGACGGTGCAGCCGGCCTTTCGGAGCTGGTTGACTAGGACCTTTTGGTTGATGATGTTGTCTTCCACCACGTGGATGTCCACGTCGCTCGGTTCGAACCCGTTGCTTAGTTTCGTCTCGGCGGGCTTGGGCTCTGGAGTTGGTATCGCTGCCTGCTGTGGCAGCGAGTCAATGGAGAGCTTGGTAGGAATTGGTACACCCGGAGGGATCTCGATCAACAAGGGCTGAGGAGATCCTTTGTGAACTGGTGGATTTGACCGCCGCGCTTTGATGTAGAAGCCAAAGTGACTTCCTTGTCCAGCTACAGACGCGACACCAATTTGGCCACCATGCAACTCTGCCAGACGCTTGGAGATGAAGAGGCCTAGCCCACTGCCTCCGTACTGAGCATGAGTTCGCGGTGACGCTTGTTTGAACCGTTGAAAAAGGAGCCGCCTTTCTTCCTCGGTCAGACCACAACCACTGTCCTGGACCCTAAAGCGCAGATACAGCACTTCCCCGGAGCCCCAGTCCTCAGATGCCACAATATTGCTCGCGCCAGTGTTGGCAGGGACGAATTCGAAGCCTGGGATGTTTTTCCCTTTGGGTGGCTCTCGGGATACGCCTACTATGACGGCGATGGCGCGCCTTTCCGACGAGGACGTGAACTTGATAGCGTTCGTAATGAGGTTGATGAGGATTTGCAGGACACGGCTGGGATCCATGGCAACCCAATCAACCGCGAGTTCTTCGAATTCGGAGCGTATTTGAAGACTCAGTTTAATGTCCCTGGCTCGCACTTCGGATTCGAACATCTTCAACACGCGCTGGAGTATTACCTCGGGCTGACAGGCCACAGGGGTAATGAGGAGTAAGTTGGAGTCGAGTTTCGAAATGGTGAGAATATCGTCCACGATAGACCGTTGATGCTGTACGCATAGCGCAATCGTCTGTGCCGCATCGACACAAGATTCAATAACAGCCTGCGAGGGAGATGCACCAGTGCTCTGACAAGAAGCCAGTGTGGTGGATATATCATCTGCGCATTGCAGAATGGCACTGAGCGGATTCCTCATCTCGTGAGAAGTTATGTCAATAAACTCGTTTTGTTGCCGCCTCGTCTCCTCGGCCTCCTGGAGCTGGCGGGTTTGCAAGCCTTGAGCCCATTTCAGGTGTGAGATGTCGGTGATGGAGCCCATGATGGATCTCAACGAGCCCGTTGACGAAAGCTCGAGATGTGCTGTGAACAAAACCCAGTGGTCGATGCTTTCGTCTCGTGAATTGACAGGCCTTCGCGCTCCTGTCTTTAGACGTAACTCGCCCGACCACGGGAGATGCTCTGTCGTCAGACGGTGCCAGCCCTCTTCCATGGTCTTGACACTGCTTTCGAGTATGAAGTCCACCCAGGACATCTCAGACTGGCAGTCCCGCGTGTGCCCGGTCATTTCGTAAAAGCGGTCGTTCGCCTCACGCAGAACGCCTTCAGGACTAATGAGGAACATGCCCAGCGGTGACAACTCTGTCATTCGCCGTAGACGGCTTGCCTGTAGGTTCAACTGCTGCGTTAGCTCTTCATGCTCTAAGGCCGCGGCTTCGGCAGCATCTCTGCTCCGCCGCGTCTCGTCTTCGAAAAGAATGGTGGACGCCAGCGATGCCGCGAGTTGTCGGTTGAAGAGATTCACGAATGATTTGTATTGGTCGTCGTATGGTCTGCGTGGGTTGACGCCCATAACAAGGAACGCCAGCACCGCGTCTCCGTTCGTTGGTCGTATCGGGAAGATGATGGCTTCGCGGCAGGGGTCTCCGAAGCCGCGCCAATTGATCCCTTCGAGGAGCTCCTCCGGGAGCGTTCCGTCTCTGGTATGTAGGAGAGTTGGTTCTCGGGTCCGCATGGCCTCTCGAAACGACGGGACAAATCCAGCGTAACTTCGCTTCAGATCGAGCTGTGGGGGAGCCGCGAAATGGCCCTCAGGAACACCCAATGTTCCCTCGAGATGGCATGACTTGAGTGAGATTGTGCTCCCAGAAGACGTCGATGAGTGGTCCACTTCTTCTGCGTCTCCCACCGAGTAGAGGAGGGCGAACGGGACATCGCGATGGTTGTCCTCTAGACCTTGCAGGACCAGTTGCCAGAAGCCTCTGACAGTAATGGCCTTGGTGAGACAGTCGCTTAGCTTGTTGATAGTCTGCATTCGTCGCTGGTTCAGCACCAACTCCGTCGTTTCGAACGGCGCATTCCAAAAGCCGACGATGCAGTCGGTTCCTCCGTAGAGAGGCGTCAACGACCAGGACAGGTATATTTCTTCCAGGAATCCCTGCCTGAAATAGGCAAAGTCCTCGTGTTCATGTCGATGGCTGATCCCCGTGCGAACTACTTCTGCAAAAATTGGCTCTAAGCCGTTCCAGATTTCTGCAAAGGGGCCCGAGAGCCCGGTGCCCATCATGGACGGATGCTTGTTGCCAGCAATCGTGTCCACATAGGCTTCGTTGTACAGCATTGTCAGTTCACTTCCCCAGAAAATGGTTGCCGGGTGAGGATTGTTCATGCAGAGATTGGCGATCTGGCGAAGCTCGGGCGACCACGTCTCCATCGGTCCCAAGGGCGTTGATGCCCAGTCGATGCTCCGGGCAAACTGAACATGGGGAGACAACACCCCCTTGGGCCTCGCCGCAGTCCAGTCCACGACGGCTTTTTCAGGTCTCCCGAGAAAGATTGATCCGCTGGTGGAACTCGCCACCTCGTCAGAGCTGCCCTTGGATGCCCCTCGGCGCCAGGCTGCCTTGAAAGACTGTTGCTGCTGCTGCTGCTGCTGCTTGGACGATGCAGCCAACGTGGTGCCTGTCGTCGTGCTTGTCGTCGTGCTTTCCTCAACCCTCGAAGCAGTCCGTTCCAACTCTGCGTCGCCTTGCTTGCGACGCCGCGGCTTGAGGCCTTGCTGTCCTCTTGCGTTGGCGGCCGTCGCTTCGTGTAGCATGCCTGACCATAGGCTGCGGAGCGGCATGTCGGCCCGCCATGATCGGTTGCCGCTGATCAACCTCCATCGTTTCGCTACAGTGGACCCGGTCCAGAGAAGATTGCTGTACAAGAACGAAAGAGGAAACACGTCCTTGGAATCGTCCTGGGTTGTTATCCCGGTGGCCCAGGTCTTGAACGCGTCGTACGGCACCGCCAAATCCGCCTCGTCGTCCGCGGGCTCTGGCTCTGCGCCCCCGTTCCCACAAACAGCATCAAGCAACCGCTCATGGAGGCGAAGGGCCGAGTTGCAAAAGACTGGACGAATCGCCTGCAAACCCTGCGGCAATTCCTCATCCGGATCCAGATCGACAATGAAGGTGGGACGCGAGTCGGCGTCGAGGATGTCTCGGATATCAAGGCTGCTCAGCGCGTCTCCCGGGTGAGACTCCATCTTCCCCCGTCCGAGTGTGACGAGAGAATTGTGTCGCGGCGGCGAAAGTGAAAACCGCCTCCTGAACGAACCCTGAGGGGCAATGGATGACGTTGTCGACCGATGCTAAACTTGATTCAGAAAAACAGCGGGGTTGCACTAATAATGTGGTACTGCTAAGGTTAGTCCACTTCTTTGTGTGCGCTTGATCTTTAACTTAAGTTGTGTGTACAAAGTGTTTGGAGTTGACATCAAATACACGAAGGGACAGGTAGATGATACACAGCCAGTCGGTTCGTATTGGCTGGTTTACGATTTACCGGTCCATGGTTCTGTTGATCCCGGTATTCCGACTTCAGTCGCTTTTCAGTGCGATCAATTTCACTTCAACTACCTGCTCAGTCCCTCATACCAGCTTCGGCACCGTGTGCTTAAACACGCCTTCTGGGTCATACTCCTGCTTTAGCTTGCGCAGCTCGACCAATTCCTTGCCGAAAATCACCTCCAAGTCCACAAATTCCGGTGCGGTCAAAGCGAGATATGTACGGTCTTCTGCGTGCTCAAGTGCCCTGAGCCTACTCCGCGCATCCAACGCCCACGCTGCGGCGCTGCGTGCCGTGACCTCGTCATTGCCCAACCCGAGCAGCTCGAGCATAATGTGCGGCTTCCGATACGGCAGAACCGAATCGGGGACATCATCACTGCAGGAAGGACTGTCAGCGCGGAGGCTGTGGATGTTGATGCCGCCAGAACATTCTCTCGGGATGGCATCGGCGACTTTGGCCAGTTCAGCCACGACCTCGGGCGAGAAGTGTGTGATGTCTGCTGTCTGGCATCGACCGAGGACCTGAGCGGGGAGCATGCTCTGGACCATGGCGGAAAAGCCCAGCCCGTTGGTGTTCATGACTGCCGCTTGCACATCCGTGATGTTCAGGGCGAGCGGCGCTAACTTGCCCACATGGTCCAGCCACAGACGAGACTCGTCGCTTGCAGATCCGTTCCAGATGAACCCGCAAGTGAGAGTTAGTCCTATGCCTGGGTAGATCCAGATCGAAGGCATGAGGTAGAGCTTGCTGGGGATGTCCTTGGATGTGTTGAACAGGTTGTTGTAGTTGGTGAAGAAGGTAGTTACGACTGCGGCGATGTCGGAGGACTCGTAAAAGAGCATTCCGGCTTGGACCTGGTGAGAGTTAACTTAAACGGTCAAAAAAAAAAAAAAGAATAAGTCACTTACCTCGCAAAGCGGCCACGTCTTCACGTGCGTCTCAACAACGATGGCGAGACTTCCACCTCCGCCACGCAAACCTTTGAGCAACCGCGCATCGGCCTCTACCAGCTCGCCCTTTGCATTGACGACCCGCGCACCAACAATCTGGTCGGCTCCCAGTCCATAAGAATGACTATACGGACCAAATCCGCCACCGAGACACCATCCCGTAAACCCGACCATTCCACAAGACCCTGTAGGAGCTGTCAAGCCGTGCTCACCCAAGGCCTCAAGGACGCCGTGGTTTGTCGCTCCTCCTCCGACTTTGGCCGTCTTCTTGTCTGATGACACCGTGACGGTGGTGAGATCGCGCAGGTCGATGCTCACGGCGCCAGGGGCCGAAAAACGGCCAAAGACGTCATGTCCACGGCCTCGAACTACGGGCTCAAGGTTCAAAGACAAACATGCCTTGACGATGGAAGCAACCTGCTCCGCTGTTTGTGGTCTTGTGATAACTTGTGGCCGGGATTCATCGTGTTGGCCTGTGTAGCTAGTTTGCAGAGACGTGAATTCATCCGAGTCTGGTATCGCGAACGGGATGCCGGACTCTTTGAGGATGCTGTGCAGCTGTTCAGTTGTTGAAGTCGTCATTTTTCTTGCTCTTGATGGGATTACCGGTCTTACGTAGTACAGAAGGGATAAAAAAAAAAACCGAGGGATGAGGAGTTCGTTGCTTTCCCTTTTATGAGCGGTCAAGGAACTTTGGTTCTGAGGGGTAAGATGGCAGTGCTTATCTCACCCCACTCTGTGCTGACACCTTCACATGTCTTGCTTGATTTCCTCTTCGCTGTGAATAAATGCAGAGAGGTAGCCATAGGTATAATTGGTGCGGACATGTACCCTTGCGGTGGTGATTTGAATGGTTTGAGGAGAAGCACAGACTATTGGCTCTTAATCTGTAAGGGGCAAACATGGCTTGGAGTTTGATCGGCTTACAAAGTGCAGTACGAAGATAAAATGCCCCGCGCTCTACCCGTTGGCATTGTGGGGCTTGCAAGCATGCCAACCTCTCCGAGGTTGGTCACAAAAACCTGGTCCAGCCACATTAATGTGGTCCACCTCTTTTCGTTCGACCTCTACCGACCACACCGCAAAAACGCACCTTATTTACGAAATTTCAGGTAGACCTTCATCAATGTTAAGATGCTCCGCGTACGCCGTGATTCTAGGCAATCTCCGCTAGCTAAGAACGCTACGGATAAAAGAAAGGCCGAAATCTACGCTAACATACTCGCTATAGTCTACCCTAATGTGCAGTATTATATATATAGGTATATAAAGGCTATAAGCACGCTGCCTTCTTACTATAAGCTTATAGAGGCTAATAGTACTTCTAAGGGCATTATATAGTGTATTCTTACTACTAATTCCTCTTCCTATATTCCGCTAGGCCTATAAGGCCGGCTAGCGACTCTAATGCCTAGTGAAGATATAGCTATAGTAGTATATATTATATAGATAGAGAAATCAGGCTTTCTAGTAGAGAAGTTATAAGTTAAAGAAGCTACCTTAGGTTTCCTAACTACTAAGAATATCCCTAAAGCTAAGATTAGTAAGATATAGTATCCCTAGTTCCATAAGTGTTATCCTAAGCTATAGAAGTTATTCTTAAAGGCTATGGACTAAGTATATAAGTTATTCGAAGCATCTAATATTAAGGATATTACTAAGTTCTTCTCTAGCCTCTAGGATATTATATATTAATATAGGATCGGTCCCTTAGAGTACTAGAATAAAGATAAGTATAGTCTTTGTATTAAGTACCTTTAAGAATATATCTAGGTCCTTATTATATATACTATATAATCCTAACGCCTAGAAGTTAGTAATCTAGTAAATCGAGAGTCCTATACCTAGGTTAGAGCTATAAATACTATTAGAGATATAATTCCTCCCTAGCTAATCTTTAAGGTACTTCCTATAATAGATTAGTCTAATATTAATAATATCCTAGGCATAAGGGTTATATAGTTAGAGACTAGCTTTAGTAACTAATAGATTATATTAGAATAGCTTTATAACTTTAATACTTATTCTTAGAGAGCCTTTATAAAGGTTAAGTAAGGAAATATCTCTTTCTAGGACTAGTTTAGCTATAATAAGTAGCTCTATAATCCCTTTAACTTAGACTTCTATTATATAACCCCCCTAATAGTCTATAAAGAGAAAGAGAAGATTTATTACCTTCTAGTTATTAATAGCTTCTTAGGCTATCTATCTTTTGAATATATTAATTACTATATCTAATTTAATATCGTTATCTATATCCTACCTTTATATTTAATATACCTTATATAGCTACTAGATATAGGAGTTTTTTAGTTTCTAAAGAATATATATTAAAAGGAACTTTATAAATCTATCCAGGAAGGAAACCTAGCCTTTAACCGTAAGCAATTCGTAATAGCATTCATAGAGATTTATAAAGCTAGCTTCTCTACCTACTATATTATATTAGGGTTCGAAAAATCCGGTATCTAGCTGCCTAATGCAATACCTATAATCAACCGTATCCTTAATAAGTAGTAGTAATAGCGGAAGGCAATATATCTCTCTATTTAGAAGTATCTACCTCTTAATTCTCACTTCTAAGATACCTAGGATTAGATTAACTAACTCTATAAGAGATACTATACTATAATAAGCTTACCTACTCTAAAAGCTATTAGTAATATTAGTAAAGTTCTCTCTAAGGTAGCCCTTATACATAAAGAGCGTAAGTCTTTCTTAGTTAACCAGCTTTAGCAGCTTAAGAAATAGGGCAAGAGAAGGAAAACCAGCCAATACATAAGACCTACTAGTGACTTTATCACTAGTATTAGCTTTCCTAATATACAGGCTCAATACCAAGCATCCCTAGCCGCAGCAAAAGTTAAGGAATAGCGCTCGCAACTACGATTTACTCGATCTCTTATTATCTAGCAAATCAACAATCTCAAGCATCAGTAGAGAGAGGCAAAAGTAGCACAAGATATTCCTCATCTTCCCCAGCTAACCTTCAACATATAGCTCGCAGAGAATAACTACACCGACCAGTATAACGCCCTCGAAGCATAAAGAAAGGAGCATAACAATACCCTTAAGCAAGAGACCCAAATCCCGTTTTCTCAAGCCCAAGAAGAAGCCCGCCGCACCTACAGACCAACTCTAGCAATAAACCCCAATGCCTAGCCTCCAAGTAACAAAGTAATCCAGTTCACAGGCATCACAACCTTCAAAGACGATAACGATGACGATATAGAGCTCATAGGGCTCCAAGACCAGCAGAAGGAAGATATTCCTAACCTAGCAACCCCCCCAGGGATAACCTCATCGCCGCCGATATCACCGGTTAACCTGCCCTCAAGTCAACACTATGATTTCGCAATAACGCAGCCGCCGGCGGCTCCAATTCGAAGGCAAACCCGTTATCAAGGCATTATGAGGATATTACGAGAGCCACGGGGTCAATAGGGCACCTAATGCAGCCATAAGGAACACATAGTCAACAGGGTCATAAGCAATAGCCGCGGCGAGACCCTCGCAGTAGGCAGCCCAATTAAGGCCGCAGATGCAATTTCCGCTATTTTCATATACATCATCAAATTCTGCTATTCCGTAGCTTTCCAACGAGCCCGCTTACGGCCCTAGTCTTCAATAAATGAAGATGTCATGCCGACTGAAACTCCGTGAATAGAAAATGGGTTATTTCACAGCTTGAGGGTCACCAATGTGGGTGGACCACATTAATGTGGCTGGACCAGGTTTTTGTGACCAACCTCGGAGAGGTTGGCATGCTTGCAAGCCCCACAATGCCAACGGGTAGTTACTTAGACTGAAAGAAGGAGGTTTAGTCAGCGATAACACACAGGACCAACTGACTCGTCTGTTGGCATTCTTTCTTTTCTCAGCACTGGATAAACAGTTCATGATGGAGGAGGGCCCCTACCGCAAGCGCTTGCGACGGAGTACCCGAAGCTGCTATCAATGTAGGCATAACCACTTCGGTATTTACATTCCTTTTGAGCTCACATTCCATCAGGTAGAAAGCGCAAGGTCAAATGTCAGCTCACCGACGAGAACGTCGAAACGTGCGCCGAATGCGTAAAGACCGGCACGCAGTGCTCCCTTGAACCGCCCAAGACGGACTTGAGAGGTGGAATGACTCCAGCCCGAAATGATATGCATGACCATGAATCAAGGCTAGAGAGGATTGAATGTCTCCTGCAAAGACTGGTTGTGGCCCAAGAACGATCCAAGCCAGCTGAAGATTCACTCGAATTCGAGCCCACAGTTCCCACTTCTCTATGGAACGATTTTGTAAGTTCTTTCAACCAAACTTTCCTTGCAGGGCTCGAAGAGCTCACGCTGTCAGCTCCTCCAATCAACAACCGACGGAATTCTTCCTCTTGACGACCATGGCTTCGCCATGCCCCAACCGCCGGATCCGCCGGATGCTAAGCAGTCACTTGTGGCTCTTCTGCCATCCTCACAAGATGCAGTTGCTATAGTCACAAACACGACTGCATGGCTCTGGGGGGCAGAAAACCCTCTAGGTAGCGTCTTGAAGCCAAACGACACAGTCCAGCTCCTGGACATCCCCGCCATTTCCCGAGGCAGTGCCATGCATGTTGCCAAAACCTTGCTCTTGTTTGCACTATACATGCAACAACTTCCGCCGAGCTTTGATGTACAGTTTCTAGAGTCTCAAAGCATCGACAAGGCCATTGAGTTGATTGTTGAGCGGGTCAAGGGTTTTGTCCTATCTCATGACGACGAAGTTTGCTCTATGGACGGCATAGAATGCTTGATTCTCTTAGGCTTGATTCAACTAAATGACGGCGCTCTCAGAACAATGTGGATGACTTTTAGAAGAGTTCTCGACATTGCCAGACTCAAAGGGTTTCAAAACAGCTTTTCCCTGTCCGCACGCAACTCTTCTTGCACCGAGACTGCTCTCCACCGACGCCTGTGGCTCTCGATTATTTGTGGCGACTGCTACTGCAGTCTTCTCGTCGGCCTTGAACCCAGTCTTGGTATCGCGCCATTTGGCCCTGACGACGACACTTGGAACGACCCGCACGCCGACAACGACGCAAACGTCCAACGCCGAATTTGTCTAATCGTGGCGCGCATTGCCCAGAGAAACACAATTGGCCTCTACCAAGACAGCAACATGCTCCGAGAAATAGACGAGGCGCTGGACAGGATTCAAGACTCAATGCCTGCTTCTTGGTGGAAAACCCCGTCGTTCCGTCATGATCGATCTCTCGACTCGGCTAAAGAACCTAGCCGTCTTATATGCCAGTTGTGGTTTTTTCAAGCGCGAATATTTGCACATATACCCATCGCATTTGGAAAGCCTACAGATGGCGCGTTGAGTAGCCTCGAGAGTTGCACGGAGGCATGCAGGATCGCACTTCATCGTTATCTTGGATTGCAACACGCCCGAGATCAGCTTTCCCGCTGTAGAAGCGTCGATCAGTCGGCCTTTGTCGCTGCAGCAGTGCTTCTCCTTGCCAAAGTGCAGCTTCGACAACACAAGGCGCACTCAAAAACCTCCAGATACGATTCAGACCAGGCTTTACTCGAGCAGGTCATTGATGTATTCGAAACCTTTGGCAAGCTGTCCAGCAGAGAGCGCACAGTAAGGCAGAGCTTCGAGATTTTGTCCACCATGATGGAAATTGCTGGCGCCAACGACTATTCAGTGAATAACTCCTCTGATCCCAACACTCCCTTATCCTTCAATTCCGAGGTCGTTGCAGGGAAATCTGAGACGACCAGATCGGGTATGGAAGACATTCTTGTGTCTTCAATCCTGCCAGGGCTGTACACGCAAAGTCCGGCTTCGCATCTTATCAAGCTGGTATTCGCAGCCAGATCATCGTCATCGGATGTGCCAAAGTCTACTCAAGAACTAGTACATGGGAACGGAGCATTTGGTCTTGATGATTTAATAGATCCGACTATCGTATAATAAATTACCATGGCCACTTTGACATAAACCCAAAATAGTCGCCCAGTGATTGAGACCACCTATTTAGAAAGAAAGTAGAGATGGTATACCACGAGCTTTGCTAGGTCCCTCATCCGCCTCGGCCAGGATTCAGACTCCTTGTTCTGTCACTTCAACAGTTCCCTTCCTCTTCTCACTATGCACCCATTTTCGACGAGATGTTCCTCGCCTTCGCCACTGACTGCAAGATACGTCATGAAGGCGCCCAACTCTTCATTTAGGACGCACCAATTCTCGCCAAACAACGCCATAATCGCCGTTGGAGCCAGCATTTTCCTAGCCATCAGATTCTTCGTCACAACTCCTCCGGGCCTAACAATGAAAGTCTCCCATACGTCGGAATGACTCTCTGCGAATGCGAGAGCTCTGGACTCCAGCAAGCCCTAAGAAGTGTTAGATCTAAGATACAAATGATAAAATGGCCAGTACCTTAATCTTTCTAGGTCCTTCCATAAAAAGTAGCTTTTTTTCTTGGTCCTGGCGCACAAATTTCCCGCTCAAATGAACGCATCTGAATTGTGGCCTACTAGGTTTTGATTCCAAGACGGGTGCCATGCTTTCTAGGAAAGTCATGGGATAGTCCAAATCGGCTTCACGGTTGCCGTTGTACGAGCCCATAGCCCTAAGATGGTTACTGAGTAAAGTACTAATTGTGAAGTACCTAAACTTACCAAATCATGCCAGCGGCATCTGCGTGCGCCTTTAAGACATCCTTTGGCCATTTTGAGAAGTCTTTGATCAAAACACTCTCAAACTTCGGATGGTCAGATACGTCGGAAGGTAAATCCCGACGCACAAACGCCACGACCTTGGAGATTTCTGGATGAGCGAGACATTGAAGGAGAGCTTCGCCTCCAATCGATCCGCTTGCGCCAACGATGAGGATCTTCATAGCGAGGAAAATGGCGGGGTGATATGGGAGAGAATGATGAGGTAGTTGAATAGATGGGTGCAATACTGGTGACGAGGCAGAATCACGTATGCGCTGAGCAGATGAACATGATGGCAGAAATTCAAGGGGCACTATGATTGAGTTTAAGTAATGATTCTTGACGGAGTTGCGAAAAAGCCATGAGCGGAGTTGAAGACGTCCCCATGGCTGTCGGTCGAGTCGCCCGAGAGGACTAGGCTCCAACGCTAGAGCTTGCGGAATGCAAGTAGGAGTTTAAGTCAATGCAGGTACCTTGTCTACGAGCAAAAAAAAAAAAAAGCCGGGATTAGTTCTGACGGAGTTTCAGCTAGCTTTCTAGCACATAACTGAGCGGAGTTTGAGGATCCTCATCGCTGTCGGCCGACTCGGCCGATAAGAATGATGCCATCGTTACTCACCATCGCCTGGCTGGTACAACTCCGTACAAGCCAAATAACTGACTACGCTTTCGTAGCATCATCGATCAAGGCCAGTATGTTTTATTAAAGTCTTCCTCTTGCTGATGTATTGGTCCAACCTCATGCCCAGATCATCTCAAGGTTTTATACCCCCTGTCAACGCGATGTCACCTACCGACGGAAGATTTCACCAACCCAGGAAGGTCTTTGGCAGTTATGAAGGCCCTACACGCAACCTGTTTCGATCATTATCCCCTCACTACGATCCAAACCTTTCATAATTACTCACCAGGATGGCCACCATTGTTTATAAGCTAGCCTGTCCCCAAACCGAATGTCTTGCCGCTGCCGGCCCTAAGTCCCAAGTCCTTGTGCCCTTATGCCGCGCGCCAGGCTTCATACTGGTCCAACAGCGCAAAAGATCAGCCCCGCTTACATCGTCCGTCCTCGATCGGCAGAAGAAGTAGCAACAGCCGTAAAAGCCCTCAATACTGCGGGTGAGAGATTTGCTGTGCGCAGTGGCGGCCATACCAACTGGGCTGGTTCAAATAACATCGAGGCTGGTGTGACGATCGATCTCAACTTACTCGACCAGACGAAATTTGACGAGGCTTCCGAGATTGCCAATATCGGACCAGGTGTGCGATGGCGTCAGGTCTATGCTGAGCTGCACAAGTACGGTCGCGTCGTCGCTGGAGGCCGTGAGGGTAATGTCTGCGTGGCTGGTCTTCTCCTGGACGGCGGCAACACATTCTTCACTGCGCGGAAAGGGTTTGCTTGCGATAACGTTGTGTCGTACGAAGTTGTCCTTGCGGATGGGAGCATCGTTACGGCTGAAGCGGAGAACAACACCGATCTCTTCCGGGTTCTCAAGGGTGGATCGAATAATTTCGGCATCGTTACCAACTTCAAGATGAGTTCCATTCCGTGTGGCAACGTCTGGGGCGGCATGACCTTCTTCCTCAAGCAAGTTGTGACAGCAACCTCGTGTGCATTATCACATACATGCCTGACTTCAAAGACATCATCGTCGCTACCTGTATGCCCATGTTGCAGGTATTGAGAGGGGCGCCAGCATACAAGCAATAGCTAGAATTGCCCGAGATGATGAGCACAGTCAAGATGACCTCGGCTTCCGAGATGGCTTTTGAGTACAACATCCCAGCACAGTACCAGTATGTACATGAACTCTAAGAGTTAGGGAATTAATATTAATATTGATTTTGAGGCATGTAGTAATACCTGACTTACGACATGTTTTAAGAACGACATTCAAATCATCACCAAAGCTTCACGGCTTCATGAACAACTAGTGGAAGAACTCAAAGCATTAATCACCGACGGCGACTTCATCACGAAATGTCTCTTCCAGCTTCTCCCCAAGATCTTTGCCCAGAATTCCGTAGCAGCTGGTGGAAACATCATGGGTGTTGAGCAACTCCAACAAAACGGTATCTTATTCTTGGTAGGAGCCATGGTTCGATCATCAGAGCAAGCAAGATTTGCTCAACCCAAGGTCAAGGCATGGATAGAAGCAGTGCAGGAGTTCGCTAAGACGCTGGTTGAAGATTTGCAGTGGGCGTACCTGAACTATGGCGTGGAGAATGTGAGGAAGATGAAAGAGGCAGCTGCCAAGTATGATCCGAGGGCTGTATTCCAGACACTCTGCCCGAGTGGGTTCAAGATTTCCGATGTCAAATAGGGCAGAACTAATTTACGTAGTCTTTCATTGATAATGGGTATCTGAACGAGGAGACGCGGGCCACCGATGCCCTCTTACGGCTACAGTCTTCAACCCATACAAACGTGTGAGTTAACAACACTACTTCTCAATCCTTTTCCAAACATTGATTTCCAAAGGCTTGGGACAAGTTAGCATTGAAAAGTTGTCGTCTTAAATATAAGCCAACCATCCAAGGGTAGAGGCACTCGTTGAGCGTGTTCACAATGGAGACATTGTCTGTTACGCTGGAGGTACACCACTCAATTGGCTTTATCCCTCATAATATTTAGATAGTTCTATTTGACTCATGATTTCACAGATCTAGGCCCTCAAAATCCCGTAACCAATATCCTCTTAGTAACCCTAACTCCAGTGATGTCCAACCCATGGTTTCTCATAAACACCCCTTCACTAGTGGCAATTCTAAGAAAAGTATACTCCAGATGTAACACAATTTTGGCAAGCTCAAATCCCAAGTCATTCAATCGACGTCTCACAGTCACGCCCCTCTTCAATCTAAGCACCTCTCGTAGCCAGAGGCGACACCTCGTCCATCTCGTGCTCCTCTATCTTCCACTTGCTGAACTTCCTGGTGGCCAACCTCAACTCGAACATATGATCGACCTCGCTAGTACTGCGCCCCTTCATCTCGGGCAAACAGAACCAACAGAGCGTCATCCCAATCAAGCACAACCCCGTGTACACGAAACCGGTCTTGGCACCAAGGTTGCCGGCGTCCTTGTTGAAGATGTACGGTAGCGCGTAGGCCATGATGATGGACGAGATCTGCGAGGCGACACCACCGAGGCCTTGGGTCGGGGCGCGGAGCTGGAGAGATGACGTCTCACCCATAATGGCGTAGCCGGCGGGCCAGCAGCCCATACCACATACGACAATGATGGCGATCATGAGGCCACCTGCCAGCCAGATGGCCGCGGGCGAGCTGAAGAAGCCCGAGATGCCCATGACGCCCCAGAGAACACCGGCGGCGCCCATAGAAACCATAGTGGCGCTACGACGGCCGACGCGCGAGAGCACCCATATGCCGATACCGTTGGCGACCATTCCGGCGATGATGCCGCCAATCATGAGAAGCAGACTGGTGCTCGATGCCATGCCGACCGTCTGTAGGAAGATGGACGCGTTGGAGAGCAGGTCCAGACCAAACATCATAGGGAATGCGTTGGCCATGATGACAATCAGCGTCCTCCGCAGGTTCGTTCCCTTGAAACACGCCCAGTATGAGACATTAGCGGCCAAGGCTCTCTCCTCGTTGATGGTGGCGCGGATCTTCTCCACCATGGTATACGCGCTGACCTTGGGCGCATACAGCCTCGTGGCCGAGCGAATCGCCTTCTGCTCGAGTCCCTTGCGGATCAAGTACGCAGGACTGTCGGGCATGATGATAGAGATTATGAAGGGTGCAAGGGCAAGGCCCCATTGAGAGGCAAAGGCTGCCCGGTAGCCCTGCGAGCCCTCGATGCCGTTGACGACGTAGACCACGATGGAGCCGATGAGTTGGCCCAGGAGAGTGAAGGTCGGGAAGAGAGCCATAGAAGGGCCACGGAGCGATGTTGGCACGTTCTCGGAGACGTAGGTGATGCAGGTCGTCTTGATGACGCCGACGGAGAAGCCCTGTAGTGTCAGACCGCCCGTCAACATGGCGCGCTTGGCGTTCTGGTCCCCAGGGAGATAGGAGAAGAAGATGCCCGCGATAGCAACGGCCGAGATGATGCTGCCCGTGAACAGACTCCTCTTACGTCCGACAGCATCCTGTAACCAACCACCCATCAAGTCACCACCCGCTGATCCCGCAGGCGGCAGCGCAAGCCACAGACTCAGCCAGAAACTCGGGATGATCAGCTCGCCATCGAGCCGCGCGCCAAAGTCCTCCTTGAACGAGTCCACGCCCGTGATGGAGCCGACGATGACGAGGTCGTAGCCCCAGCCGATGATGGCAACGGTGAGGGCGAGGCAGTAGCCGACGACTTTGGGATAGCGCTTGATGCCCTGCGCGAGCGTAAGCTGCTCTTCTGAGTGGCTGGACTGGGTTTTGGACGTGGGGTCGTCTTCAGGGCCGGAAGAATAGCGTGTGTCTTGCTCTTGGAGCATGGGGCCTTGTGTTGTGGAGAGCTCCGCGTAGGAGGGGGATATGTCGGCGGGCTTGTTTGGCCTATAGGGCTCGTAGGAACTCATTGTGATGGATGAAACTCGTGGATTGCCGAAGAGACGAGCCAGAGGTAAAATATACAGAATTGCTAACAGATAGCGAGAAGCCAGAGTGAGTGAGAGTTGCTTCGTCTATAAGCCGATAAGCAATAGGAACAAAATATACAGAAAGACACACGACCTTTTAAACCCACGTCTCAACGACAATGGCATCGTCAGCTCAGCCTTACAATCCCACCGACGCTATTGTTAGCCATCTGTGCGCGCAGCAGGAGGCTTCTAAAATCTCACCCCTGAGCCATGATCTGCGTAGAGATACGCGTTGCGCCAATGACAGCCAAGAGCGGTTTTCGGGTTGATGAGCGGTGGCCGCTTTTCTCCATGATGCCAGTGGGTCAAACCCGGACGAGATGCGCGGGCTTCGCTCTCAGTGCCGACTTTGGCAAAAACTAGACTGGCAAATGCCGTGATGGAGATCGGTTTGTGCCCTGCGCCACGGAGGATGAGCAGCAGGCTTTTATTAGCATCAGGTTGGGAGATTGTTGACGATCTTTGCCTGTTTTTTGCGCCTTTTTTGCACTTATGGCTAAATGATTGATTAGCTGCCTCCAATAGGTCGTATCTAGCAATGCCTCAGTCGTGTCGCGAGTTACATCGGCTCTACTGAGCTTTACTGTGCCGTCTTCCTTGTTAACCTTGCCATTTGCCCAATGTCCCCTGTCACGATTTCCAACACAGCTGTCGCGAAAGGCTGCGTCATTCCTTGTCGTCGCATACCAACTACCGGCGTGTCTACTCGCTCGTTGTCTTTGACACCGCACTGTAGTTTGCAGGTTGGCCAGATGGTAGTGAGAACCCTCTTTCACCCTCCCTCCTGCGTCCATCGCCACGCCCACCCTACATCCCATCATGACATGATCGTGGCTCTCCATAATCCCCGCCAGCCGCAATGTTGACATATATTTTATGCTTATCTGCATTGGCTTTAAGATGCAGGTGAGACTGTATGGCATATGAGTTCGTTCTGTCATTGAGCGCTGGGGTGGATGGAGTACGATGCGCATAAAACTTAAGACGTGAGATCCTGGTGTTAAAGGTGGGCCAGCGATGCACTATGAAACTAAGTGAATAATTGACGGCAACTACTATGTACGTGGGCGGTAGAGCTAAATACTATTTAATGCGCAAATGAATATAATACAGTCGAAGAAAGAGCACCACCTCGCCTCAAGCGACGAGCGAGTTGACGTAGTTCTCCAGGTTGGTATAACCGTTGCTCGCAATCTTCATACCGTCGCTCTTATCATTGGGGTTCAAGCCGTTCTTCGTCTCCCACGCATCAGGAATACCATCGCCGTCCGAATCAACAGGCGCAGTCCCACTGGCGATCGTGCCAACACCGCCAAAGTCCTTCTCGTCGGAGATCTGTCCGCCCTTCTTGCCATACGACTTGACCTGCTCGACGAGGGCCGCGTCGACCCTATCACGCGTCCGCGAGTTGCCCACACTGCCGAGCACGACGTCGACGGCCCTGGCGGCAGTGTGTACCGTCGCGGGGGCCGAATAGGCGAAGGGCGTCTTGACGATGTCCATGTCCGAGTAACAGGTCGTCGACTCGCAGAGCTTGGAGCCGTCCAGCTTGCCGTCGCGGTTGGAGTCGTAGAAGTTGTCCTTGACGTAGGCGTGGAAGTTGGCGTTGCCGCGGGTGAAGGCTGTCGCGGACGTGTCGGGGCCCGAGATGAAGTAGTTGCCCACAATGTTGACGCTACTGTCGCCGTCGCTGCCTCCCGCGATGTAGCCACCGCCTGCTCCCCAGTTATAGATGACCTACAGATGCATTAGCTATCCCTTTAACATGCCATATTTGGTATAGTAAAGACCCACGTTGTTCTGGAAGTCGTTGATGCCCTTGACCTTGGGGTTGCGCGTCTTGTTGTCAATGTACAAGTTGCGGAACAAGCTCACGCCGCCCGTCGTCTGCATCAGCCCACCGGCCGAATGCGACACCAAGCCCTGCGCAATGATGGTGTTCTGGATCGTCACGTCCGACACGTCACCGTTGATGGAGAAAGTCTCGTCGCGGCCCCACGACACGCTGACGTGGTCGAAGATCATGTTCTTGCCGTCGGCGATGGTGATGGCGTCCTTGCCCGACGTGCCGCCCCGACCCATGCGGATGGTGATGTACCGCACGATGGCGTCGTTGGCGTTGGACCACGACCAGCCGTTGCCGTAGACGACGATGCCGCCACCGGGGGCCGTCTGACCGGCGATGTAGACGTTCTTGGAGACGATCATGCGCTCCGTGATCTTGATGATGCCGCCGACTTCGAAGACGACGATGCGGTTGGGCTTGGAGACGGCATCTCGGAGGGAGCCTGTGCCCTTGTCGCTGCAAGCAACTCGTATTAGTCTGTGATTCTTGTCCAGAATTGTATCCTGACGTACTTGAGGTTGGTCACTTTGTAAACCTCACCCTTACGGCCACCGATGGCATTTCGACCGAAGCCTTCGGCACCGGGGAACGCCAGAGGAGCGTCAGCGCGCGCGACAAGAGAGGTCGTACACTTAGACTGGGCCGGTACAGCGGCTACGGACGTCGCGGCTATCAAAGCCAACAAAGCGGTAGCGGTCTTCATAATGAACGGATTAATCAAGTAGCAAACAACCAGAGACAAAACTCCTTCACGACAGATGCAACCTGTCAATCGCCTGTTTAAGTACGACCATCGCCTCCTTCGCTTAGAGTTCACGACCCGAAACGAACCCTCCGCCAGTCTAACGGGGGACGTCCGTTTCCAATACCGGCAGCCATGCTCCGCTGTTGCATCCGGGTTGAAATATCCGCCAATGTCTGCCGATGATGTAATTAAGGATCGCCGAGACTCCGTTCGGTCCTCGTCGGAAACTTGTGCCGATTGGTGGAATGCCTGGACAAGGGTCATGTTTGGTGCATCGAAACAGCAGGGTTTTCCCCTTGAATTCTGGTCGGTTCTCCTATTCGTACTGACCAGGTCGCTTGCACGTTCTGGAACTTCTGGCCCATCGTATTCATCATTAGTACTTTGCTATAATGCTAATACCTGACCCTTTGCGATCTGGTTAAGAAGTGGGCCTCCTGACATCGATTAGGTGTTGACCAATCTGACCTCGAATGTCTACAACATCCCAAAGTTGCCAGTAAGGAAAGTCAGTTCTAATTATTCAGGTTCTGGCCTTCTGCAACACAATGAGATCATCCGAACCTAAATTTCTACGTTTTCTCATTGAAAAGACACGTATCGAGAGGCTCTTGGGGTCTTATGATAGAAATCAGGCCAGGGAATCTGCGAAAATGGCATCGGAACAAGTCGCCCTACAAACTTTCTCATTGACGAACTTTTCAAAATTGGACGCAGCATTGTCTCACATTTGAAGGCAATCGAACATCGCAAAGCCTTCCAACCGGTATGGACCCGTTATTGTTGGGAGAAACACTTGCGCTGGACTCCTCCTCATTCAGTACTGTACTAACTGGGGACCTGATTCTCGGATAGTTTTCTTATCCTTAGCGGAATCATACTATCGCATATATGAGACCAGAAATATTGTGGGAGGATCTATTTTAGGCTCAGCCCAGTAGTATGTATTGCTGGGAGCCGAAACGAAGGCTACCTCGAATTCGTCACCTGTAGTTATATTTATTCGACTTGATTACGATCCCCGGCTGCATCATATCATTGCGGATTATTCATTTTGCTTCTGAGCAGGTTATATGGGACTGCGCCGAACGCACGGCGCGCGAGTCACTGTCGCAAAGGACAAGAGCTTGGCCCGAGTCACCCAGCACGCACATGATGATTGGATGTAAACAGGGCTCGACGTTTCTCACGCCGGCTGATACGGTCGACCAAGATCTGGGCCGATGGGCTCGTCTAGTCGACACGTACTCCGCTTGCGGGCTGACGGTTCTCGGCGACAAGCTGATTGAGCATCTGCGCAACAATCTCAACCTTGAGTACTGTGCCGGGCTTTGGCGAACCAAGATGGAAATCCAGCTGGTGTGGTACGTGAGGGAACCACAGCCTGGCCGAAGTTAGAGGAATGACCTCGCGCCCTCGTGGTCTTAGACGTCTGTCAACGGGTCTGTGGACCTGCAACAGGTCGATCTGTACGAGCCGTACGACATCAAGCTGCTTGCCTCCGTTGTTGGAGTTGACCTCAAACGACACGTGGAACAACACCGGAGTGAAAGGATGACGGGCTACTTACGCATGCGTTGTTGCCTCAACCCAGTGATGCTCGAACATGGTACGCAGAGCTATGGACTCACGGGACTGGGCATGGAGCGTGTCAAGCGCGTGTGGGCTGATGATGCAGAGCTTGTGGGTAGTAGGAACCTCTTTCTAGTTCCTCTAATTGACCTCCAGACGCCGTACTCGCTTCAGGACAAGTGGAAAATATCGTCGGAGATAAGAGGAATCATCGTGCAGGCTGTGGAGGGTAGGCCGGGCACCTTTACGAGATGCGGTCATGTGTTTCTCAGTGGCAGGATCCGCGAGGACACGAGGGATTTTGATCCGTCATAAACGAATCTCTGTGGTTCATGAAGGGGGAAGGCTGACTTGCCATGTGAAGAGTATGATGCAATCTCGGGGCACTTGGTTACCTTGGTCTAAGTGGAAACAGAGGTGGAGGTTGTATTATTGCATGCTGTTCGGCTACGACTTTGTTCACATGTTTATTCTTCAACTTCCTGTAGTATTTAATGTGGTAAGAAGTCCTAGTTTTGTGCTTTTGATGACGAAATCAGCTTCAAGAATGAGACGAAGTGTAGACGGCAACGCAGGATGCCTCGGAGACAAAGTGATACAGCAAGGCGCGTTCCGAACGACGCAGCCACGAGAGCGGTTCCAAGGAGCGGAGGAGCGAGTTTTTCTGGCTGTGAGAGCCGTTTATTACTATGGTCGAGAGCAGGGTCCCATCGTCCCGGGACTGGGTCTTGCCTCGTCGATGTCATCGTCTCTGTCGTCGGCGTCGCTCGTCGGCAACACGTTCATTTTGGGTGTGAAGGTGAATATAGAAAAATCGATAATGATAATGAGGTCTAAAGAGATTATTTAATTAATGCTTAATCTATTAGAATTACTATTATTATGATTGTATAATTATAATCTTCTATAATCTCTCTATTTGAGGGATTTTCCCTATCTTCCGGCTCAATCCTGGGTCTCTTGTCGTGATTCATCCCTTCAGCCGGGTCCCTCCGTCTGACATCAATCATCATCAGATGTTCCCTGAGCTGCTACTTATTAGAAGTGAAACGACGGTCATATCACGCAGCACGGCGTAATGTCAACCTGAACTTGCAGATTACGATCATGGAGCACCAACACCTGCCTCGCGGGTGAGTGATCATTTCTTACCCATCATAGACAGAATACTCACCAGTGCAATCTCATAGTGTCAAGCCGTACCACTACCGCACCGACTTATTCGACCTCTGTTTCCAAGCGCCCTTCTCGTACCATGGCAGAGTGAGGATCCACCTTGCTGTGAGTGAACTAACCAACATCATTTGGTTGAATGCGAAAGAGCTGCACATTCTCGATGCCAGCGTTACTTTTGCGTCCACAACCACATTACGATAGTCCCGCATTCAACTCGACGATGACCTCCAACGAGTCGGCCTACAGTTTCCACCACCCGTCTTTGGACCTGAAGTGGAACTCACTGTTCGATTCAAGGCCACAATGAACAATGCTCTCACAGGTTTCTATACACCTCAACACAGAAATCCACCAACCCCGACAACGCGTCCGGAAACGGTCATGTGTTGAGCACGCAGTTCGAATCGTGTGAAGCGCGCAGAGCATTCCCTTGCTTCGACGAGTCGAACCTCAAGGTAACGTTTGATTTCACCATCCAGGCTCCAGACTATCTGACCGTCTTGAGTAACATGCCAGAGAAACAAGTTGTCCGTGGTACGGATATGACTAAAGTGGTTCACTTTGAGAGGACGCCGGTGATGAGCACATATGTTTGTTCTGCTATGCCGCTATCCGACTAATCAGTTACTAATCCGCTTCGCAACTCCTTGCCTGGGCAGTTGGCGAATTCGAGCACATCCAAGCCCTTACGATGCGAGAACACGATGGTAAACGCCTTGCCAGTCCGAGTGTACACCCGAATCGGATTGATATCCCAAGCGCAGTACGCGCTAGACCATGCCTGTCGTGTGTAAGCCTAAAAAATACCCATGGATATCCATCGTGGATCCTACCCGTTAGACCCATTGAGTCCTAATGGATCCTAAAAATTACCCATGGGTACCCATTTTACTCAATGTGGTCATAGAGGTAATTTTTTAAGACCTAAAGTAAATTATTTATTATATAAAACGTTAATTTAAGCTACTTATCTCCTCTACAGGCTTAAAGAAGCTATTTAAAGTTATAAATTTTGAGGTTCTATTTTCTACCTTTTATTTAGGTAATTATAAAGCTCAAATGGATCCTAAGCTAATCCTTTGGGGCCCCATGGGTCGGGTATTTTTAGGCCGAACTCCTAGTAACACCCATGCTGAGCATCCGGTTCGTTCTAGATTATGCGAGGAAGTGGACTTCAACTGGGCCTAGGGTAATGCGCTTGGCATCGTATGGAATGGATTATATAACTTATCAAGGGGAACATTTGCCATTGGCGGATGTCTTACCCTCCACCCGCGCGTAAGCGTGTTAACGATAAGAATTGTGCCTAAACCGGGGTTTCAGCCCTATTAAAAAACTTCATCGCCGCTTCGAAGGCCCAGTACGATTTGGTCGTTATGCCGTTCTGATTGCAATAATCCCGATCTTTGGGAGAACGTATATGGCATGATGTGATCAGTGGCCGCAAGATAAACTCAATGGCTCATCTAATCTGCATAACCACATAGTTTCGAGTGATTAGCAACAACGCAGACAGTCAACTTAATGTGTCAATTTGCTAAGTATTCATGGCTTCTTTGGCACAGTGTTTGTTACGATACAATAACTTACAGATAAACAGCCAATTTCCCGGTAAGAAGATAGGTGACATCTGGCTTCATGTTGGTGAAGGCAAAACACACCTACGCTAGGGTAGCGCATGCCTACACATGAGAAAATGAACTTGATCATCTCAAATTGCTGTCTGTCTTGATAAAGCTATTCTCTGATTGTCAGATTAACGCTTTACTTCTGACAACACATTACAGCGCAGTGTCATCCCAGGAGATACAGTGGGGCTGAAAAAGAAACGACACATCCCGAGTCAACCCGATGCAATACTACCCGCACTATATGAAGACTTCATTTTCAAACTGCTATTATATAACTAAATAAATCTTAATTGAATAATAATATATATCAATCTGTAGCCTATTGACTAATGCTTCTGATAGTGCCCTTCAATACTTTGTATACTAGCTATGTGCGTCCATAACCGCCTTCATCCTTCTCTTCATCGAATGGACTAGATTATATACTATCTCCGGCTCAATCTCATCCTAGAGCTTAATTGCAGCTTCAATCAGCCGGTATTTTGCTGCCTGGTTCTTAGGCATGTAAGCAAGGTTAGGATAACGCTCATAGATCCTAGCTTTTAGGATTACCTATAGGTTTTCTATGGGGTTGAGATCAGGGCTATAGGGAGGCCAATCTATGATCTCTGCCCTCCGGTTCTCACACTATTCTGTGATCTAGTCTATGACGAGGTGCGAGCAAAAGAGGCTTGAATTATCGTGCTGGAAGCGGCTGTTCCTAGTCATAATTCGAGGAAGGTATTGCTGCAAGCATGCAAGTAGAACTTGCGCTGAGACGCCGCCATGGGGAGCTTCTGGATCGCCGTAAAGAGGGACCATTGGAAGCTGTCTGCGCTGATTGAAGGCACTAAAGAACATCTATGAATGCCTCGTGGGGGTGACACGGGTCTGTACGTTCTTTTTGAATAGTCTCTCGTGCTAGGGATAGTCAGAAGAGTTATAATTACAAAGACCTAACGTACCGGCTTATAGAAGCACTAATTGCGTCTCTGACCCTCGCCCCTAGCGATGATAACTTCGTCTGAGAAGGTCTAAGTCTCCCAAAAGTCTTCTGATATATGCAAATAGCACCTAGCAAAGCATAGCCGCTTTCTAGCTATTAGATTGCTAATAAAAGACCGGATAAGTAACTAATAGTGCATAATGCCTTCCTACCGAAGGAAGGTCACTATAGTCTTCTTGCAGTAGCTTAATCTAGCCTCCTCAATCAATTCCCTCAGTTGGATATGAGAGTCTTGCCCAATGACCCTTAAGATACGCCTCTTTTCCCGATCTCCTAGTTTACGCGGTCGCCCGGCCTTGGGTTAGTCTCGGCCGCTTTGTTGCTCGCGATACCGTCGTACCACGCCGTAAATCGCATGTCGACTTAGCCCCTCGTCACGCGCGATTGAGCCGGCAGAAACAACCGAATTATACCTCCAAACAATCCTTGATCTCGTATGAGGAGAATGATGTAGCTGCGGTGCCATTCTGAATTAGTTTGGTTGCGCAATCGGTCGATAAAGGTGAGTGATGATTTTGGTGAAGGTAGAGGGAAAGCGGGGTACCGAAAAATGTGTCGTTACATTTTTCACCCCACTGTAGCATCCGTCGCTCATGACGGCTAAGGCTTCCGCTCTCACCCCACCCCCGACGCTTCCCTCTGTTTGTCGAGATGCGAGAGACCGGATTTCGCGACGCGAGATTGGTGTATATATCGTCACTCAGCATTAACACTCTGGAGTAACTTGGTCTTCTGAACGCTTTTAGCTTCTGGTGTATGGAACAGCCTAGAGTGTCCCTAGGAAGGTTGTATGTACGCTCTGCACCCTTCAGCTTGATGTTCATCAGTGGAAACCTGGCCACTCTACCAGCTTCCCCTTGTGGTTTATTGCGTTCACGCTATCTAATTCTGTAGTCCTTTTTATTTGGTCGGTCTTCAGAGTCTTATTGGAAACCGACCCTCACCCATGTGCATTCCGGTAGTCCAGATCCTAGGTAATGAAAGACGTCAATAGCATGGTTTGGGCCCATAATGAATTCTGTGGTCCAGATCTTAGTGGGTATTATGATCCGCCGATGACCTAGAGAGATCCGCCGGTGCATGTCACGATGACTCCATTGGTCGGATGCTTTACAGTCAACGCCAAGTGACTTGAGATTTCATCAGAGAACTGAGCGAGGAGCTGCTAAGGAGATCGGCGTCCGCGATTCTGTTGAGATAGTGCCCACATACAGTGCAAAGAAAAACACAGATGATGCCTGTAATAACAGGTCGCGAAGAAGATGATAAGGTGAGGCGCTACGGAATTCATAACGAGACAAAAGCAGATCAGATCAAAGTAGCTGGAGGCAATACCAATAACACATATTTTGTAAGTCTTTTTTTCATTGTGCCGCCTATTTCACCGCTTCATCGTGTATAGTCCATCCCGCGAAGAATTTACTAGGGCATAGCCGCCACCACATCTAGTCCCATGGGAGCGTTCTTCGGTAGCTCTAGAACCCTCATTGTTGCTCTAGCGGGTTTATGATCTTCAAGATACTCGGCTGAGACTTTATTGAAAGCCTCGAATTGGGAAAAGTCGGTCAGATAGACGGTTTGCTTGATGATCCGATCGAGAGAGGTGCCGGACTCCTCAAGAATGATTTTGAGGTTGTTGAAGATGCGGCGAACCTGGTTTTCAGCACCACCACCCACGATTTACACGGTTGTCGGGTCGAGCGGGATGCAAGCTGTGGTGAAGACGAGATCACCGTGGACGACGGCGTGCACGTAGGGACCAATGGTACGAGGTGCGCGGTTAGGGCAGAAGGTCTTCATGGTGCTGGTTTTGGCGAGGATGGATGTTGAGTTTTGACTGTTGAGTGAAGCAGTGTTGCTTCGAAGTGATTGTAATTACAGTGAACGTAGAGAGCGAGGTTGATTGTGTTGCGAGTAGTGTTGAAGCGTTATATGTCCGTCCATACCAGGTTTTCTTACAGTTGAGCTCGGAGCCGCCTTTTGTTAGTCTTCTCGGAATTAAGCTCCAGCATCTGGATGACTAGTAATGGTGTTTTTTTAGACTTGTTACCATTCACACAGTTCCACAAGCTTGACAATGCGAGGTCCACATGGAGACTTCTCTCCAATCTCTCGGATATGCCATCCGCTCTGAGTGAGAAGACCCACCTCCTGCGGATGTGCTATCCGTCACCATGGGCCAACTTTCATTAGCGTCCTAGATAAAGACAACAACTACAAGAGAGTTCATGATTCGGATTAGTATCATAGCTGTGATCGCCGTGGATGGTAGAAGCGGATGGCAGACCGACGGGATGCCTTCCTGTCGATTGGATGGGCTCTTCCAAGCTTAGACAGTCTCGATAATCAAGGCAAGATCGCCTGCCTAGTGCCACCTTGGGTAAATAATAATCGGATGGTAAGATTGACGCAGATAAATAAGCAGAAGCATATCCGCTCTCCTATGCTATTACCTCTCCTCCGCAATTTACGCACCTACCTTTTCGCTGCCTACTCTCATACTGGTTGTCCTAATTGCTCCTCGAGGTTTTGCGTGCACTAAGGTTAAATGCTTGTTCCCCTCTGCGGGACAAGCTCATGTCGGTTTCACGACGTACAATCCACCAGACATCAACATCAGCACGGCCAAGAGCCTGGTGGGAGCATGCTGTGTTCAGCGACAAGGGGGTTCTATATACTGCAGAAGGCACTGGCATAGCCATTGTTGCGTTGGTGTGGCCAAACTCAAGCAAGCCGGATTGTGCGAAGGATCGCTTAGACACTAATAGACACCAAGGTTCCGTTGGGCAAACTCGTCTCTGGCTGGGTGTAAGTCATCTTTTGAGAAACGATGTCTTCCCTATGATATGGTGACTAATCATGGTGCTCGCATAGCGCCTTCGCATTCTGTTCCTTGCCAGTTTGGGTTGACATAAGTGAAACTCTTTACAAGGTCGTTTCCAACATCTCCATAGTTTCTTCTTTCTCGCACGCATTCATCGTGCTGACATTTTAACCCAATTTCTTGGCGGCGAGACGACTGAGGATTGCATTTCTAAGATACAATCTTTGCGTGAGAATCACGTTGGCACTCTTCTTGGCTACAATATCGAGGCCGGGGTGAACGGCTCAAGCAAAGACCCTCAACTGATCCTCAAACAAACGCAATATGTCTTGGATTCCATTGATGCGCAGGGAAAATTGGCCAAATAGTTTTGTTCAGACACAACTGCTACCAGCGGAGATAATCAATTCTGGGTGAGGATCAAGATCACGGGTCTGCTGCCTCATCCGACTGCTCTTTATCACAGATCAACCGCGATTTCCAAGGCCCGAGCAGAGAAGGGTCTTGACAAAGACGTGCCGTATCCCGTTCTGCCCCATGACGGTGGCTGGGATGCGGCTCTGAATGGACAAGGTGTGAGGGCTATAGATCGGCAGCAGCTCATCAGCTTACGGGCTACTGTGGAAACTATTGCCATCAAAGCATGAGACAATAATGTCCGAATCGTCATCGATGCCGAACAAACATGGTACCAGCCAGTCATGACAGTCTTACCGAAGAGCTTATGCAAAAGTACAACAGCTTAGACGAACCCGCTACTTGTATTGCATCTTTCCCACCCAGACACCCGCAGCTTCTCGCTGCAAATTCGCCGAGCAGAAGAGAAAGGATTGTTCTTCCGGCAAGTCAGGGGGGTGTACATAGTGATAGAGACCGAAAGGTAGGCAAGGGAGAAGAGGGAGGGCGAAGGACCTATTTGGTCAACAATGTCCGAGACAGATGCAAGCTTCAACTACGGTATTAAGAAGACCTTGGCCACCATTGCCAATCAGATAGAGAAGACGGATCACTCCAAGATTGGAGTTCATTTTGCCACGCACAACTCAACAAGCATCGACCTCGGATTCAACAAGTGCAAAAGTACGGGTTGGCGCACCAAAAGACCGGCGATGAAAAGTTGCTTATTACAAACGAAGCTGCTGGCAGCATTGCCTTTGCTTAGATTTATGGTGAGCTCTGAATCCTGGAAGCAGAAGAACTTGCTGACACTTCGGCTCTTTCTAGGGATGAAAGATGAACTCACGAACAGAATTACAGGTTCAACCGCAGCCGAAGGAAGGTTCCCGCTTGTTGTTAAGGTGAGTGGTATATCAAAGATGCCAATTTTCTCGTCGACTAACCCTCTCCTCACAGTCAATAGTTACGGTGATTTGAAAGAATGTCTGCCTTTTCTCGCTCGACGAGCTACTGAGAACAAGGCTGTTCTTGAAGGACGAGGTGGTGCCACTTCTGAGAGGGTGCGATCGGGTCGTAAGATTCATAGACGACTGTGGCCATTCGCTTCATAGAAGATTCTCGCGGTCTCTTTGTAGCTAGAACTAAATTGAGATATCCTTATCTAGCAACGTATCGACAGCAGCTTTGGGTTCAAATGCCACTGAGTTGCCAGACGAAGACGAGATTGAAACACTAGCGGCGAAAGCAGGATGGCAAAAAGGAAAATAAACCTACGCATTGAATGGTATAACAGAAGGAAGTACATGACATCTAATAAATTGCAACCACTCGGCAGCTCAGTAGCCAGCTCTGAGACGTTGTTTCAGTAAAAGACTGTCGATGCGCTGGATCTGGATTATCGTTATGTCATTGTTTATTACTTCATCCACTTTGGCTTCTCACGCGTTTTCACAGATTTCCGTGGCCTAAGTAACTCGTATCAAGGAGACACTCCCCGTCAATTAGGGTTGTGGCCTGTTTTACTAACGATTCTTTCTAATTGAATTGCCGTAAAGAGATTCGGTGGCGCTCTCACCCTTCATATCCTAGCAGAAACACCCGTCACAAAATGGAGGCAGTCATCGTCAGGCGAATGCTCTAGTCTGCATTAATTCTAAGTGACTGCATTCGATGAACAACAATAGAGGCTGGAAATTACTACATGCTCAATGTTAAATGGAAGAGACTCAATGCCCGTTAGTACCCATAACTAGTTCCATACCGAGATAACTTCTCCCTGCAACTTTTTCCTGAGTTTTTGCAATCTCTTCTTGTAATCACGAGAAGACTCAGCCGATCTCTTCTCCATTTTCCCGCTTAGCCTCAACTTCACCTGCACAACACCACTCCAGTGTTTCAACTCTTCGTCTTCACCACAGTTAGCCTGCAGTCCACTGCCATACGAACCAATTCTCAGCTGGTCGTTGAAACGCCCAGTAAGGAACCATTTCTTCACTGCCTCGGATCGGGTTAGACAGACAACGTTCATCGGGCCCCTCCTACCAGTGTAGGAGACGGCCGCCTGGTGGCGCACCAAAAGTTTGACAGAGTCGCAACGCCCAAATGCGCAGGCAACCACAAGAGCTGACCCTAGGGGAGATCCTTCGTAGTCAATATCCGCCCCCATTGATAAACAATTCTCCATGATGTCAAGGTAGCCACGGTATGCAGCTAGGCACAAAGGGCTCCACCCACGATTCGGCTCCAGATTCATGATTTTTTTTAAACGTTTCCCTGGGCAATCGTGTCTGAAATTTTGAAAATCTTGATGTGAGGAAAGGGATGCTGTGGAAACTGAACCACTTTAGATGCCACGGGAATGCAGTTGTCTTATGAAGCCCAACCTCGTTCTGAAGGACTAGCTCAGACAAGTCCTCTCTGCAAAGAAGACAATGCATGAGACTTCTGCCAGTCTCGTCCTCTTGTGTCAGGTCGTTGCCCAAATTTCCCGATTCGAATGCTATTTCAAGGCTCTTGCCAGGCTTTTAACACACAGCCGGCTACTCTAAACTGGGAACTACTAAACGTGCTGTGAGCTCCAAATTAAAGCTCTCTGATTTGTCACTTAAGAAGGTCTGAGGGTTTTGGCCGAGTGGAAGCATGTTGACCCAGGTATTCATGGTCTCGGTCCTGATGCGTGAGTATGTCAAGGTGTCACACGCGGTAAAATTTGCCAGGTGATCTCGTATGCCATCGCTACTGGCCCTTTTGAAAGGCGTAAGACCATAGTGATCAATCGCGTTGATGTTTGCGCCTTTTTGGATGAGAAGTGATGCGACAGCCTTGTTGCCTCGAAGCACAGAGATGTATAGTGGGGTGGCTCCAGTCGGTTGGTAGTGGCGGTTCAGTATTGACGATGCTGCTTGTTGTTGAGAAAGTTGACTCTCCGTCTGTTGGCCATGTTAGTAGTAGCTAGATCCAGATGTTTTTTTACACTCACGCAATTGTCCCTATATGGTCTTCAATACATTCAAGCAGAGTTCGAAGCCCCTTGACGTTTCCGACCTTCGCTGCTTTATGAAGAGGGTAGTCGTCTCCATGGACCAGGTCGCCGCCTTGTCTAAGATACTCATTAAAGAGCTGTGGTAGAATGCTAGTGAGAGATTCTTCCAAACCCGCCAACTCGACTGCCGTCGTCCACTTGCCGTTGTTGAGACGTGCCGCCCTTTGCACATTCGCCCCGTGGCTCATTAGCCATGCTGCGATCTCAAGTCGACCCTCAAACAGAGAGAAAAGAAAGGCAGTATCTCCATCTGATAGCTCGATATCGATTGGACACCCACAACTCACCAGTCGCTTGCACTCTTCCAGGTCATCGGCATGTATGGCTTCCTCCATAACCTCCGAAAGGACATCGGTTCGCGGTGCAGACCGTAGCCCCTGGCAATCCTCAGGGCCAAATACTCCCGCTAGGAATTCGACGATATTTTCGTAACCTTGCTCCAGGGCGTTGTACCTTGGGCTCTCTCCGAAAAAGTCGAATGTCTCTTTTGCATCATGGTGCACCAGAACTCTTGTTGCTTCGAGATGGCCGTTTCGAGTGGCCATATGGAGTGGAGTTTGTCCATCGTTGCTCTCAACCATGATATTCGCACCACTGGCAATCAAAACATGCATAGCCTCCAAATTGTTCTTTGAAGCTGCAAAATGAAGTGGCGCGAGTCCTTCATCACAAGCGACATTAACATCAGTGATCAGGCCCTCGTCGAGATAGAATTTCAGACACTGAGCTCTTTCGTTCCACATCGAAGCCAAATGAAGTGCATTGAGACCATAAAAAGGCAATTCTTGCCGTGCGGTTATTAAATAAGCTGAGAATTTTCTTCCCCAGGCCATGGTGAACTGGTGCTTTGTGATGTGTGCCAGTAGTCTCTTCAATAGCCCGGCGTTGCCATGCTAGACAGCTGCAAAAGCACAGTCGCGGTCCGAAAATCTCTCAATGTCAACCGTTGGGTCTGCCCCGAGTTCAGGGAGCAGCTCTGCTGATCGAAAAGCCCCCCAATTGACATGATGAGTTAGCGCTGAAAGACGAGGGCCACCCAGCGCTCTTCCATTGATGTCGGCGCCTCTTCGTATGAGTTCTTTGATCAGCCAGAAGATGTTTGCGTCAAAATCAGACATCGCTGTTCTGTGCAGAAGTCGAAGACCTTCTTTGTCGGGTGTGGGTTCATTGAGCTGCTTTGTATTTGAGAGATCCAGCATTTGACTTGTAAGGTTTCTGCCTTCTTCAGACGCACAAACGTTGACCGCTATGGATCCATGGCAAGCAGATTCAATCGCCGAAAGACCCTCAACACGTTGGTGGATGTCCACTCCGTTGAGAACAAGTATTTTGACCACCTCGACGTTGTTGTTTTGGATAGCAGCTTTGAGGAATCGCCCGTTTGAGATGCTTTCGATGATGACCAAAATCGAGTCAACCGTATTCCTCGACAAACAGTATCAGCAGAAAGCTTGAAACAGACATCCAGGTTGAGGATTTTCTGCATCAGAAGTGTTAATCCTGAATACTGCTTCTGGTCTTCCCAAGCGGCCATAGCATTGGTTTCGAGAAACATTGTGAGGGTTTAACAAATGCTCTCATCGAGAATCTTCCGATAGTTGTGTCTCGATAAAGCGGTCTGTGGGAGAGAACAGGCAAAGTCCCACACCGTGTGCCCGTCTTGATCTACATCGGAGATGACGGTCGGCGACATCAGACTCTTGAATATTCCCACCTCGGGTACGCAGCCATCAAGTAGCGCCTTTCTGGCATACAATTCTACCGAAAGTCTACCTTCAAATCTATGCTGGTGTACATCTGGGTAGAATCTCTGTACCAACTTGACACACCCTAAGGAAGTTTGACTGCCGAGATTGTGCAGCGGACTCCGAGTTCCAGGTGGTGTTGACTTTGGCTTCGCATCAGCTTCTAGAAGGCAATGGATTACTGACTCGGAGCCACAACGAGCTGCAGCTCCAAATATCGGTCCATGAGCCTGCCAGAAGCATGAATCGTAGCACATAGCTTGACGAGCCTGATCGCTGCTTCCTCATGAATACCACCATCCATGTTGAAGATGAGGGAAAGAGGAGTGACACCAGCATGGTCTTTGGTCGAAAGTGTTTGGGCGATGATGTCGGAACTACTGTCCAAACAGTATTGTAGGATCACTTCTGGGTCACTTCCCGCAAGCGTGTGCCAGACTGTACGTCGTTTATTGTCTGTGGAGAGGAGGGAAATGCCACGCTCATCGAATATCTGGAGGATCTCGATAATGAGGTGCGTGTTGTTGTATGGCGTTAGATGCAATGCCAGGCTACCATCACCGTCCTTAATATAAGGATCGCAGCCTGCATCAAGCAACATTCGAACAGTCCCAGGGGAACCCTTGCACGCTGCAAAATGTAGAAACGTACCACCATCATCTAGAATTGGCGCAGATATCATAAGACGTCCATCCGCAAGACATTTCTGGAGTCGTTGTTCGTCATGAGCCTGTATAGCAGCCTTGGCCTTCTCAATGAGTGCCCCCTTAGATAGGCTGATTCGTGAATCAATGAGAAGTGGGTTTTCTGTATAAGGAAATCTTGCACGAGCTGCCCCAATCCAAATGATACGGCCAAGCCGAAAACTCCCATCATATTGAAAATATGTCAAAGATTGAAGGTACCACAGTAGTTCAAGCGTAGATTTCTCCAAGCGCAGGTTAGGATCAAAATAGGCAGCGCAATCCTCAAAAGTGTCCAAGTCAGAGTCTCCTGGAACTATGCCCAATGACAACAGACGGGTCACGGGAGTAAAATCCAGAAAATGTCGAGCCACTTTGCAGGTCGTGGAGAAGAGCGTATTGGGGGGCAGGAGGTGCTGTGATGGTTTAGCGCCCGCTTGTATAAGATAACTGATTGTTTGGTTCCTTCGATCGGAAGATGAAAAGGGAAGATTATCACCGTATTCCCATACATTCTTCAATGGCCTTGAGAATGTGCTGTCCAAAAAGTCGGTCCCCATTATTCCAAGGGCTGGTATGAATGCCAAATCAAGGAGACTGAAGGGGCCAAATTTTGCGTTGCAGGAGAAGCCTTCATGGATGAGAAAATGGCATATCTCAGGTAAATTCAGAGCGGAAGCCACGTGTAGAGGGCGCCAATCGCCATTAAGGATATGTTCAATGGCAGTCACGAACGACTGTTGGAACATGTTCCAGTCGCATCGGCTCCTTAGGGTTGTCTTGTTATACACGCCGATTACCCAGTTTATAAAATATGTCGTTTTGATCGGATTAAAAAGAGATTTGGCGAGTTCCAAGATAGTTTCGTTGTCTAGGCCGTTTTGTGTGAGATTAAGCCACTCCAAGATCGAGTAATCATAGAACGGGTAATCCTCATCTCTCCAGTCGATCATGTCTATCTCCTCCTGCGTTGCAACCGGCTGGTGGTCGAAATTTCTCAACTGCAGGAACCTGAGACATTGAGCAGCTAGGAGCGTTTTGCAGCCAGACTCAGAGATACAATACATGGCAAGGCTGGGACGATCTGGTGTCCCTGCTAGTACCTCCTCGTCAATGAGAAACTCCTGGACAGAGAAGTGCGCAAATTCAAAGAACATGGCATCTTCTGACTTCCGAATGAGGCTGCTGCACCTATGGGCAATCTCTTGCTCTGAAACGGTGTTCTTCGTGTCCATCCGAGCACCAACCTTTTCAGGTGTTGACACAGCCTGCCGTAACTGCAAAATCGTTAGGCGTGGCCGCGCGAATGCGATGAACTGGAGGCACATCTGCACCATTCTCCGGACACCTGAAGAGCAGGTACTCAATCGTTCAAGTAAGCGGCGGTAACTGTCTGGTAATGTGGGAGGCAGTCTTTTAAGAGCCTCCAGGCGTTCTTGATCGTGAAAGCAATTGCCAAGATAGTCCAGTTGGCAAACCACCCATCGAAACCTAGAAAAGAAAGAATTAGTCGGAGTCCCACTGATCGTCATTGTGCCTACTCACATTCCATTTGCCTGTCATACGAGTGTCTTCATAATCTCATCCTTGACCTGCAAATCTAGTATTTGCAGTCGACCTGTTTGTATCCTTCTTTCTAATTCTTCGGCAACATACAACCTGACGTCATCGGTGCGAGCAGCAATGGGAATGTGCTTAAAATTATCTTCAAGGTGGATTCGTATATCGAGATGATCCCGACTGAACAGGGCCATCGACATGTTGTCAGAATACTCAGCTAGATCCACCAAGATCTTGACAACATCATCAGTGTTATCGTCACATTCGTCAAGTCCATCCACGACGATGACTGTTTGGTCGAAGAGCTCAGCCATTTCGCTAATTTTGGCTCTAAGCTCAACGGGATCCGGCTTCGTCGGCAGATGATTCGGAGGATGAAGCTCATCGTAATATTGGCAGAGGACCTCAAAAACTTCCGGTTTCTGAAGAGCCAGCTGGTGTGCTATTGCCCCTAAGATGTTAACGGGATCACCTGTGACAGGAGTCTTGTAGTCGCAGAAGTAGCCGACTCCAACTTCTTTCGACCCGTGGCAGTGGTTCAAGGCCTCTTGAATAACAGCACCTGCCAGTACCGTCTTACCAGCACCCGGGATACCACTTAGCCAAAGTCTCGAATTGGGTGTCTCAAGCCACTTCAGAAACTCAAGTGAATTTGTCAACCAAAAGCCTGTCATTGGATGCCGCAGTTTGACACTCATGCCTAGCCTAGACCGAGGGCTGATTTCTATAAAGTAGTCGAGGATCTTTTGCTTTCGGTTATCGACGGTGATTTGCGTCTTGATCTCAATCCGCTTGACGATGTCTTCAACCGATGTGACTTGTTGGATAATCTCGTCCGTCTTGGACAGGGTCAACTGCAACTTTCGTAGGGTATCTGCGGACAAGGCGGCGTTGATGCTTTGCTTGTGACGAGAAAGGTCATCCAGGAGCCCTTTGGTTTCCGACGTAGAGAAGGGCCACTTGAGCTGTCGGGTCACCGATATAACCTTAGATCGGGCAAAGCTAGCGGAAGCTTTGTCGACCCTTTTCTTGATGTTGCTGAGGGTATTGTCGCAGTGGCTCAAATGGTGCATTCTCAACGTTGGCTCGAAAGTGTTCCTCTCTGTCTCTAGCTCCGAAACAAGGGCGTAAAGATGCCGCAAATCAGTTCCGAGGTAATTGATCTCGTTGGCAAGGGCATCGATATTGGTCTTGGCATCTCTGACAGCTCTGGTGTACTTGAACACCGCTCGGAAGACGAGGTCGGCGAGGCTGATCAGGCCAGCGATGCTCCCGGCAATGGAAAGTGGATCGGACATTGTGAATTTTGAAGGTTATTCAGATGTGACTTTCGGTACAAGAAGTTGTTGATTGACATGTAAAAGCTGTCTGTAGATTAACTATAGAGTAACTGAGAACGGATGAACAGGGTGCTAAAATGTCACAATTTACCCTATATCGGAGGGTTCCCGCAAGGGACGTTCGTCTTTTGCGACAAGAAATCATGGAGAAATCTGAGGAGACAGTGGGCTTTTGTGAGTTAGACTAGACGCCGGGTGGTCAGACAGAAACGGCTACTTGGCTCCAGACGAGGAAAGATCGGCTTCCCGCCTGGACTGCCGAGGCACATCTCCAAGGCTCAACACCATGTTGACGAACAAGTCGGTATCATTGGTGGCCTGGTCTTTAAAAAAACCCACTAATGCACCAACAACAGAGAAACTGCAGCGCCCCAGTACTTGTGTGGCATTGTGGATGGTCAGTCGCCTGTCAGCCTCACTTTTCCGCGTCTCACCGTCGTATTGTTGGTGGCTTACGTCGCCTACATTCTGCACGTCGCTACTAACTGACAACTCTGCCTTGTATCCAGCGAACGTGTACATAGCAAGTCTAGTACATGTGTAGAATGGTGAGACTGCACAGGGCGAGGCGTAGTATCGATCCTCCGATTGTCTCGTTTGGCTCTACTCAAGCTGTCTGTCTTAATCCCCATGCCAGTCCTCCTCTGCATCTGCCACATCTAAGTGTTAGCAATAGAAGAAAATTTGCACGACTTTTATCCAAGCACCGTTATGAGATTAAAAGATTTAGTCTGCTCTAGTACCATTAGTAGACAGGATGAAGATCGAGGTGGAACAAGCTACACAGTATATATGCTTTCCGCCTAACGCCCCGACACCATAAAATAAACTGGGTATCATTGTTAAATAAATGCAAAACCTCCTTCCTTAAAACTCCATTCATTCCAACTGACAAAGAACTTGCTTTAGCCACGGCCAATACAAATCCCGTGCCCATTGCCGCAACAGCTGCAGAGCGCAAATGATTTGGTAAATGCCCTTTGAGCTAGAAGTTGACCCAAAGGTCACCTTCTGCCAGAGGATCGTTCTCTTCCCTTCGGGCGAGGTGATGACTAGATGCCAATCATGGCCTTGAATAATAATCCCAGGAAGGAAAGAGGGTAGCTGTAAACTGTCTGTACTTGGCGCAGAGTCGTCACTAGATCCTGTTGTAATAGAGGTCCGCTGCTGTGTAAGACCAAGCAGATGTCGCAGGAAGTTCCAGTGTGCAGCTTGCCAAACCCCCAATTGTAACCTCGCGTTCTCCCAGCCCTCGCCAGTCTTCTTAGTCTCGATGCTTAGGGCGATGGGTCGATCGCGGAGTGGGTAATGGTCGGTGTGATTGAAGACTGCGCATGGGAGAGTATCGCGAAGAGTGGCGATGGTAAATGCGCTCTTTCTTGAGTCAGCGTCGTTGCAGGGATCGATATAGACGCAAAAATCGACTTTTTTAGTAGGAGGGACGGATGCATGGTATTCGGAGATGATGGGCGCCGTAGTACTGCAAGCAGACAAAAGGTTAGTTCATTGAGGCTGGCAACGGGATATGCGAATAGGGACGGACTTACGTAGCAACAAAGTTGACCAGATGAGACCCACGGGGAGCCCCCTTTCGCAGTGCCGTTTCGAGGACCCGTTGATGCACCTCCGTATTCCACGTCGCCTCTGGGTGGCTATTTTCATTGCACTCGGCAGCGGCGAAGAGGATGTCGAGGACAAGCGCCGGTGAAGGTGTATATCCAAGCTTTTCTCGTTCTGTTGAGAAGCATATATCACTGCTGCTTCCTTTGCGAGCCCACTTTAAGTCCCAATGCTCTTCATTGTTCAGCGAGTTGAATGTTTCGCGATCAGAGACTGGAAGGATGCCTTGTCCAGATGCAATGACGTCGATCTCGTCGAGCAGCGCCTCAAGAGCCGGCGGTTGTGGGTGGAACCTGCTGAGTTCACGGGACACAACCCCTCGAGCACTTCGTTCGAGAGCATTGAAGTGTTTCGAAGGTGACGATTGCCCTGATCGAGCCGACCTTTCGGATTGCGACGAAGCGAAAGAGAGGGAACCGGATTTAGGTGTCTGGACGTGCTTGTTGCTGCGAGGAGCGCGGGGCGTTTGCTCGGTTTCCTCTTCGTCGTCGTAGAAGTCGAATGAACGTTTGCTCGGGCTGCCTTTGCGAGACGTAGGCATTTTCTTGGACTGACATCCGTGGTGTGATGATTCTGGCGTGGGAGGGTTGAAACGGCGACGCTTGCGGGACGGAGGACTGGGATTGTCGGCTGGGAAGGTCGTTATTCGGTACGCGTAGTCGATGTCTTGTGGAATCGTATCAAGCCAGTCAAACACCCTGCAGCGTATTGACATGATCGTAGCGTGCACCGTAAATTGTTGATGCGACAATCAAGCTGAGGTGGTGATGGAATCGTCATTGTTTTCTTTGGTGGGGCGAGTGGTTGATGGGCGAACGGGGCAAGCGTGTCACGTGATCACCCTGCATTGTTTTATTCACAACGGCCACAGCAACCCGATGAGACAGCTACTCCATATAATTTCGCGTGTCATTACAATTAATGTTAAAATCATCAGGAAAGTAAAGTAAATTGAAGTTTTGATAGAACCTACGAAAACTATCAGCTCCTAGTGCATGATTAACTATTAACGGAAGATCATCACCCATTAGTTGCGGGAGCTCGGAACGGTCTTAGCCGCTTACATATATAGACTTGATTTCTAGACCACTGCAGACTAAGTGAAATTCTCTTGGGCTGCTTTTGCTCGCCTTTTTTACTGAAAGTGCTCCGTTTGCAAATTACCAGCTTGTTGTCTCCCGTCGTGAGACATCGTCGCCCAGCGCAGAACCATCTCAACGCAAGGCGAACTGGTAGTGATAGGGCGTCTACTTACACTAATACCGCTACAAATGCTATTTTCTACTGTTGTATGTTTCTATGTCATCGGGGACTTTATACCAGTTGACAATTGTTTTTATACTCGCTTTCGCAGGGTAGGCTCTTGGCTTTAATCCATCGGCTTCAAATGAAAGACTCAAAGGGGAACGCCATCTGAAACATATAATTTGAAATATTTCAAACTTTAATCTCTACTTCAAAATGCCTGTTAATAACCAGGTTACGGCGTTTGTTCCCGTTGCTGCTCGTGTGTAAGTACCTAAAAACCTTTGATCTAGCAAACATCAGGCCCATTTCGGCAGAGAGGAAATGGCCAACGTTCAAAAATACAGTAAAAGAAGAAAGATCGTGAGGCCTATTTTCGCCATAGGATGTATAAAATTAAGACGGTTCATCAAGGCCGAACGCTGCAGCCGAAACTGTAACCCGGTGTTTCATCCTCCTTTAGTCTTTCGCAGCCGAAGCTCCGCAAAACCAAAACAGGTCCTTGCGATAGCCAGTTCCACCAATTGCGTGTCGACACATCGAGTGGCAGCAAGTCAATAAGCTAACTCTCTAAAGACAGACAATAGTATATAGAAGAGAAAAAAGCCGGGTTGCTGTCTGGTGAAAGATTTGCGCAATCAGGGATCATATTGCCTACATTGCGTTCAGATTTACCATGATCCGCACATCGGTGTTTGCAGTGCTTGCTAGCGCTTCGGTATTCTTCCTACCTCATGTAGCCGCAGCCGAAGATGTGAAATATTTCATAAGCTTGTTAGTGTCTCCCACTTGAAAAGAGAATCTAGGGCATACTGATGGATAAAGTGGTGACTCCTACTCCCAGACCGGTTTTGAGGTGACGGGCACTCAGCCATCGGTGGCGAATCCGCTTGGCAACCCTAATCTTCCAGGCTGGACAGCCTCTGGTGGACTCAACTGGGTTGGCTTCATGGTCACCGAGTTCAACACGTCGCTGACCTTGTCTTACAACTTTGCATACGGCGGAGCAACGGTCGACGCAGATCTAGTCGCGCCGTATGCTAGCACTGTCCTCAGTCTGATCGATCAGGTAGACCAATTCAACAATAGCATCGCGGATCACCCAGATGAGGCTCCATGGACATCCGACAACACTGTTGTAGGTGTCTGGATGGGTGTTAACGACGTGGGCAATTCGTACTACACCAGTGGAGTGTCAGAGACCTTGGTCAAGGTTGTCGACGCGTATTTTGAGCAGTTACAAATACTGTACAACTTTGGAGTACGGAATTTCGCCTTGTTGACTGTGCCGCGTAAGTTCTGATATGCTTTGTCGATATCCACTGATGAACTTGGTGTACTAAGCAAAGACTAGCAACAAACTTGACTCCTCTGATGCTAGCACAGGGCGAAGCATCTAACGCGCTGCTGATTTCAGCCATCAATCAGTTCAACGAGCTTCTTGAAAGCAAATTGGCAGAATTCAACCAAGACAACGAGGGCATTACATCTAAGATTGCCGATACATCAGTGGCTTTCAACACGGCAGTCCAAGACCCTGAGGCATTCGGAGCACCAGACGCTACCTGTTACAATGGCGATGGCGTATCATGCGTGAGAGCGACTCCATAACCCTATCAGAACGAAGAACTGACGTGTGATTTTAGTTGTGGTTCAATGACTACCATCCCGCTGTCGCAATTGAGAAGCTTGTAGCAGCTCAGGTGGCAACGGACTGGGATGGTTTCTTCTAGTGTAGCGGCAGCGTTCTTTGTGAGAACTGAGAACACTCTGCAGGTGTGGTGCCATGGACAAATCACGACCGTGAGCATAGATCACAGAAATGCTTAGAAACTCGAGTTGACGTAGCTGTAGCTTGGCTTACGTAGTAAGCCCTACAAGGCCAGACCTACGCATCATCATTATCATGCTTCCACTGATATATAATTCCGAATGTCCTCTTCCTGAATCTCTGCTTTGTAGAACTGTGGTTAGCAAACAGCTTGCCTGGACTTGACATCCAACGAGCCCGGCGAGACACTGTCAGCGTCTATTGCTGGGGTTGACGGCTCGCGTCAATGCTGATGACTCGGCCAAGGATGAGTGGCACTCTAGTCCAATCCAACCCAGAAATTCACTTAACTCAGATGAAACTATCACATAACGGTATTTGAATTGTTTTTGCATTCTTGAATAGTTTGGCCTTGCATTTAAAAAATCCTGTCGCCCCGACGCATGTGGCAATCTCTAGGGTAACGGTGACCAGTGAACAGGCATGGCTGGCTGGCATTCGCGGTGCACGATAGTAATGCCAAGGGTTTCTTCTCATCTGTAAATAATCACAGGGTCTTGCCCTCGGGGACGAATAAATTTCATGGGTTTTCAATAGCATGAACCTGCCTGCCGGCATGAGTATTAAAATCCGAGCCTATCAGTTCATGACATCACATTGAGACTTGAGAAAATCTCATGCTCGATGTTTCTTTTCCCAGTAATTGTAGATAATTATCGTTAATTGCTCAAGCTCCATACGATAACATCAGTCACTAATTTTACTATCAACAACTCTAGGACAGTCACAACGTTTGGTGTTGCTCGGGATGGCCGCCCCCTTCACTGCCAAAGCGCGCGCAACGTCCAGCAGTTTCCCGGTCGCTTAACGAATAAGGCTAGAACTGTCTAGACTGGTTTTGGACAAGTAGCATTTTTTGTTGTTTCTGTCATGACATTTCAGGGCCCAGGCACCAGGCTCATCCCAGCTGCGAACTAGCCATGTGGCGTCACGCTTCGCTTGCGCCCAACGCAAGAGGCTTCAATAGTGCGCAAGACTAAGTTAGCGCACAATTTCCACAATTATCGCGGCATGCGCTGGTTCAGTTAGCATGAGCTGGTCAGTCAACACTGATGGATCAGTTCTATATACTGAGATGATGAGCCCACGTACTGGTTGTAGCGGATCTTGCTCTTCCCCTTGGCAGTTTGGCCTCTGCTGGACGTACATCTGCAGTTTATCATTCGAAGTTTTGTTAATAACATGTCGTCTCACCGAAGTTTTCGAGGAGACAGCGAAGCATGCGTGAAGCACGACGGAAGGATGGATTCCGAGGTAGGCAAGACGCTCATCTGATTTTTATGGATGAAGTGAAACAGTTTCATGAAACCAATTTGCCGCCTGCTACCAGCCCTAAATGTGGATTGAGCCCGACCTCTAAACCAGGTTCATGAAACTCCCTTCTTCGGTGTCCGTTGATTGTCCTGAGGTACGAGGGAATGTCCACGCTGCTTCAAGGCCTTCCTTCAACGTGTACCACCAGAGCGAGTTTTTTACCTGCTCCTGGCGTTCATCCATCAAACAGTACTAACAAAAAAAAAGGCCTTGTACTCCCGGAGGCTACCCTAGGCGATCCGGTGTAGCATCCATCTGAGTCGCTGCTGCCAATCGAGTCGGGGTCTCGTTGCGGAGTTTCGGACCTGAGCCCTGGCGTCGGTAATCGCGCAGGCGTCCGTTCCCCCTGAACGGACGCCATCGGGGCTGGTAGACTTTGTGGCTGTCACGAAAAGAGTCAAGACCAATGTCATTTAGTGCTGGTGAGAGAAGTTTTGATCCACCTGTCTAGACTAGCTAGACTAGTCTACTTGATGCTATCAACGCCAACGGACCAGCGGGGAGAAATGCGGTTTCATGGCGTTGGATGTCACTGGGCAGTGAGCTACGGGATTCTATTGACCCCTCGAAGAGCGGAGTTCGAGGCTGCCCGGTTTCTGCATCAAATTGATTTTCTTCAGCAGCTCTAGCTCATGGAATGTATCGGTACACACTCACAGACATCAAATGCCCTTATCTCCAGCCCTGTCACTGATCCCGCAACGTGGCGCTGGCTTCTCATCTGACAAGATCATCATTGCCGGCGCACAATAGTCCTAGACCCTGCATGCGGAGAGAGGCGTTGCCACTCAGGGGACTGGCTCACTAGCGAGGCAATAGTCTTCCCAGCCGCACAAGCATGTCTTCTTTGTCGTCCATGCCTTTCCCTCTTGAGACGACCGCTTGATCGAAATGGGCTTGAGCACTCTTCCCACTACCGAAGAAAAGGGGAATAGCCCCGGATTATAAGACTCGTCCACAGCTCTCCACATCCCCTTGTATCCTCTGTCCCCTGCGTGTTTCCGTCTCTCCTTCACTTTCGTCACTCCTTTCACCATGACCAACTCGCTGCCCCTGAAGCTCGCAGCGGGCGTCGTTGTTTTCTTTTTCCTACAAGTCGCCATCCTCGAGCACTGGCTCAGCCTTCGTTTCCCCCTCCTCAACCAAGACAACATCCCCAAAGATGTCGAGCTCTCACACAAGGTCCTGGACGTGCAACACCATGGCGGCAACGACTGCTTCGAGAGCATCACGCCCGCCATGCTCAATAAGTCGGCGATGATCCGCGAGTCGTGCATGAACTCGCCGTCGCCGTTCAAGCAGACTAACTTCCGCATGGCGACGCTGATGGCGCATTTCGGGAAGCCCGAGGCGCATTATCAGCGCGCCATGCAGACGCATATGATGCTTGGGGCTGTTCACAACTACCCCATGCACGTCATGTGTCGACCCGTCATTGACGATCTCTGGAACAAGCCCGCCTTTATCCTCTCCGTCATCCTGGATGAGATGGCCAAGCCCCCGGACGAGCGTCTGCAGTGGCTGCTCTGGGCGGACCGAGACACCATCATCCTCGACTACTGCCGCCATCCCACAAGCTTCCTTCTCCCGCAAGCCGACTCGTCTGCGACTACTCGCACCGCCAAGGGAAACCCTGCGCATCTCCTCGTCTCCAACGATTGGAATGGCTTGAACAACGGCGTCTTCCTGGTCCACGTCGACCAATGGAGCATCGAGCTCTTCTCCGACATCCTCGCCTTCCGCCATTTCCGACCCGATGTAAAACTCCGGTTCACGGAGCAGAGCGCCATGGAGATCATCATCAAGGAGGAAAAGTACAAGAGCGGCGTGCAATACGTCCCGCAGCACTGGTTCAATGCGTACCCGGAAGGTCTCGCCGACGAGCTGATCACTCGGGCGAATACCACCGGTCTGCCTGAACGTGCTGCCCGCCGCGGTGACTTCCTGGTGCACTTTGCCGGAAACGGCGACAAGGGAAGGGCGATCACCGAGTGGCTGGACACGTCGATGAAGGTCGGCAACGTGTGGCAGACCGGCCGGGCGCAGCGGGACGTGACAGAAGAAGTGGTCGAGTTCTGGGTAGATGCCCAATCAAAGTAAAAGCAATGAGCAAAGCGGTGTACTTGTGTCAATAGGGCAGCATTCAGTCTTCTACATAAAAGCCTAGCTTGCATGTGTTAGAGCACGAACTGACGATGGCGTTTAGGCAGTGGTATGGGATATAAATTGGAGTTACATCTGGTGTCTACCCAAAGACTTCAATCATAAAGTGATACTCAATCTTGCTCCCATCGTGTCGACCTCGCGTGGTGAGTTCTCTGCATTTATCGGCCAGGATCTCGCCTACGACAGGCGCACCGCAGTAAAAGATGCCCACTTTGAGTTCTTCATCCTCATGTTCCCTGCCAGAGGAACCTAGTTCATTTTTCTTCTCAGCTGATCGCCTCTTGCTAGCACGAAACTTAAGCATCTCGTCGTAATGCTCATCAAGAATCGTCTCAAAGTCTGGCCGTCCAAAGTGTGTCGGGTTCAGTAGACCCGTCAGTGGAGAAGCGGGATGCTGGTCGGTCCGATGCATCTCGAGCAACCATCGGTAGACATGAGTAGCAATCTCCTTTCGCTTGGCGGTGACGTGGGTGTTGATGCGAATATCCAGACAAGGCTTCTCTTCGTGCTTGCGGTGCCATTCCTGGCTGAGGGAGACTTCGTTGAGAAGATCGGCGAGCCATTGGAGGTAGTTGCGGTCGCGGACCATCCAGTGAAAGTCGACGCGGCGGTACTCGTCGGCGAAGGTGTGAGATTCGTCTGCATTTGGTTTGCGCTCGTCGTTAATGAGGTCGGAACCGACGGCGTCGAATGTGTCGGGTTGAGGATGGCCGTTTACATTTGTGCTTCGGTCCGGACTTTCGCCTTGCTTTGCCTTGTCTGGGTTCTTGTCCGCTTTTTTGTCTGTTCGATACTGGTCTGAGACTGTGGCTGTTGCATCCGAGTCGTGCCGGTGGACATCTCTCCGACTCCCAGGACCGCCGTGATCAAGGTCGTCGTTATACTGCAAATCGGCCAGAATCCCCGAAAACGGAGTAACACCAATGCCAGCACCGATAATGACAGAATGATTAAAGTCGTAGAATCGCTGTGCCGGCGCACCAAACGGCCCGTTGATACCCACGTCGATCTCCGACTCGCCCGACTCAGCGCCCAACTTGCGCAGCCGGCCGGTCCAGTCGCCATCTGTTTTGATATGCACCATCATCCTGTTTCCGCGGCAGAAAGACACGGTGAATGGGTGCCACTGGAAGAAGCTGATCTTGGGGACCTGTAGGAAGATGTACTGGCCGGCCTTGTACTTCCAAAGACGCTCGCTGGGGATGATGGCGGTGATCTCAACCGTGTCGTCGTCCAGCACCTTCATCGTGGCTTTGATGGGATGGAAGCCGAGGAAGATGCGGACGACGCGCTCGACAAGGACTAAGAGGGTGGGAAAGGCGAGGAAGTAGCCAAACATGGGCCACTGAAACAGTCCAGCGGTGCCGTGAGCCATCATCAAGCCGATGATGGGAAACATGAGCAGGTGGCCCAGTTGGAATACTTCGTAGTTCCATTTGCGGACTTGAGGCATGCTCAGCAAGCAGAGGAGATAGAAGAGTCCGAGAGCAGTAATCCCCGTGAAGCCTGGTAACGAACGGACGTAGTCGATGTAAGGTCGAGGGACCATGTCTGCACCGAGCACATTTGCAACCTGGTCCTCGTTGGCAGGGTCACTGCCGTGGACGAAAGAGCCCGTCAGATGGCCGAGGGCATGCAGCGTAGCAAGCAGAATGGCAACACAGGAGATGCGAATATGGAAGCTCTGCGAAAGATCCCAGTTGAAGAAGCGCGAGATATGGTAGGATCTGCGTAGCCAAGTTGAAAAGTACCGCGACATGCTGAGGATTAGGAAAAAAAAGGTCGGGTAGAGAGCTCCCGCGCACGTCTTGGCCATGACGATGCCCCAGCCAAACGCATCGCGATACTGCGGCGTTGTCTGGTACTTGACGAGCTGCCAAATGCCAAACGCCAACTGCATCGAGACAACGAGGCCAATGAAGCCAACCTCGGGCGCGTGGACGGCCCAGTATGCGCGGATCCTACGCCAGCCGGCCACATGCTTGAAGTAGCTCTTCTCATCCTGCTCCGCCTTCTTAGCCTGCTGCAACGAGGGGATCTTCCACTCGCGGACGAGGCGGGCGAAGTCGTGGCGAGGAACGGTCTGGGCGCTGGATCCCATCATGCTGCGCAGGAAGGCATGGCGGGCTTCGTCGTCGTGGTCGCTCGGGCTCTTGACGGCGAGGTCATGGTGGGCTTGGTCGAGTTTGCGCTCGACTTCACTGTAGGAGATGTGGCCGTCGCTGTTGTGGTCGAGGTCGTCGAGGAATTGGCTGATTTCGTCGTCGTCGAGGTATTGTACGTTGTTGGAGGACCGGACGGGGTGTTCGGCCATGAAGGATTGGCCATTGTCTCTAGCCATGTCGAAATTATGCGGTTACAGCGATGAGCCGAATGGAGTATGGAGGAAGCTGAGAGGGAAGAGACATGGTAACGTCTTTGTTTTGCCTCTTTTCCCTCAGTCCGGTTTGGACTCTACCAAGACTCCGGTACGTCAGCGCCTGGCGCCAAGGTCTTGGTCAAGCTGAGCATGAATCGTGCAAGATGACTTTCAGGTACGCTGTAATTGCTGCAGAAGCGCAGAAGATGCGGACCGCAAGTTCTCTCTGACCTTGATGAAATCACCAACATGACGACGCCCAGGAGAATAGGTGCTTGGCATACTAGGGTTCCCTGAAAGACGCTACATTGCGGCACGACGGTCCAATTGCGTCTTTCGAGGAGCGTTGGACAAGCTTCTGGGCAAAGCTTGGCGCCGCTAGCTACAGATAACAGGCGATGATGACGCGTAGAGCTGGGAGAGAGGAAGGATGCATACTATGTATAGACGGCAGGTTTACTATAGTGACAGGCCGGTAAAGGCTCGAAGAAGAAGACTATGTACACAAGCTCGCTCAGATTGAGCCAGATCCCTTAGCAGACGTTCCTGGCGCCGTTGCCAGTGAGAGTCCAGTTGACGTTGTCACCACAGGGCGACTCGCGGACGGTGGTGCCGTCGACCTTCAGCGTGATCCAAACATCCTTGGTGTTGGGGAACTCGGTGCGGGCCGAGACACGAACCTCGCCGCCGCCTTTGACGGTGCCGCCGCGGATGGACAGGTTGTAGCAGTTCTCGATCAACACGGCGTTGCCCCCGTTGTTGGCCAGGTCGACGGTGGTGATGACGGCAGCGCCCGACTGCGACACGCAGAAGACGCCTCGGCCGCCGCCGCGCGAAACAACCTTGTCGACGTAGACGTTGGTGTTGTAGTTGCCGTTGGGGTTCTGGCCGTTGTTGTTGGCCATGCGCAGCGTCGCGTATCCCGTGCCGGCGCCGACGTTGTTGCCGTCGACGAGCCCGACGCGCGCGTTGGTCGTCTTCTGGAGCAGCAGACCAGACTCGCCGACGTTGCGGGCGATGACCTGGTTGATGGTCAGCCCGTCGATGTTCCACGTCTCGACGGCGTGGCTGCCGGCGCCCGTGACGCTGATGACGTCCATCTTGACGTTGGAGTTGGCCGCCTTGTCGCGGTCGAAGCGGATGCCCAGGCCGCCGCTGAGGTTCATGGTGATGCGGCCCAGCGTCAGGTCGCGCGTGCCGTAGAAGCGCAAGCCGAAGTACGGGTTGCCCGTCATGGTCAGGTACGGGATCTGCACGCCCGTCGTGTCCAGCGACTCGATGGCGCCGTGGCCTCTGCGCGTGCCGACGTTGATGGTGCCGCAGCCCTCGAAGATCTTGCCGCTGCCGATGGTGATGGTGCTGGCGCCGATGGAGCCCGACGCGATGACGGACACGCGCTGGCCGCTGGTGATGGAGTCGACGGCCGCCTGGATCGCGGCCCGGTAGTCGGAGCCGGTGTAGACGGTCGAGGAGCCGCGGGTCGACGTGAACGAGCTTCCGGAGCCGGTGACCCGGGCGTGCGGCGTGCCGGAGCCGCACTGGGCGTTGACGGCCGAGACCAGTGCGAGCACGGCCGTGAGGAGAGAGAACCGAGCCATGATGATGCTGATACTGTTCCTGGTAGTGTTCAGCTTGGATGGATGGATGTTCCCAAGGATGAGACAGGTAGATCCGGGCAAACACGTCCCTTTAAGATTGTTTCTCTCGTCTCAAGCAACACTCTACATCCGACTCTTTCATCTCCATCCCGTTCTGTCCATGTGCACCTCTTACAACCGCTTCCACCCAGCAACCCTGTCCATCGCCATCGTCCAGCCGGAGCATGCCACTCCGCAGCCCATTTTCTCCGTTGCACTCGCCAGTTAACCCACCAATTCCGACCGGACGACGGTAGCAGCGTCGCGGAGCAATGCTTTGAATAAGGTTAATAGAGTTGTTTTATACCCCTGGCCGGCCATCCTTGCTCAACTGCGGCGTCTTTCCGGACTCCGGAGGTCCTTGCTCTTTACACCGGTAGTTCGGCCTGGGCAGAGTTTCAGGGCCAGGTGGGCTTCATGCCAGAAGGGCTTGGTCTGGCTTTCTAGACGCGACGCTACTTTTTTCTCTCTCGCTTTGTCTTGACCCGATAGGTGGGGTAGTTGGATATGAAGGAGTATGGTGCAATCCGTCACGTTTATTCGGAACGAGCTCAGATGATGCCTGTTTCAGCACTGCCAGACGGCGAATTTATTCCCAGTCAGCAATGTTACCCTCTCGATAAGGTGCCGTGGATTGATGTTTGACAACAAAACATACGTACATCAATCGACCGCTTACACATCCTAACTATTGTTGCCGGTTTATTGCTAACTAACAGCCCTGGTCACTCTGTCAGAACACCTCACGCCGTCCTCCAAAACTGACTGCGCCTGGCTGTCCTTGCGCATCTCTAGCCACGACTCGTTCGGGCTTATCGACAGGTAGTGGCCGGAACATCGCCGCTCGGTAGTCGCAGGTAGTCTGGCACCTTTGTGGCCTTGACTAACTTAGTCGGCTCGATGCCCGCATTAGTGTACGTAGTCTAGTTCATAAACGAATCTGGCGGTCAGTAAGTGGCTTCCAAGATTTTCAAGAAATTCCATGTCAGGCGTGAATTCGTCGAATTTCTGCAGATGACCTCGTAAAATACCGCAGTTTTTGAATGACCTTGATAAAACGGCTGTCAAGGTCTACAGCTACCGCTGAGCGAGGCCCATGTAGTCGTCGAAGATCATTCTCTGGACTATTCACAACCACGTGGCCTCTTTTCACGGAGCTCTGGAGGTCATCCAGGAGTCGTTCGTTGCCTTTGCCCCACGTCTCAAAGCCGCTGTGACACGTGGTAGTGAACTTGGGAGACAGTGTTCTTGCTGAGCCAGATCGGTGTAATTGTCCCCGATCTCCCTCTATTTAGCCTATCACAGCCGCAACCACTCCAGAGCGCCTAAGCATGGTTTTGCAAAAGAATCGCCTGTCACCGTGGATTATTCTGTCGCGAGTTGGACATTTACAATATTAGCAAGGGTTGCAATGAGCAAGTCAAGGCCTCAAATGTTGACATCACTGTACCTACTCAAAATCTCCTGGTTGAAGAAGAAGTCGCTGAAGATACATTTGTGTTTTTATGCGTCGTTGAAATATTAATCATCATTGACAAGAAGAAATTTATTGCCCAGTATTAGGCATAATCCGGCGACTGGCCTATCGTTTCATCGGTGTTCATACAAACCTTTACCGGTGGTGAAAAATCTTAGGAGTCTCCTAAGACTATGCGCAGACTCCGTAGGGAGGCTCATCACACGCGCACAATGGGAACTTTGGCAGTTTTTATGGGAGCATGTGACGAGAGACAAGAAGTTCATATAGTTTGGAACTCCGGGCTTCATTCTTCTGCGGTAATCAACCCCAGTGGACATTGATTTATTCTCAAGCTGCTCCGGGTTAGCAACGACGTCGCTATTCGGATAACCGCTTCTTGTGTCGGGTTCAGGGCCGTACATGCATAGAACTGCCAAGCCCATGCCGGAGGTGACTGGTGGCGGCATATTGTGTTGTTTTCTACTTCAATCAGTCGGCATTCGCTATCAGCTATGACCATGAAATCGAGAAATACGCGGTTCGAGGCGGATTGTGGTACACAGACACATCGCTGTCCCGTGCAAGCCTATTCCAATCCCATCCCAAACAAGCGGCGACGCCGTCAAACCCAGACGTCCATCCGCTTAATAATGGCTGTTAAGAATACCGTCCCGGTTCCTCGCCGTTATGTATTCAACAGTCGAAATTGATACAGTGTAATCACAAAAGCCATAGACAAATAAAAGTGCGGCGTCTTAGGTGATCTCAGCAGTCTGGGCTCGAGTTTCCATCATTTCTGCCCAATCCTAACGAGCAAGCATCGCGAAAACGTCACAGGTATGGTTTCCATCACGACCAGTGGTTTTGACTGGACTGATCGTAGTAATATTGAAGCAGACAGTAATCTGCACGTTAAATGAGGATTCTCCAATTCGCTAACTACATCACCATGGCTATAACTGGTTGCATCGAATCAAAGTCAGAGAATACAGCGGCCAACTGCCCTGGAAAGCCACATCTTGCGATCAAATAGACCAAGCTATTTGTGCCCAAGATATACCTATCTGCATGCAGTTGAACTACCCTGACACATCGTGCCTGGTAGAAATAGCGTAGAAAATACCAGCACCACCTCTTTGGCAAAGAGAGCCAGAGTCATACAGAGCGTAGTATTCGTGGGCGATGGACATCGGAGTTGATGAAGACGTCGAAGCCTGCTCGCTAGCATGGAGGAAACTATATACGCCTTGTATTTAGAGTCTATCTCTGGATATATCTCTGGATGAGTTATCTTGTGTGCAAATTACAGCCTGCCTTTGGCATCTAATGAAGTCTTAAAGGACTTGAAACACGTAGTAACCTAGGTAGCATCGTAACTTATGGAACTATTTTTCATGCTGAATCGTCGCATCAAACTCGGACTTTCTCGACGGCTCACAAATACTCGTTCGTAAGGCGCTCGCTATTCTACGATCACCGAGTTGAATCGGGACATCTAAATAAGAAAGCCGCAACAAGTTTAACAGCATGCACCTGTAAAAGTCTTGGCGGACAATGACGCCGAGAACGTTTTAGTACTACTTGCATAAGACGGGCCGCCATCCTCAAAGGCCGATATTGGATGATTGAGACGCCTCATGGTGACGCCCCAATCACTCTTTGATTCCATTCTCACCGGGAATCGGCACTTGATGATAAATCCATGAAATTAGGTTTGAAATCGCTTACGAATGTCCTAGTCGTTGATGGGTAAGCTGAACAGGCGCTGAAGTGTACGGTTTCCCTCGTGGCTGTCTCTAAATTGTGTGAATGCGTCAAACCACACGTGAACTGGGAAGATATATAAAATGCGTGCATATATTGTAGTTTGTAGGTGTTCTTTAAGCTAGCACGATCATTTTCAATGAGCACGTACTAGCTCATATTTGACTTCTCTCCTCATTCTTACCTAAACTGCCACCACACAACACAAACCTTTCACAATTTTAAATGTCTATTCTAGGCTTCAAGAGCAACATTAGCATCACCCACGTTGGGACTGCTACCGCACTCCTGCAGATAGACGGAGTAAAATTCCTCACTGATTCCTATTATCCCTTGTGGGCACCTCGTGGGACGTCGGAAACGAAAATATTCGAAACTCATTTGATCTGGCATTGGTCTTGGAAAACCTCCCTCACATCGACGCCGTTCTCCTTAGCCACGAAGACCATCCAGATAATCTCGATGAGCTCGGCTGGAAGCTCATCAATGGGCGTCATGTGGTGACCACTTCGGACGGAGCTACCAAATTGGCTCCCTGTCCCGCCGTTATTGGAATGAAGCCCTGGGACAGCGTCGATCTTCAATTGGGTGAGAAAACCTTCCACCTCAGAGCTACACCTTGTCAAAGCTGCCCAGGCGGCGATGCCTAGGTTTCGTCATTACCACTGATGGCTTTGGTCTCAGTCCCGACGGACGTCCCAACGCCATCTACTTCTCCGGCGACACTGTGTATATCGATGAGCTCGCTAAGATCGGCAGTATGTTCAACATTACCGTCGCTATGTTGAACATTGGAGCACTCTGCCTGGCAATTCGATTCAGATTACCATGGACGGTAAACAGACCAGCCGCCTTTTCCGTGATATCAAAGCTGATGTTATAGTGCCTATGCATTACGAGTCATGGGGTCACTTTACACAATTTGGCCCTGAATTGGCCCGGGCCTCTAAGGAGGAAGGCGTATCTCAGAAAGTCCGGTGGCTTACCCGGGGGAAAGTCGCTCAAATTTGATGGCATATGACGTTCTTTGAAGGATTGAGTTAAGGTTTCTGTTTCTTGTATTGGATGCCGTGTGAGGAGGGTAATTCGCTCAGAAGTGGCTAGAGAAGAGAATTGTCAAACAATTGACGCCTCGCCGCTAGTATAAGCCATTCTCGCGTAATTCTCAATGAATTGTTGTAAGCTTTATTCTACTATGGCTAAGATTAGAGAAAACCTCAGGGGCACATGGTGGGTAGGTCATTAGCAGTTCGGCGCCGCTGGTCGAATAAGTACGGATTTCTAAGTTCATCCGGTTTGTCGCATGATGCCTCCATTCTCGGTCGTGACTGTGGACTGGAGAACGAACCAAGTGGGCTTAGTTACTGAAGCTGACGATATGCTACTTTATCAATGTATGACGCATGCCGTAAGCTGCGGCTTCGGGAACCCTTGCGGGCCAAACCGGTGAGTCTGTCATTTAAGCCAACCAGAGTCGGGTAGGTTTATGGTTTATGGACTGGCGGCTAGGGTTGGGGTTGTTACCTAGGCCAAAGTCTGGACAAAACACGTCCTTCTGGCTCTTGAATGTATATCAGATTCCCCAAAACAATGTTTGATGATGGCTTCATTTAATAGACCCTTACAGAAACTAGGGAGAGATGTCATCGCCAAAATATCAGAGCATATAGCCTAGTTCCGAGATGCATACTACGTCACACGGAAACAGGCCCAAGGTGGAAGGTGAGGTAATAGCTACTGCGTGCCAAGGGATCATCCATAACATGGCGCCACACCTTATCTTTCCCCGCACGCTGTTCCTCTAACTTTACATTCCTCTTCTGGATGCTTTTCAGCAAAAGGCTTATGCGACGTGAGCACTAAGGCGTCATGCTGCCTACGAACCGGGATCCGAATCCTCGATCCCCGCACGATATCTGGTGTTCGTCTGACGAGCTGTGGAACTTTCCGGATGCTCGGGATGGAAATAAGCTTATAAATAGTGTTCTAGTTCCTCGAGAGTATTTTGAGGGCACTTCTTGCATCACGTCTACCCTCCCCGAGTGTGCCAATATGTCCAAGGTTTTATCGGTATGCCTGGTCGCCGCGGCCTGCGTCCAGGCCTGTGTGACGGACAAGGCGGAAACAGAGCGCCTTCTCAACAGACGTCTCAGTCGAAACCATCACAGCCGCCATCTCAAGCGTGATGTTGTGGAGTTTCCGCCAGCACTGAGCGAGACCGAGTCCATTCTAGTCAACTCGTTCGACAATAACTCTATCGCTGACTGGTCCCTCTACTACACGTCGGGATACCGCTTCGCAGGCCATAACAAGACTCAAGCGGAGTGGACCCAGCAACAATGGATTGACTCTGGCTGGGAGTCGTGGCTGGCCGAGTATTGGATCCGGTATACTGAGCCACGTGAGAGCTCCTTGACGTTGAATCGACCAGATGGCTCGTCTCATGCCGCCCAGCTGCTCGAAGATCCGCTAGATGTGGACATCCAAACCACCAATGTTAACGAGAAGCCGGCATTCCACGCACTCACGGGTAGTGGAGATATCACAGCAGAATACGTCTATGTTGGGTTAGTATCACGTCTTGACTTGCCGTCTTCACTCGAATCATGGTAGATTTAACAAGAGTAATTAGTCGCGGCACGAAGCAGGATTACCAGCGTCTACTGGACCTCAATGTGACCTTGGAAGGAAAGATTGCTCTGGCGCAGTACGGTGGCTCCAACCGTGGCGTCAAGATCAAGAATGCCGAGGTGAGTGTTGTCATACCTTGAAGCATGTGTCCGAGTATTGGGCTTCTCGTCGAACTTATGGAATAGGGCTTTCAGGTTCCTGCCACTAACAAAATGTGCAGGCCAATGGCATGATCGGTGCGATTCTATACACAGATCCGTTAGAAGATGGCCTGATCACTGAAGAAAATGGCTATTTGCCGTATCCTGGTTCGTGGCCTGCTCAAAGCATAGATATATGTGAGACTAACCAATTTCCCACTCAGATGGTCCTGCAAGACACCCCTCTTCCATCCAGAGAGGCAGCATGCGATGGGGCTCACTTTCATTTGGCGACCCATCCACCGTAGGCTATGCGTCAACCAAGGACGCCCCTCGAGGCGACGTGAGCCCCTACGGCCCCAAGATCCCGTCCATCCCCATCAGCCCGAGAGATGGACTGCAGCTCCTCCACGCCCTTGACGGACACGGTATCTCAGCCGAAAAAGCCAATCGAACCAACTGGGTGGGCGCCTTCTCAAACGTCAGCTACAGTAGCGGTCCGGCTCCCGGAGCTACCTTAAACCTCGTCAACTTCATGGACGCCAGCATAAAGCCAGTGTGGGATGTCTTGGCTACGATTAACGGTACCAACCCTGACGAGTACGTGATTGTTGGAAACCACCGTGATGGCTGGACGGCTGGAGGAGCGGCGGACGCAGTATCTGGCGGCTCCATCCTTATAGAGTTGGCCAAGGCGTTTGGAAAGCTACTCGACCAGGGGTGGAAGCCCAGGAGAACCATGTAAGTCTGAAGCAGAGTTTGTGACCCAAGTCACCTCCTCCTGACATAACTACAGCATCTTGGGTTCCTGGGACGCTGAGGAACTCGGCTTGATGGGATCCACGGAGTGGGTTGAAGACCACTTGCCTGATCTCATCAGCAAGACGGTTTCCTACATCAATGTCGACACGGCTGTTGCCGGACCTCGAACTTCAATCGCTGGCTCTGGTGAGATCCAAACCATTGCGATTGAGACGATGAAGAAGATTGTTTTCCCAGAGGGCCATGGGGCTGGCCCCACGCTATACGACATGTGGTATAATAGCACCGAGGGCGTTATTGGGCCGCTAGGAAGTGGTAGCGACTTTGCTGCATTCTACCACAACGGCATTGGTTCTGTGAGTTTCTGCACCATATGCATTTTATTCTGTGCTTTGACTGACACTGGTCGACAGATCGATATCTCGGGAGAACCCGGTCCAAACGACCCTGTCTACGCATATCACAGGTTAGCACGCCCCTAGAATAAAAAGACACAAGTATCTAACCAATCGCAACCATAGTCTTTACGATACTTACCGCTGGATGACCGAGTTCGCCGATCCGGGCTTCCACCTCCACGTCGCCATGGGCCAGTTTGTCACTCTGCTCACGTACCACATCGCCGACGACCCGTTGATCCCCTGGGATCTTCCGACTGCGGGCTCCGCACTTCGTGACATCTTTGTGGACCTCGAAGAACAGCTCGAGGAAGTATTCTCCCAGTACGAAGTTGACCTGAGTCCTCTTGACGACGCCGTTGCAGCTTTCGAGGCGGCGGCTGAACGCATCGCGGTCACTACCGAACAGGCTTTAGCAGACAACGACACCGTGCTACTCGAGGTCGTCAACGCCAAGTACCGTGACTTTAGCCGTGGCTTTGTGAGTGCTGGCCTCTTACCCGGAAGGTACTCGTACTACAACGTGGTCAGCGCACCAGGGTTGGAGAGTGGCTACGGGGCCGATGTGTTCCCTGCGATCCAGGATAGCTTGGCACAGGGGGACGTGGAGCAGGCCAAGGAGTGGGTTGAGAAGAGCGCGGATGCCGTATTGCGAGCGGCTGAGATCCTTGGTTGAGTGGGAATCATATAGGTACAGGGTGTAGTTGTCCGTCACCATTCTTTGTGGATTGATGAAGATGACCTGCTAGCTGTCGATCAAACACCCTGCTTCCATCATGCAAGATCTCGGTTACGACAAATACAACATTCAACAACAACCCTCCTTGATTTGCTAGTGACAGTTAATTAAAGAGTCTGTCGCCGAAGAGATGATGCACATGTCAATGGATTATCCAGCTCGTGCACTTGCAGTTGGGGTGAATCAGCATTCTAAGCTAATGTTCAGTCCTTAGTTATTCTTCTAAGCCTAACCCAATGTACTATAACCCATTAACCTTTCACCATATCTGCTTTGTCTACATCTTCCTGGCTCCTAAATTGTCGAAGCCCCGTGTACCTCCAGTTGGAGACGTACGTCTCAAAAGCTTGCTCACCATGTTTTCCATTCGTGGTAGCGTACACACCGACAATGGCACCTATCAAGTATTAGCACAGACTAACCCAGAAGCTTCTCAAATCTGCGAAGTGCCATCTTTACTTACCGGAATAGTACGGCACCAGGTCTGTCCCCTTACAATGACCAAGTACGCGCTTTTCTGATGATCGGTCTTTTGAGCCAGCCAGACCCGCACTAAACTCAAAGTGCGTGCTATTGACTGCCTCAATCTCCAGCCGAAGCTTTCTTCCCATCCATCCACGCGGCATGAGCACAGAATTCTCTGGGGTATTCGCTCTGCCACGGTATGGAGTTTCAGAGTGTCCACGAAAGCGTAGATGTGGCTGCATGGTCTCCTGCCCCCGCGTCTTGAGCATCACGATACCCAGGTCAAAATGCTGAGCTTGATCCTGGAAAATCGAGACACCGACTTCCATGGCTTCTTTTGTCAAGGATTTGTCCCAGCCAATGTCGACGCTGTATCTGAACATGGAATGTGCCATTCGTCGGCCAACAAACGTTTGACCTCTTCCCAAAGCAAAGTCAGCGTCAAAGGCCGTGAGATTGAGGACGGAAGACTTCAACGCCAGGGTATTTGGGTGTTTCGGTGGCGAGATTCGATAGTTTCTCTGTTTCGGCAACCTCCAGTGCACGAAGTGAATGGGTAGGCTACTACCACGCTGAAACGTGATCACGTCATCTGCGCCGTTGAGTTGGCCTTCTCCGAGCTTGACAAGTGACTTGGCAGGGAGTTTCCAGCCGGGCATTGTCCCAGAGACGGGAGTCAATGTAGGAAACTCGCCCTCTTCCCAGGCCGCTGGGATAAGCACTGTTTCTCTTCCCATTGGGAGGTTGCCAAAGTATGGGCCAGGGTCTTTGCCATATGACCCTCCGGCCCGAACAGCCAAAGCGGAGGCCCACCACTGGCCATCAGCGTCTTGGAAGAGATCAGTGTGTCCAACAGCCTGGAAGTATGAGGTAGTATCGTTGGCTGCTGTGAGGAGAGGATTCTGGGGTGCCGGTTCATAAGGGCCCTGAATCTTCAGTGACCGTGCCATGGTGACCATGTGATTCTCCCGGGTACCCCCTTCTGCAAGCAGTAAATAATACCACCCGTCCCGCTTCCACATATGGGGAGCTTCAGGAGAGGCTCCCCCAGTTCCGTTCCAGGGCATGATGATATCGCCAATCTCTCCCGTTTCGAAATCCAGGGGGGCATGCATTACTCCTGGGTAGTATGCTGCTGTGTGTGCGCCTGCGACCCATGTCGACCCATCGTCGTCCCAGAATGGTGAGGGGTCAAAGCCGGGGAAGCTGAAGTGAATGGGATCCGACCACATGTCTGAGTTGTACGGGTCTGTTGTGGTTATGATGAAGTTATCCCACCGAGAGTCATTCACCCGAGGAAGCTGTTGGTTGACGAGGGTCGACATTAGGTAGAATGTGCCATCGTGGAATCTAAGTGTTGGTGCATAAATGCCGCTGGTGGCTTTTGGGAGGAAGGCCATGCCAGGCAACTGGTCTGTCCGACTGAAGGCATTCGAAACATGTTTCCAGTGAACCAAATCGCGGCTTGCGTGAATGGGAAGGCCCGGGAAGACGAGGAAGCTTGACGTGACGCAGAAGAAGGTATCATTAAATTCTGGTACAAAAATGCAGCTGGGATCCGGGTTGAAGCCGCTGAGAATTGGGTTGTTGAATGTCAAGTTCTCGGCGACGCAGACCGTTATCAAGTACCTAGCGAGCAGCTGCAGTGAGAAAAACTGAGTCCTCATAGTGATGTGGAACTGCGATGCAGAAGGTTCAGACTGGATTTGTTTAACCATCCACAGATGGTTATGGACATTCTGCCAGGTAGCTATATATGCTAGTAAGTCTATGTAGATCTGCGCGAAGCTCGGGTAACGACCCCGGGAATAGTTACGCGTTGCAACTGAAGTTTCCATTCACCGCCAGCTCGAAGTGACTTTTCCGACTTCCAACTCAGAGCCTAAAACTTATCCGATTTAGCCTAAATGCTTTCCGTTAGCATCAGGGACGGTTCAAGCCAAGCAATGCGGGGGGATCGTCACGATAATGGGTAGAAATGAGACGATCGAAGCCCTTGTGAGTCTTGTGATTCTCCAATAAACTCATCCACGAACATGTATTAGTCAACGTTGCAGACCACGAATGTGAAATGTCTTGGCATGTCTTAAAGTATGCTGGGCCTCGATTGTAACCAAGTCAAATGAGACAATGCATGCATTAACAATACTATGTATTAGTATATATTGCGTAGTTGAAGCAATAATTGAATAAAGAATCATTAAGCGCCTCATACTCAATCTCATCATCCTTCCCTCAACTCAATGCTCATCCGGTCACCCTGCCCATTATAAACCCGCTCATAAGTCCAACGCCCCCCGAGTTGTCGCATCGTCCTCTTTCGCATCTTTGCATCCATGCCCGCAACGCCCTCCAGCGCGCTGACCCAAGGCGATTCGCTGGCATACCACATGGCACCGGCCAGTGTGCGCGGATCAACGGGCAAATCTGGCCACCGCACGAACAGACTACCGAACAGAGCTATTGCCATCAGGGCGAGAAGCCCGGCGCTGACTCGCGCACACATGTCGTGGGCATCGCGTGTCTGAGTCAGGTTGTACGGCACGTTGGCGAGGAGAATCGGCAGGAATTCTGCGAGCACGGCTGCAAGTGCCGTGACGAAGAGCAGCATGTCTCGGCATCGCAGTCCGACGTACAACCCCGAGATGGCGTTTGTTGGCCGAGTCATGAGTACCGAACGCGTTGGGGCCTGTGGGCTGCTGGCCATTCGGCGGAAGGGCGTGATGACGGCGATACCTAAAGGGTTAGGAGGCGACAGTGTAAGAGAGGATCAAAGGGATAACATACTGGTAAAAAGACATTCCCAGCAAAGAATGACAACAACGCCAAGAGCAGAACAGACGAAGCGCACGCCAAACTGTTCGCTCTCGAAGAGTTCCTGCATCTTGTCCGGCAGGGTATCGTCGAAAAAATGGTAGTAGACAACGACGCCTAGGATGCAGAGCACAAAGACCAAGAAGACAAGGCGCCACCAAAAGGCGAGAGCGATAAAAGTGTCAGGCGCACGACGACACGTAGTACCATTCTTTTGAGAACCGTCGACCATGCCGTGAGCGTGGGATGGGTCGGGAAGCATTGAGCTGCCTTCATCTGGTCTACCTCCCTGGACGCCCTCGTCACAAACCACCACGCCGTATTCCTGACGTCCCTGGTGGTTGTAGAACCAGCCCATTGCGAACCGCTTTTCGGAGATGGAGGCTTTGACAGCACGGAAATCACTGCTGGCTCGCGGTCGAACCTCCGGGTTGCGAGCAAAAGCGCCTGCTGCGGCCGAGCACCACGGGTTGGCAAAGACACCCGTGTGCCAGCGTCGGCCGAGAACCGTGAGAGTGACGGCGAGGATAATGGAAATCCCGCCCATGAGACCGACAAGAGCGTAGGCCGCTGACTCGGAGACTCCCAGCTCAAGGGCGCAACCTTCGATAGCACCTTTACGGCAGCGACCATGGATCTTAAGCCCGATAGCCTCACTGGCAAGCGGCGCAAAGACACTGGAAGCCCAGACCGCGAGCGTCGTCAGAAACGGCACCGGCTGGCCGTGAGCAAGCATCTCAAACGGGAGATACAAGCCCTTCCAGCCGTCGAAGTTCAGCATCAGTGCCTCACGACCCTTTGCTCCCCGCGGTCGTGACAGAGCCGCAAAGGGCTGGTACTGCTTGGCCGACTGGTCCAACGCACGGATAGGAAGAGCAAGCAGCACGGCGAGGATGGGCGGGAGAAACTTGCCGATGAAGTAGCCGGCGCTGGTCAGCGTGTATGTTGTGGCCTCGTAGACGACGCGGGTGTCTCCCGATGTGGGCGACGAGACATCCGTGATGATTGTTCGCGTGGGCGGTGTGGTGGACACGCGCGTTATTGGAGATGGCGTTGACACGACGGTGACTATTTGACCATCTGCCAGTGTCGATAGCACCGTCGTTGGTGCCTGGGTCTCAACAAGTGTCTCGACCGTACCCGGGATCTCACTAGTCTTGACCTTGGTGATAGGAGGTTGTACGGGTTTGCCATCCGAACCGACCGTGTATACCGAGTACAGCGTGGTTGTGCCGGTCGAGACGTATGTGACGGGAGGGCCTGTCTTTGTCGTAGTAAAAGGAACCGTCTCGACTACCTTACTGGGGACAACCGTAACTCGAGTACTCGTCCGCGGGGGTTGTATCACTGTCGTATAGAGCGGCTCGGTGGGCTGGGCATCTCCGGTTTCTGTTGCTGGTGGCGGGGGCAACTCCGAGACGGTCGTATACCCCTCCTCGACGACTGTCTCGGTCGTCTCGATCATGGTCGTTTTCGTCACCTCTTTGCTTGTCGTGATGGCAATGCTCGACCCGAGCTCGGTGATGGTCGTCGTGAACTTGGATTCCACCATGCCTGTGGTCAGAGTGCCGCTGGCCTTGGCATCACTCAGTGCAGCTTCGCCTGTAGGCTCCCATTCAGAAGCGTCGGTAGATTCTAGCGCAGAGACACCCGTAGCGTCTGGTCCGGCCGTCGGTGCCAGCTCTTCGGTCGCCGTGGGGAGAGTCTCGGCCTGTCGTCCCACGAGGTGGAAACCATCCCGCAACGCGACGAAGGAGCGCCTTTCGAGACTTGCCGTTGTATCGGAATCTCGCAGCGTGAATACCGTGTAGATACTGATCCCCATCAAGCCAAGAAGGACGAGGATCAAGGCAGTGATGAACCACCACCTCAACGGCATTGGGCGATAGTCGGGCCTCTTTTGTTTCTTCGCGTCCGGATCCACCGTGTACGCATCCTGCCACGGTTCGGGCTTTTGCTGCACGGCATCGTAGCCACCAGCTTGAACGGTCTGCTGGGGCCACGTAGGGACTTCGGCATGCTGTGATTGTTGCATGTCGGCGGTGGTCCAAGTTGGTAACAATCAACAGAGTGACCGAGTGGTGTTCACGGCCTCAGGAAGATATGGACAACCCCATGTTTAAGAATGCACAAGGTGTGCTCTCCTACCCTTAGGCAAGCAGTCCAGCCAGGGAAAGCTGGCCTCAGCCCCTTGCTTGCTCAAGACACGGCTGTGGACGAGCCGAAAACTTCAGCAGCAACGGCTTATGGTGGCTTTGGTCTAGTGACCAATTCCAACAACGCTATCGGATTGTGAGGCGTAGGGCTGATACTAGTCACATTCCAGCAGTCACGCGTGGAGTAGAGGCTGACGCTAAGTGTGGAAGTCGGGGCTTGTAGATAGTCCCTCCGCCTCTTCAAGATTCATATATGAAGCCTCCTTGACTTAAAAACTTTTCCGTGGTGGTGTTTAACGGGTTTGGCGCACTTGAGGGGCATACATCATGACGTTTTGCAATAGAACTGCTTCACAAGGCTATCGTCCTATCAGCAAACACACTTTCTCAGAATGCACAACAGTCGCCACCAACAGTCCAGGCCCGCGACTATTGAGTCTAGCGCCGTAGCCCTTTTGATCTAGACTACGAATAGACTGCCAAGTGCTGGCTGCAAGGCAGATTCCTTTCTTGGCAGCTGGGTCTAAGACACTTACTTTAGCTACCAGACCAAGAACCGCCCTCTGCAATAAGCATGATTTAAAGTTGGCTCCATGTTAATCTTAGTATGCTTAGATTAATACTAGAGCAGAAAAAGGAAGTCGTTCTCGTGTTGCAAGATTTTCAATGTCTCGAGTTCAATCTGAGCATGACTAGCAAAAGGTACATCACATTAATCGTTGACAACAACATCACCACAAAGTTCACACAGCAAGGCTGTCACTTTCTCGCTATATTAGCTTACCTATAAATGCGAAACACGCCCTTGATCCAAGCCTGCGACAATTCTTTCCCGCGCAGCTTTGTTCAGTCGCCTCCACATGTTTTTCCGCAGTTCGTGTCCCTCCAAAAACGCCCGAAACCACTCTCGCTGAAACTTAGGCAATTTTCTCCCTGAATCTCCTGTCGAATCCCCAGCCAGCTTCCGGATCGTTTCAAAATAGTCCTCGAAGTCGGGAAATATCAGTGCAAATTTGGCTCCATCGCCTCGAGACCTAATCCTCTCCGCCTCCCATCGTCGCATCTCCTCAACAGGAGGTAATGTGCCACGTCCCGCAAGCAGTCTCGCTACATATACGGCCTGCCATTCAAAGACTTTAAATGTCAGGCCCGCTTGTACTGCTCCGACAAAGAGCAAAGTTGGGTCGTGCTGCCAGATGATGTGCTGATATAGGTCCGGTACTCGGTTGTTGCGAACGGATACAGCTGGTAGGAAAGGAAGACTCCAGCTATACCCGGTACCGAAAATGATGTGGTCGACATCTTCAATCGAGCTACCATCCTTCAAGTGTACAGTTCGGGCTGTAACGTGTGTGATGGATGGATAGTTCTGAATCTTCGGGTGATTGAAAGCCTCCTTGCCAAAGTAGCCGTTGAATGTATGGCCAACAGTAATAGCATGTACGGGTTTTTCTGCCACACCAGCCAGGTCAAAGGAAATGTCTGCAGCGGAAACGGAAGCTCCCACAACTACAACTCGCTTTTCTCAGGTCAGTTAATACAGCCTTGACTTAGTCCCACCCTCTCACTCACCTTGCCTCGGTACAAGTCTCTGCCACGGAAGTGCTTGCTATGAATCACACTCCCAGGACGTGCCTTTTCAAGCTCTTCGATACCTTCAATCTGCGGGATAAATGGCACAGAGTAGTGTCCGCTAGCAACCACCACTGCGTCAAACCATTCGACCCACCAATAGTCGCGCTTCGTACCCTCCTTACGCAGTGTTACTTTCCACTCTGACCCAATCTTCTCCACTCGCTCAACGGTTGTATCGTAGGATATCAAGTCTTGATACCCCTTTCGCTCTACTAGACCTTTGATGTACCGCCGCATCACATCCCAGTGACGGAACGGCGTGCTTGGGCCGTACAGCTCAACCGAGCGCTCGCTTTTCTCGCTTGGAATCGGTTCCTGAGTGAACTGCATTGGGATGTGATCGATGTTGGTCTCAAGATATGGGTAGATGGAAGCCTCGGTGAATCGTGGCTGACTTGATTTCGGGGTATATGTAGGTAAGCTCTCAGGGACGGGAAGCGGCTGATCGGCACTTCTCTTGGCCAGGTGAGAAAGGTTGGAAATTGTAGGAGGCCGACCAGCATCACCTAGCCTTTTCGAAATGTTAAGATTATGTATGGCATGAACCGACTGGCTGTTGGGTCTTACCAGCATCCTCCAGGGCCTTCACGTCGTTCAAACACTCGAATTATGTCAAATGCCTTCTCCTCCGCCAACGCATCTATTGCGATGGCCCCGGCAGGACCAGCTCCGACGACCGCCACACGCTTGATCGGAGTAGTGAGCATTACAGCGAGGGCTTCTTGCCAGTCTCTTGTCCTGGAAAAAAGGTTTGAGGGCAAAGCTCAGGCAAAGCTCAGGCAATCGGAAGCAAGAATGAACGTCAATTTACCTAACGGCAATAATGTGATGCGATGTTGACCGAGTTTATCCGAAACAGAAGGATGATTCGGTCTTTGAATGAGTTAATTAGAGCTGATCCGTACCGAGCCAGTGCTGAACCACCTTGCGATCACGCCATCGCGGTCGGAGGAGCTCTTTGGAATCAACCGCTCAAGGTCCATATCTTGGCGACACTAGCTCGCCCGTCATCGAAGCGAAGTATTAGATGCTCCACAAGACCGACGTTGGATGGCGCAAACTAAACTGTGATGGCCATCAACATCCAAACAAGTTGGTATCTGACGTATTAACCTATCCCTGTAATCATATTGCCAACGCTTGGCACGAACCGTTTAGCGAATAGTCTTCAAATTTCTATAACCCTCAGTCAAGGCGATTTACCAGTGATGTAACCCTCCGTGGTTCTGGCTGTTGATGGCATAACAAGGGCGGATGATGTGCTCCGGGCAGGTGGATCCAAGAGCCCCCTCAACTTACCAAGGTCTCGGTATTGGTATGCGGGGTGCTTACAAGTATACTTGAATGGATGGTCTCGAGCTGTTTGTTGAATTTCTTTCTACTCTTAGAGACGCCTAGATGATGATGCAAATCGAATACCCGAACGTATACAAGGCAAAGCAGCTTCAACCACAAGATGGCATCTCTTCCACTCGAATCTTTGTCAAAAGGTCATCATGGCACCCAAAAGAAATCGAGCCAGAAGGACTTTAACAATCCGGTGACCCCAGGATCATCCGCGAACCCTTCTCTTTCACTTTCATCGGCAAATAGGGAATGGGACGTGGAGGTTGAGGCCCGAGCGCGAAAGAAGTGAGTTCCTTCCGTCATTCTAGCGATCGAAGCTCACCGAAGAGTAGAGTTGATTGCTCGGTCCTATTCTTACTGTTCCTTGGTTTGCTCGTCTTTCAGCTGGATCGCATGAACCTCGCAAGTGCGCTCACCGGAGGCTTCGCGAAAGATGTTGGCGTCAACCAAGATACCATTAATCTAGGAAACCAATTGATGTTCATGGGCATAGTGCTGTTGGAAATTCCGTGCAATATGGCACTCCAAAGAGTAAGCGACCCATAACTATCGGCTCACGTCCTCTGTTCTAACGTGGAATAAAAAGATTGGTCCTCGGAAATGGATTTCTGGCCAAGTCCTGATGTTTGGTCTTGTTGCTACGATGCAAGTCTTCGTACGGAACCGAGGCGGGTTTCTAGCCACACGTTTGATGCTTGGGTTTGCTGAAGCTGGTTACATACCTGGCGCAGTATACACCTTATCAACATGGTATACTAGGCGCGAGCTTGCAAAAAGGGTATCCATACTCTTCTTCGGGATGTTTGGTGGAAATGCGATCAGTCCGATATTAGCCTCCGGGATCTTGAAGCTTGATGGTGCTCGCGGCATCAACGGCTGGCAATGGCTATTCTTGAGTATGATCTCCTTCTATAAATTACGAATTGAAACTGACATAGCAATAGTTGAGGGACTGTTCACCGTTCTCATATCCTTCATATTACTTCTCTTCCTACCCGGCAGTCCAGACTTGCCCCGACCTCTCATAGGACCCGGTCTGGTGCGATTTTCACAGACAGAGCAGCAGACATTACAACGAAGACTGGAAAATGATGACCAAACCGGCAAACGTCCAGGTGTTCAAGGCCTGGCCATTAATTGGAAGCTTGTGTGGAAGACAGTGAAGCATTATCGTCGCTGGCCACATTATGTGTCAACCTTCGCGGTGTTTTCGACGTGGTCGCCTTTGACGACTTATACACCATCAATTATCATGTGAGTCTCCTTCTGCTTCTAAATTCATCGCTCGAGCAAAAGCCCAACTGCAATGTTCAATGCATACTTACAACCAATAGGTCTTTGGGGTTTGATCGCATCGCCGCAAATGCTCTTGCGGCCGTTGGTGCTTCACTAGCCCTTCCCGTGGTATTTGGATTTGCCTACTTGAGCGACCGAACAAACCGCCGCGGCGGACCTGTCATTGGCGCTCATTTCTGCTACCTCGTCACCTTGATTGTTGCCAGACAGATACACCCGCACGTCGGCAAATGGTCAAGATGGGGTCTCTGGACGGCTGTCAACAGCTTTGCCGTTGGCTACCATCCTGTTCATAATTCCTGGGTGCAACTCAATTGTCGTGAGGCTGGTGAGCGAAGTATAGCGATTGCGTAAGTAGGCTGTCTTATTCAGACATCATGAAGCTAATATTACCCGTCCAGAATGTGGGTAATGTCGGCGATTAGTGGGTTGATGGTTGGGACTCAGTACTTCCGGGCAGATGATACACCATTGTGAGTTCCTCTTTTCCGATAGGAGAACAAAAGTCTGACAAGACGGTGAAGTTACCAGAATGGTCTCCGCACAATGATTATTATGGTATCGGTAGGCATGGTTTCTGCTATCGTACAGGTCGGGATATATGTCGTTCACAACAGGCGAGTCACACAGGGGAAGCATGAAGCGGTGGGAGGAATTTCGCCCATGATATACACTCCCTGATCCAGAACGGCGCGCTGGAGAATGAATCGGGAGTATGCGGATTCTCGGGGGCCGTGACGGTGAACAACGGTACTATGAATGCGTCATCTCCATCTTGGCGTAGGCTAGGCCCTTGTAGAACTGGGGACTGAGCAGCAAATAAAGTCATCAAGTATTCCCAGGACGTTGCCTTGTAACTCTGACACAAAGCGATCGACCGTGTTTCTCAATCTAGCTGTAAACAGCGCCCGACGAACCGATTCGGAGACCTCGAGATGTCGATCCTTGCTGAAAATAAATCCTGGTCAGGTTCTTAGACGTTCGCGCACGTGGACTCGCGACGCGTTTGATTAGATTATTATGCGTTGCAGCACGTCGCATTGAAACAAAATCGCTAACATCCCTGGCAGTGTAGTAAAAGTTCAAGGGAGAGAAAACTTAGTGAATCGCATGAATCTATATGTAATATTAGACCTAGGGCGCATGGATAGGTCATCTTAACCACCGGATTTGAATCGACAAGGATGCCGGAAAATTCTCCTGCTACCATCATCTATATAAGCACATCTGCCCGTAACATTCGTTACTTTGGTTCTCTCCATGAGGTTTTGTTTTCCCGCCCATCAGACACTCGTTCACACACATACATTACACTGCTCGACATACGAACCTTGTCACTAATTTACACCACCCGACGAAATCTGACCGCTTCTCAAATTGAGAACGCCCCTGAAAATACATGCCTTCTCTCTTCACAATGGGCAAATCCAAGTCCAAATCCACCGGCAAAGAAGCCGCGCTCGATCCCCCTTCACCCTTGTCAGATAAGGACACGCCCACCACTCGCCCAGGCACCTCCGGCACCGAGAACCTCCTCATGACGACGCGAAAGGAAGCATCGGAACAATACATCAAGGCGCAGCGGGCCGAGAGGGCTTACCGCTCGAAGAAGCATGCCACACTGGCGCGCGCCAACTACAACGATGCCAAGGCTCACTTCAGGGACGCCTTCTCCCACTTCCGATTGGGCGTCAAGGGAATGGTTTCAGTCACAAAGGCCGCCCCATACATGCTTGGCGAGAAGCAGGAACGACGACGACGAAAGGCAGAGGCGAAGAAGCGCGAAAGGACACTTGAGCGGAAGAAGAGACTTGAAGAGGCCTTGGCCAAGGGGCAGGCCGACGAGGAGAGTGAAGAGAAGCCGGAGAAGTCTGAGTAGGAAGTCAAAAGCTCATCTGGAGTTGGAGGATAGGAAGTGGTTGCTTTGGAGTTACTTGAAGGTTGTTGTTCTTACCTTGCTTTCCCACCTGGAAACCCCCCCCCCAACATTCGTTTTTTCCTTTGTCACCAGCCAGGCGCTGAGCTATTCAAGCGGTCCGTCTACACTCTTTACTTTTCTCATTACTGTTTGCACTTACGCACCCAGCTCGCTCGGCAAGCTCACTAACTTTCTAATCGATGATTACACGTTATGAGATGTCTACTATATATCTAAAGATTTGCGAACTTAATGCTACACATTGTTTCACACCCTCCTCAAAGATGTCACTGTGATCATTCTGACAAGAGAGAAATTTGATGATTGTCAGTATCATGTGTACCCTTCCTTAGGCTCACACAACGCCACTGCAGAGAACAAACCTGAGCCACACCGCGACATGATCGGAGGGTAGCCATTTGAAAGGGCAGGCTGAGACATGTGCGACCGCTTCTTAGTTAGCATTGAGATGTGTCAGCTCAAATTCAGGCCAGTGATTGGTTTTTCGGTAGGAGAATGATCAGCAAAACTAGACATCATAAAATCTGGTGATGCACATGTGATGTGCAGAATCAGGCCGGCAAAATCTCCCCCGACAAGATCTGGAGTCTGGGAGCCCAACTTCCATCTCACCATGTCCGAGGCAACCAAGCAAGAGACAACCTTCGTCTAGTAAACAATATCTACCCATCATCTTACCAGAGTCTCGTTACTTAACGAAGTCGTCCTCGTTTTCGTACGGTGTGTTGCGATTCATGATTTTGCAGTCTTAATCTATATTAGCCAAGCTGCCACTTCTTCACCATGTGCCGAGCTAGTGGAGTCCAACTCATCAAGGTATGCTTAAGGATTCCATGAGTCATATAGCAATAAAAAGGTTTAGTAAAAATAAGAAAAAAACACAGTTTCCCACCTTTTCATCATCAAGACCTCACATAATTACCCAATAATAAGCCGGCTGGCTGCAGGGAAACTCATACCTATGCATCATAAAATGTCATTTCCGCCCTCAATGACTATAAGAACTACTTGCTCTTACGCATGAGACAATCTAGTCAATCTCTGCCTCAGCTACGTCGATTCATTGCCAACACCACAAGCGCTATCGCCATCATCACCTAATCATGGAGAGCTCAGCCGCGTCGCAACCCGTAGCGAACTTTACAGACAAGGTGCGGATCTTGCTGCAGTCAATTACTCACCTTGTGCCTGGCAGTGACCGTCAAGAAAAACTCGTGTTCGTTAAAAACGTAGTCTGCCAATGACATTGGAAACGGGGCTACGATTCTGCACAAGAGCGTATGCTTCCATATGGTGACGACTCCGGCCTCGAGAACTGGAAATGCTTTTTGCTGATTGATCACCACGGTCATGATCACAATGTCCAAGAGGAAAAGGTACTAGTAGTATGGTATAGGTGGACAGGAGAGTCTCTGTTGGTCGGATCCTTCCAGTTAGATCTGATCTCACCTCTGGCTCAAGCTGACAAGGCCTTCAGCGTCCGCAGTCACGAGGATCTCTCTTCTAAGATACAGAAATAATTTAAGAAATGGCCATTTACGTAGAAGGGAAGAAAGTTCCATCGGTTGCCTAAAGGATCCGATGGAAAATATGAGCCAACAGTCCATCGCCAAATTATCAGGTCAAGCTTCCTCCTCGGTGTACCTCTTCTTAACGAGAACATCGAATTCTTAAGGGAGTACCCAGAACATGCACAGTGGCTCAAGACTCACCTAGATCGCCAATTGTGGGTGAAAATTGAGCCGTTTTGTCATCTCACTAGTGAAGAAGAGTGATAAGAATGACGCGGGTCTCGTTGTGCTAAACAAAGTTGAACCAAAGGCAACAAGCATCAATCTTTTGACAACTAATCGAGACATGCAGCCAGGCTCTTGTCCTCTCTGGACAATGCTGTGATCAATGTGTCTGCCATTTCTTCACCATGTGCGACCGGGACCAATCTTCCTTCAACTATCATTATCATAAGGATTATCGCTAGAACTTAGTTGCGGTCCCCTCAAAAGCGCTCTCTCAATAAAAGCCCCAGCAACTGCATCGACGTCGATCGATGCGAGTCAGCAGCTCCCTACGCATACCAGTCCCATGGCAAGCGGGGCAAGGGCAGAGGCGTCGCGTCCTTCCTGATGATATGAATATGTCCTGGCAACCTCGTGTATGGCCATAAATTGTGCAATGGCAAACCACAAAGTGACAATGCCTTTCTCGCCAATATTAAGATACATATTATAAAACCCTTGTCCGTGGCAAGACTCGCATCCTGGATGAGGTCCCATTGTCGCTTCAGGGCTCCTTCCATGAGAGTTGGAGCCAGAGCCAGGATTGCTTGACCACATTGTAACAAGGACCTACGTAATAGTGGAACAATAATACTGTTATCTTGAAGATGTAGGTTAGTAAAGGAGTAAACTCTTGGGGAAGTTCACCTCTTTATGTGTTTACCGATAGACTTGATTCACAGCAAGATCTCTAACACCGAACAAAGGTTGTGGTGGACTGAACATAAATATGACGTGATTCATTGCGTAGGTGAAGTGAATCACTCAAATAAACTCAATGCAATCTCTATCTCCAGTGCTTGTTTCCCTAGCATACGGCTCGAGTCTAGCGGTGTTCGTGTGTGGCCTCGAATGAATGAGGGCAGGGCTCTCACACTGAGGCAATGCCACTGATGCTCAAAAGAAACCTTACAGTACGGAGCTCGCAGGCTCTCCTTTAGCAGCATGAGAGCAATCAAGTGTGCTAAGGTAAGTGATATCGCAGGGCATTCGGTCGTTACCAGACGTACTTGGGGCTCCCTGAAAAGAGGGCGGTATTATTAACAAAATACTTCCCATATGACACTGAACAACGAGTGAACAATATGAGCAATGAAGACCAATGGGAACAACAGAGCCCATGTGGGAAATATCTACAGAGCCAACCACGACAACTACAGCTACGACTACACCGACTCTAACCGCAATCAATGCCTTACGACAAGCCGCGTATCGAGCAGACAAAGGGTGAGATGCAAAAAGGGCACCAGTTTCATAGAAGGACTGGGGATTATATATAATAACGACGTCATTATTTTGTCATCTATACAGCTATAACGGGCCGGACGCAGGACTTCACTTTTAGACTAGACTCTCCAGCGTACAGTGTTCCTTTGGAAGCTTCACTTGAGAGACTTAAACAGCAGCCCATCGTGTAGTCGCCGACGATGGCCCTTCTTCCCCGTGATCATACGCAATAGTGACAACATTGGTCTTGATGATACCATCATGTGCATGGAACGTTCCGCTGTGACGACTAGATGATGTGGTCGCAGATTGCTTGCCCGGGTGCACGATGCTCTCTTCGCTGTTCTCTTTAGCGTGTACCGTAAACCCGTATATATCAACCTTCTTCTTCTGTTGACTCCGTAACTCGATGCCAGGCTGCTGCTCGCTTTGGTTGCTATAGTCTTCGTATTGGCGATTGCTTGAGCTCTTCTTCGTCTGCCAGATGGTCCGTCCTTTGATCATCTCGAGAATCGGTTGTAGAATTGGGATGCACGCTGCAATGATGATGAGACTGCCCTCAATGCTAGTCAGGGCCCTCATTAGCTCATCAAAAACTTGTACGTAGATTATGTCGGTGTAACTTACGACGTCCAGTATAAGGGATCACATAAGTCATCTCAAATTGGGGGTTAGCTTCAATCATGGTTACAGTTGCAATGTGATGACCTACAGCTGACGTCCTGACTTGAAAGGGTTGGCACTCCTGTAGCCTTCACAATGCCAACACATCCAGAACTTTCTTTGTTAATTCGAAATACTTGGACTGAGGATTGGGCACTTACACAAGACCCATTCCTAGAGCAAGGCTCAGTACCATCTTCTTCTTCTTCGGCATGTGGAGCTTCCAGAGTACGATTGCTGGATATACGGCCAGGTAGAAGTCGAGGAATGCGGAGAATGCTACAAATGGTCAGTAGTTTGTCTGAGACTATGTTGAAAGGCGTTGACTAACTGCTTGCCCAAAATGCCAAGCCTTCCAGAGTCGACGAAGGTAGACAGTCTCTCGGCATTGAAAAGGTCCAGAGGGCTCTTGGTGGTGAACATTGCAGGATCAAGGTCGTGACCATGGCTGTCAGAGACACACAGCATATGGTGCCCATGGTCCATAGTATCCAGAGATGGAGTCGAGAGGGCACAAGCAATCGCGTGAGGAGGGCGATGACGGCCAGCTTCGGGAACCCGAGAGTCTCAATGCCTGGAACGTATGCTGCCATCATCCACTTGACTGTGTTTTGCTTTTCCTCCAGGCTAAGTACTTCGAAGTGCTTGCCGTTGCCCCAACGGACTGAGATCGTGACCAAGACATTCGAGAGGATAGCGCAGACCTGTTGAAATGATGCACAGTCAGTCCAGCGCCAATGTCTAAGGTGATCTTCCATATGGCACAAGCTGCTACTTACAGACGAGAGGATGATTCAATAGTCATCGCTGAAAAGTTTGCGATGAACTGCGGCTCGAACAAAAAGTCTACCGGCAACGAAGAGAAGGGCGAGAGAAGTGAAGGTCCAGCAGACCACAATGATCAATGGTCCTTTGTCGTCCATTGTGATAGCGACTGCGGAGTAATGAATGAATGGAACATAGGGACGTTTGAAGAACGGAATGAAGGCGACGAGTGAGGCTGGAGAGTATGTGTCTCCTTTTCTGAAGAATCCCTGAACAGTTCGTAACTGCTTATACTGGATGCGACCCTCCCTGATGTTAGTTCCGCAGGTCAGTCGGAACGTTGAAAGAAAAAGGATCTGCATGTAAGTGCCAAGATGAATTGCTTTTGGCTGACAACCATAGAATCCTTCATGACGATCAGCTTGAATGAGACAAAGGAAACGACTGAAACCTTGAAGGATTCTCGGATAGCCTGACAAAGTCTGGCCCCTGAGAGCCATGCGCCAAAACTCCGGTGCTCCGGTATCAGTTGATGACCACCTGGGGTCTTGAAGCGATGACAACCATGCAACTGTTTTACTCCGTCGGGCGTCGTTTGCGGACAGCCTACGTACAACCCACAAGGGTTTCAAACGTTAGTTTGGTACTTGCCCTAATATTTTACATTTAAGTACTTGGTGCATGAAAGGCGGCTAAAGATATCCAGAGTAGTGTCAAGGAATGAAGTGTTTAAGTATTGAAGGATGCCAGTGAAGTTTCTTCCTTTCCTCAGACCTCTCACCTGTCACTTCTTGACCCAGGAGATGCTGTACCTGAACTGGAATTAGTAGAACAGTCAGAAAATAACCGAAACTGACGAGGGATTTCCAAGTTCATCCAGGCGTACAAGCATCGGGTCATGTAACGAACATCGCCAAGAGCATGGCTGGAAGGGGTATTAGGAGAGTTACGTATGCACAGGATGTATGGAGTAAATGATCGACACAATTCCAATATTGGCTGAATCCTTCCGGAGTAGCGTGCAGTGGTGTGCTTCTGACCCATGCATCTTTCTTTCTTTTTCCACGCACACGTAGTAGCAGAGGAGCAGGCCCGCGTTCCGCGGGAGCTTTGAGGTTACAAGCAAACAATCTTGTGTCGGATGACTCAATCTTACCCAATCTCCCGTTTTACCACCTCGCAAGCTAGAGATCTGATCGATAGGGCAGTACAAGTGGTCCCGAATAGTTGATTCGGGGTTGAAGTGCAAGGCTCACCGCTGCGCCGTTACGGGACTCACCGCTGCTCAAGGTTAGTTGTGTCATCTGTTGGTCGAAAGGTGTTTGACGACGGTGCCGAATGAAGATGCCGAGAAGTACGGTGGTACTGTATACGGGGGGGAATCGTTATCTAACCTACTGTGTGGTATGAGTCCTCCACTTTGGCTAGGGGGGCCGGCAAGAATGCCACACTGCGTTGGTTGAACAGAACGAACCAACAACGTGAAAATTTCTCAATCTCATCTTACACTGAACGGTATCTTCTAGTTTCTCAAGGAAGCCCACCCAAAACATGGCATGCTGGTTTAGCCAAGTAAATGATGCGCTGCCCTGGAATGTCGATCAGTTCTCAACTATCAACTAGCTCAACTAGCTCAACTGCAACGGCCGTCTGACACCGACATCGTATGTTATGCTCCGGGCTATTCAGCTATCCCAGTCAGTGGAGCTTGGGTAGTTAGCCTTGCTGGGGACATACCCCGGGGACATACTCCGGGGACACATTCTGCACCGAGGCCCCGACGACTCTGTATCTTCAGATACTGCGTACCAAGCAAGGGTACATAAGCTCGCGTTCTTCACTCTTGGGCTCAATAATTGAGGGGCGCTTCCGTCACCACTACACTATATAGGCATAAGTTCATCCCCCTACACACGTTGGCAATTCTCTTTCCCACTTGTTACCCTGATCATTCTGCTTTGACCATACAGCTCTTGTGCTTGGCACTGTGATCTTTGATAGACAAACATGGCTCAAACCGTTGACCTTGCATCGGCTACACGCCCGAGCAATCCCGATGCTGTTTCGCAGTTGATCGAAAACATCAATGTCCTGCACAAGAACCTGGAGGCCGGCGGCGAAGAGACGCGCCACGAGTTACTCATCAAAGCGCGCAGTCTTGTTCAGTCTTTGCAAACACCCCGTGAGATCATGCTGCAGCACACATGGGCGGACGTAGGTCACTTTCCAACACCCCGTATCGCATTGTGCTAAAATTTGTTAGCCTGGGCTGAACGCTGCTCTGATCACTGGTGTTGATACTGGGCTCTGGAAGCGCATGGTGAATAACGGCGTGGATAAGCCCCAGAAGGTGGACGACCTTGCCGCATCCATCGGAGTAGACGCCGTACTCCTCGGTCAGTGGTTGACGTCTGTACATCTGCGAGAAAGCCGGAGCTAACAGCGATCCGGGCCGTCTATTGCGCCATGTCTGCGCCATGGGACATCTTGAGGAAACAGGACAGGACGAGTACAAGCTCACGAATTTCTCCAAGTCGTTGAGCTTAGAGGTCATCGGCGATGGCTACGTTGCTCTGTGAGTAGACCAGGAAGAGATTGTCTTTCAACTCCATGCTTGGCTGACACGATCCCCAAACAAAAGTCTCGGCGGGATTGGTCGCAGCCCGATCGAGTTCTACAAGTTCCTTCGCGAGACCAAGTGGCAGAATCCCATTGATGCCGCCCATACATCCATGCACGCGGCTTACAACACCGACCTGCCCAATTGCTTCGAGTACCTTCGGTCCATTGGCTTGGGACCTCACACGAACCACCATAGTAAGTATTCACTGTCACCTCAAAAGAACTTGATGAACCTAACTCCTTTGTAGTGGGCGGATACAGGCAGGGACGCTTGCCATGGATGCACCCATCGCTTTATCCTGTCGAGCAGACGCTGTTCCCTGGAGCAGATACCTCACCTGAGGCAACACTTGTAGTCGATGTTGCTGGTGGTCTTGGCCATGATATTAATGAGTTCAAGAAGATGTATCCCAATCATCCAGGCGTCAGTACTTGAGACTCAACCAACACTTGGGCCATGATTTTACTGACGATCAACGACGCAGAAACTAATCCTCCAGGACCTCCCTGTGGTCATCAGCGACGTCAAGGACATCGATGATACGATTGAACTGCAGAACCACGACTTCTTGACCGAGCAACCAGTCAAGGGAGCTAGAGCCTATTTCATGCACTCCATCCTTCATGACTGGCCTGACGATGTGTGCAAGAACATCCTGGCTCGGCTTACAGAAGCCATGAAGCCTGGATACAGCAAGCTGTTGATCTTTGAGTGCGTGATCCCACGGACCGGTGCTTACTGGGAAGCCACCGCTGGTGACATCCTGATGATGACGCAGCTCTCGGCTCTGGAACGCACGGAAGACCACTGGTATAAGCTTATTGAGGGAAGCGGGTTGAACTTGAAGATTGTCAAGTTCTGGAAGTGTGGGCAGTCTGATGTTGAGAACCTCATTGAGTGCGAGCTGGCCTAGGAGTACCTTTCAAGCTTCTGAAGAGGCGATACTTGACCAATATGAAGAGCTGACACTCAGGTGGCCAAGCAGGCAGTTTGGCCCAAAACTTGTCGAAATTTGAATTAGAGACCAGTTTCCTGCAAAGTTAAATAGAATAGTCTATTGAATATGTCTGGTGCAAGACTTGCCTTACCCGCCGCGAGTGTAAGTAGGCATTGGTCAGCCACGAGGCGATCTCACCTCTGATTATCCAAGTCCGTACTGGTTCCATTTGGTCAGTCTTTGTAAACGGAACGCTAGATTGATGTACACGACATGCCACTACTAAGAGGGAAGTTTCAAGAGATGGACGTGATTCAAGTCATGCGCTAACTCACCTACGGCTAGGCTCATCTCTTACAGTTTCCCTTTGGGGCAAAGCCTGTGTGGGATCTGATGCCATCGTGTCTTATTGGCTACACGACTACCACACAAACATCACGATCTCGGGTCTCAACGGACGGTGTCATGATGCTTAGCGTCATGATGCTTCTACCGCACCGCCGCAAGTTCAGCTGTCCAATCGATCATGTGCCATCTCTAAGCCATCTCCACTGCCAGTCTTCTCTTCGACATTCCTTTTTAGGGCTTTTTTGGCAAGGACGTACCCAACTGACCCGAGACATAAATAACATCGGGAAACGACACTCCCGTTTTCTTTACAGCCTTGTCTTCCGCTGCACTCTCTAGACATCATGCCTGTCGTGATTGCTCCCCTTCTCGCAGCAGCGACTCTGTTCTTTTGCATTGTCTTTACTAGGCGCCTGCGATCGCCACTTGCTGCACTTCCAGGACCAAGACTCGGTAAACTAACGTCGTGGCCGCTGAAGTATCATGAGCTTCATGGTAAACGGACGCAATATGTCCATAAAATGCATCAGAAGTACGGTCCAGCAGTTCTAGTTGCGCCCAACGAGGTTGTTTTTTCGTCCCTCGAGGTTATGAAAGAAATATACCTATCCAAGGGAAGCGGATTCGACAAGTCAACCTTCTACAATCTTTTTACTCAATTTGGCCTCCGGTACTTGATCCATATCTCGAAATGATGTTGGCCCAAGCTGACTCGTGAACAGCACAATGTTTTCGACCATGGATAAAGTTCCTGTCAGTTTGCACGCGAATTATGCCTCACAACTTTCTGACACCCTTTTAGCACAGCAAAAGAAGACGAATCATCGCGGACCAGTACGCCAACTCAAATATCATGCGCGACGCTTCTCTGCACGGAATCCAAGAGAGATCGCAGAATCTCATAAAGAGGTGCAAGGAAGCTCCCAACCAGGAGTTGGACGTATATGTAGGGCTTTTCTGAAATGCATTGAAGACTTGAGCTCACATACGCTAGATCTTTCTCCATTGCTACGCCTTTGACTGCGTAACCCACCATTTGTTTCATCCCTACGGGAGTGACTCCATTCTCAAGATCCAAGATGAAGAAATCATGCGAGAGGTCACATTTGACAGCAGCCTTGCCAGTGAGTAGTCATTTAGGCGGGTGTGTATACAGCTGACATATCTCACAGGCCGACTCCTAATCCATTACAGCCCGACTTTGGGCCGCCTCATCAACAAGTCAGGCATCTTCGGCAAGGCACGCGACATTCCTCTAGCCAAGAACATGGTTCTGAGCGCGGTGAATCAAGGAAATGCTGCCGATTTCACACTCGGCAGCCGCATGCAAGAAGAAAAGTTTGGACTGGGACCGATTGACACTGCTTCGGAGTGTATGGATCACATGCTCGCGGGTATTGAGACGACAGGTGATGCACTCTGCTTCTTGATGTGGCAAATATCGCAGCCAGGTTACGAGATGATACAAGAACGTCTACGGGATGATTTCAGACAAAACGAGCAAGTTTCTTTTGAAAAACTGCAGTATTTGGATGCAGTTGTGAAGGAAGGACTCAGATTGTTCCCGTCCATCCCGATGAGCTTGCCTCGCTGCGTTCCCGCGGGAGGCAAGCAGGTCGGCGGATATTGGCTACCTGGCGGGACAATTGTGAGCTGTCAGCCATACTCTATGCATCGAACGGACGAAAAGGCATTCCCAGATCCGGACGCGTTCGACCCGGAAAGGTGGTTGGAAGAGGAGGGTTTGGCCGAGAGAAACCGGCTCTTCTTTGCATTTTCGAATGGCGGACGGGCATGCATCGGTCGACAGTGAGTACTTAAGCATCATATTCGGAGAGCTTTTGCAATTAACCTAGCACAGTTTGGCAATGGCGGAGATGAAGACGCTTTTGCGAGATATTTATATCAAGTTTAGAACCACGCCGGCAGAGGGTATGGATGCGGACATGGCCATGGACGACCAGATTTTTACAACAAGGCCGAAAGACCAGAGATGTATACTCAAATTTACAAGCTGGGAGTAGCACCGTAGACTGAATTAGCGGAGGGATTCCATATCACGAATCGTCATGGGGGTTTCAAGTCTGAAGAATCCGTTTACAGCGTTGAGCAACGGGAAACCAGCACAGGGATGATGAGTGTGATGAAGAAGCATTGTAAAACTACATGGGCACTGAGAGAATTTTATCGGTCACAGTGAATAACATACAACATCGAACACGGACGTAGGAGTAGGTTAATAAAGACCTAACGCGGGGAAAGGTCTCGATGATGCTCCATCCATGAAAGTCGCTCGCTAGTCGATCTTGTGGAGTTCATCTGCCGAACAAGCGCACTAAGATCGACCAAGATTTCCCGGCAACCAAACCCAGCTCCGTCTTCCTTCATCAAACCCACTGATCTAGACACAAAGAGGCCGTGGCGATGAGTACGCCAAACGAAGCCCCGCGGAAGATCACAAGGTCTCGCGCCGGGTGCGAGCGCTGTCGGAGACGCCGCCAGAAGTGCGACCAACAGAAGCCCTGCTGTGGGAGGTGCGCCGACGCTGCCATCGCGTGTAGATACGAGCTCAAGTTGACCTGGGGAGGACGGTCTTTTCGCAAGTCGACTTTTGGGACGTGTTTAGGCAAGGTTGAGAGGCTCGGTGCGTTGTTGAAGCCTTGCAATATTGTCTGACGTCCACTAACTTCAAGTCAAGACAACGACACCCAAGGCGATGGATTTGTTTACTGTTTGCCTGACTCAAGTCAGCGTACAAACAATGCCGCATCTAACCTCCAGTCTTCTTTACCAGCTCTAGTACCTACCGTCAATAGCGAAGCCCAGGACCAAACTACGCTAGATCCAACCTCGGAAGAAGCGTCAAGTTCCCAACTCATCATAAGAGAACCAACCAGCGATGACTCGGACGTGGTTGCCGACCCTAACGCTTTTTCCATGTCAAAAACGGTCATCAGAATCATCCTGAACCCACATACCTCATCAATGTCTCCCATGGCCAACCACCTACTGCAGTTCTACGTCGCGGAAACAATGCGACTCACATCCCGAGCACCTACGCTCGTACCGAGATGTGCCGCTTCCTCGTGCCCATGGCTCTTCAACAACCGTCACTACTCTACGCAATAATGGCGTTCGCCGCTATCCACCTCGATGCCATCGGCGGGTTAGATGACAACGCGGAGAAGCTGATTGATACCCTTCAGGGCAACAGCATCACGCACCTTCGCCACCAGCTTGCTCGGCGTGATCCAACAGCGCGAGTAGTCTCACTAGCAACCACGAGGACTCTTTGTCAGGCTCAGATTTATGGCGGAAAACCTCTATGGCGCCTTCATCTCAACGGCGCCAGGGCTATTCTCCAGTCCTCTCACACCAGACATGACACACAGGGCAGCTGTTCCTGTGCCTCGACAGAAGAGGGGTTCCTGCTTAGTTGGTATAACAACGCGGAGGGACTGGCAGCCCTCACTCCTGCTGGGCTGCCCAGTGGTCAGCTGGGGATTAGTTGTCCGTCCAGCCGCGAGGTGTTCTTCGACATATTTGGCGGCGTCATGTCTGATCTGCCCGATCTCTTTAAAGAGGTTGGCGCTCTGGTCAAGGAACGTCGCCGTCGTGTTGGGCCGAGTTCTAGCCACTCTATTTTAGCAGAAAGCGACATCGCCGTTGAAGCCGACACCTTGATCCGCGAAATACACTACAGGCTGCAGCGCGATACGGCTGAGAATCTTTCTCTCCACCCGCAGATACTCCTAACACTCTCGGCAAACGACATCGAAGACTACGCTCTAGGTAATGCAGCGTTTCTTTACACTGCCCTGCTACATATCCATTGTGGGGTCCAGAGAAAGCCCTCTTCGGGTCCCGAGGCTCAGTTTTGCGTCCAAAATATCATTTATTGCGCCCAGAACATGAACTTCTCATCCGGACTGTCGCCTCGCGTTTTGCTCGTTGCACCCTTGTTCGCCGCTGGCCTTTGCGCAGTAGGATCCGGTCGAGAGAGTGCCAGATCTGCTTTGGTAGACATTGGAAGTTGGATGAAGACTCCCCATTTATCCAAGACGTTGACCTTTTTGGAGCAAAGCTGGTCACAATTCAATGGTGGACTCGAGGGTGATGGTGTTTGGGCTTGGTTTGGTAAGTGCGAATCTTGGCATGCTCTGCGATTATTCTTGACTCTAACGTACTGCAGAAAGGATAAGCTTCGACTTTCTTCCTTACTAAACCAGCCGGGGTCCGATCTCACAAGACAGATAACGAGACCGCGGTTGGAAGAAGTCGGCGTAAAATTGTCGAGTAGGTTATGATATTGTAGGGAGTCAGTGAGAACTGAGAACATCTTTTCAGGGCAAAAGCAGAACCGGGAATATGTATTATTATCAACGCTCTCTGCAAAATCCCCGTCAATGAGGAACATGTACCTCCCTCGCAAGTCTCATCGGCTCCTCGCTTCTTACAAGCCTCCAGCGATTACTGAATTCAACCAGTTCATCACATCCCTCATGAACATCCAGTGATCGAAACTGTCATGTTCCTTTATTAGATTATCCCGCAAATTGGGGAACGGCAAAAGGTCAATCCATGTCGCATGCGCTTTCTCCATTTGCAACCGAGTTGGAGTCAGACAGGAGGGAATGCCCGGTGCCGGCTGGACAATCGTTGTTTGACCCGGAAAGCTTTTCATGATGTTCACCACTTCCACCTGACCCGGTGTCTGGCGCAGATGCTTTGTGAGTAGTGAAAGCATGGACTTGTTTTTAAATATTCCCCTAAATGCGTTGTAGTTGATGAGGTGCAGTAGATGTTCTGTATGAGGAGACGACGTTCGTGGTGATGAGCCTGCCCCAACTGAGACGGACATGGCCCATAACTGCTGGCCGTACAGCTCGACCTCGGCCGCAGACAGAGTCTTCTCTGATACAGGCATTACAAGGCCATTGCTAGTGCTGCCGAGGTTGTTTTCATTTCTGTGGCCTGCAGCTATAGTTCTTCGTCCCAGTGTAACAGCGGTCGAAGGTGGGGGTTCAAGTTCGTCGAGTCTCCAGCGGTCAGTCCGGTCGGAGCGAGTTGGGCTGTTTATGTATGTGGGCGGCTTGCCGCTATTAAAAATAGACTAACTGAAAGCGGTAAAAATGTCAGCCAGTCCCAGCATCAAGGATGGTGACGATGTTCAACTTACGGGCAAGCAAGCTGTATACGGGCAGATACTATGGACAGATGAGCTGTACCAGTACTATAAAATGGTTCTCTGGAATGATCAGTTCTTTCTTTTATTTCCTACACACATTACAAGCTTCATCACGTACACCCATCCAAGCACACTCTCTCAAATCAATTACAATGTCTCCCTACACTGCAGTTCATAAAAACCCCCAAGGGCCCGGCGATTCTCGCCCGACCGCTCTCCAGATTATCAAGGATAATGACATGGAAGGCAAACTGGTTGGAAAGATTGCTGTCATCACTGGCGTTTCGTCTGGTCTTGGTATCGAGACCGTTCGAGCACTTGCATTGACTGGACTCAGGCTCCTTCTCACGGCTAGAGACCTCGCCAAGGCCAAGGCAGCTCTCATGGACCCAAGCTCGCTTGAGAGCGTGCGAACTGCTGCCAAGACCATCCTCGCTCAAACGGATGCAGTGAACATCCTCGCCAACAACGCCGGAATCATGGCCGTCCCTGAACTTGAGTTGAGCAACGATGGCTACGAATCGCAATTCGCTACCAACCACCTCTCGCACTTCCTTCTCTTTCAGCTGCTTAAGCCGGCGTTGTTCAAAGCCAGCACAGCCGACTTCCAATCTCGCGTTGTGACGGTGTCGGCCGCAGCGCACCGAATCAGCCGCATCGGCGCCCCTGACGACTATGTCTTCCAGAAGAGTCCATATGTGCCTTGGATTGCCTACGCTCGCTCTAAGACAGCAAACATCTACATGGCAAATGAGATCGAGCGTCGGTACGGATCCCTTGGCCTCCATGCCACAAGCCTCCATCCAGGTATCATAGCCACACCCCTTTCCAAGCATATTCCAGCCGAAGTGGCCACTCAGATGGTCCATGAACTAGCCAAGGATATGAAAGACGTGGAACAAGGAGCTGCTAGTACCGTCCTAGCCGCCATTGGGAAAGAGTGGGAGGGCCGTGGAGGCGTTTACCTCAACGACTGTGCGGAGGCGGAACGCGGCGAGGATGACGGCATTGTTAGCAAGGGATCGTACGTGACACATACTTACGACGCCAAAGAAGAGGCCAGGCTTTGGAGGGACTCTTTGGAGATTGTGGGGTTGCCACATGAAGACTAGGAGTAGCTCTATCCACGATAATATGCGATTTTATCCATGTCTAGACTGCTCATGCTTCAGAATATACTGAGACTATCTCCTACCGAGAAAAGCGTGAGCAATAGACATTCAATTGCTCTCAATGACTCATTTTCGTGGTAGGTCTTTGACTGTTTGGCTTATTTCCTCGTAAGGTTATTGATGTCGGTGTCCTTCCGTGAGGAGTCCCAAATACTGTATTTCATTAATTTTTATCGATGTACTGAGTCTTCATATCCCCAAACTTCATACTGATGAGTTATAAGCAGTCTCTTCTCTCATATGCTGAAAAACTCTCACTACTGTGCAACGTAGTCCATGTGGAAGTCCGCATTAGTATGACGTTTCAGTATTGCATTTTTAGTTCCAGAAACTGTGAGTCCTTTGGTCTGGATCGGGGTGTTGTAGCTACTCAGGGAAAAGCTAAGGCGTATTGACTGAATATTGAGAAAATAGCCTCCCCGTTAAGTTAGTTAGAAACAGTTTCAAGCCTTCAAGTTGCATCTTCGAAAGCGAAATTCAATAATTGTTTCAGTTCAATTATGACTCGAATACCGGGGATTAATGCTGTTGATTAACTACAACATTTTTCTTGACTAATGCAGAATTTAAGTCCTAGTGCTATTTGCATTTATAGTTATTACTCAATCCTTGCCGATGCAAATGAGACCCTCGAACCCTAAGGTTCTCCGAAAACATGGCCTGTACCATAGTTCAAGAGCTGCCTTCTTCCGTGAAATAGACCCTTAAGGTGAGTCATGAGCGGTCTCAGCCTTCTCGATGATTGGCGGCGGCTTGACGATGTTCTTTCGGAGAATGTGTCGCTTGATGAAGTAAGGAAGCCACACCTTCAACTCATACCCGATGTAGCTTTTCGTTGGGACCGAGAAGACCTCTGTGAGGGATATTAGTGGGAGACTACATGTGTATGGCAGGGTTCACTTACGGTCCAACTCTTCCAGGGTGAGCTGCTTGGTCTCTCGGACGAAACAGAAGATCATGAACCAGGCTATCAGGTTGAGACCAGCATAGAAACCAACTAGAACCAAGGTTAGGAGAGCGTTCAGAATATTTTCAGCAAGGGTTTACTTACAAGCTCCAGTTGGGGTCATGACGGTCTTCATTCGCGGGAATGTCAAGCTAAGGACTCCAGCTATCAAATGGTTAGTAAGATCTCGACTAACGAGGCATGCAAGACTTACCGAAAGTGTTGTTGATGCAGACGGCCCAGGCCATTCCTTGCTCTCGTTGAATAGTAGGGAACACCTCGGCAGAGTACTGGAAAGCGACTGGTCCTTCTCCCAGCGAGTAGGCGATGGTGAAGAGGTACACGAACCTAGAGATGGTCAGTAAGAGTTGACATTACAAACCAAACAATCTTGATGAACTTACAAGACAACCGGTCCAATTCTCTCGCCACGACTACCGTCATCTTTCAGCAGAGACAGACCGGCGGCTAGCAAGAAGATGCACATGAAGGGGAAGGTCTTGATAGAGCGAATTGTCAGTAATTTGCAGAGATAATACTCGGGGCGAGTCACTCACAGCCAGAGTCAGCGTTCTTCGGCCCTTGGTGTCGATAAGGAACAGGGTGGGGATGGTAGCGAAGACTTGAATAGCACCGTAGCCCAGAGACGCATACAAAGCTTCGGTTGCTGAGTAACCGACATCCTCGAAAATGGTAGAACTATAGAAGGAAATGACTGTCGGGTGTCAGTTATGAGCATTTGCACAGGACAAGGCGACTCACTGTTGATACCGCACATCTGCTGGGCAAGCATGACAGTGGAGGCACCGTAGTTGGCACGCCTAATTCGGGGCACGGCGAAGCAGTCCCAGAGACGAGTGAAGTAGCTGGAGCCCTGGGTCTCTGCGAGTTCCACCTGGTAAATGACCCAGGAGTAGTAGAAGTCCCTGGCGGCGATGATGTTGTGAGCCCTCAAGCGACACATGGACTTGAAGCCTTCGGCGTGTCTGTTGTGCTTCATGAGCCAACGCGGGGACTCGGGGCAGAAGAAGATGCCAACGCCGAGGATGAGAGACGGGATGAAGGCCGAGCCGAGCTGAAGACGCCAAGCAATCTTGCCGGTGTCTTTGACGATGACGTTGGCGCAGAAGCCGAGGAAGATACCTGGACGGGTCAGTCAGCCAATGTCTCGGAGCAGGGGATTGCATAGTGCCTCACCAGCAACAACCCAGAGCTGCCAGAACATGACGAGGGCACCGCGAACGCGAGCCGGCGCCATCTCAGCGGAGTAGATTGGGACTGTGGCGTTCTTTGCGCCGATGCCGATGCCCATGACGAAACGCGCCGCGAAGAGCCCTTGCCATGATTTGGCAAAGGCAGAGCCGATCGGGGTGGCAGTGAGACAGCAGGCGGTGATGAAGATTTCGCCTCGTCGGCCGAAGTAGTGGTTGAGAGGATCGACGATGAAGGCGCCACTGTAGTTACTAGGTCAGCAAGACAGAAGCAAGGGGGTCGGATCTGGGCAAGACTCACATGAGACCGGCAGTCAGGAAGATGATGGCATTGATGATTCCCACAATCCATTCATCGGATCCCTCATGGTGGATGTTGAATTCCTCGGGGAACGACAAGTTGGCGCCGTTGGACCCGGTCTGATCCCATCCCTGGGTGGCGGCGCCCACGGCGCACAGCGAGATGGAGTACCACAGCATCTTGGAGCCGTGCCACTTGTGGTCCCTCTCGTATTCGAGGGCGCGACGCTCGTGCTCGTCGAGCTCCGTGAGCAGGTCGAACTTGTCCATGTCACGCGCGACGAGGGCGGCGCGGCCGAAGAGAGACGCGTGCTCGGGCATGCCGTGCGTCTCGGCGAAGAGGCGCGCATCGGCGACGGTCTGCTCGTGGGACTTGCGCTGCGGGAGGGGGAAGAGAGTAAGCAAGCGGTCGGCTTCGATGCTACTGCAGATGCTCGACGAGGGACTGTAGATGCTCGACGAGGGACTGTCGACGCTCGGCGAGGGACTGTCGACGCTCGGCGAGGGGGATTGCCAAAGACTATACGAACCTGCAGAGGATTCTCAACAATGTTGAGGGCGGCGGATCCGCGACGACCGGCTGCGTGGGCCAGGTCGGCCTTCAGGCCCCCCAGAGACTCGTCCTTCTCATTGTGCGAGGTTTCCGCGATGTCCGCGTCCACGGGGGATTCTTTGTCGATCATGCCCATGATGATGGCTGGGAGTATGCTGACTGACTGGCTTGGCTGAGCTGAGACGCTGAGACGCTGAGAGCTTGCAAGAACCGGAGACGAGGCAAAGACTTGACACCGAGAGAGGATTGTCGTCTCATCTAATAGTCGGCCGCGATCCCCGCATACCGGAGCCCTGTATACTAAGTATAAGTATACGATTATCGTCCCCGGACTCTCCCCCGCCTCGCTCTCCGCTCTGGGGTGAGAGAGAGAGCTCTCTACTCTGGGGCGAGTGAGGTGAGCCGGGATACTGCTCCGTACGGTGGCCGAGATAGACTAAGCGTCAGCGTTACGCCCGCACACTGCTCATCTCCGCCGTGTGACGCTGGGCCACCCCGGTCAACCGGGTTTAATGAATTTGAGCACAGAATCCGCCCCGGCCAATCACCGTGCTCCGTATTCTGATGCCTGGCGAGGTAGCTTGGGGCCCTAGTTCGCTGGAGTTGCATCAATTGAGGACAAGACGCCGGCGTCCAATGGCCGTCGTCCGTTATTCGGGTGCCTATTGTAGCTGCTGAGATCGACATATCATGACGTAACAGTTGATTTTTCCTGTCCACAATTGTGGGCTGACCCTGTTACACTGAAGCTGCGCTATCCCCGTCCAGTCGCGTGCGGCACTTTTGGTCTTCGTCCTCGTCCTTCCGTCTTCGCAGCCACCCAGCAGACGGACCGACAACGGGACACCCTCACAGTCCAACAGCCAATCGATTGCTCCGCTCTACGGCCCCTGTCATGAAATAAACAACATCGAGTCCCGGGAGTGTGTCACACCAAGGGATTAAAGCGGTGGTGAACGGCGGATCCGGAGTCTCCGTCGTAAACTCAAGTGTCACATGAATCAATTTCGTAGGCTAAACCGTTAGTTGGGCACCGGATGCAAGGAATCCGCCGGCGTTGGGAGGTCTAAGTGGCTGTCTAAGTGAAGCTGATCCCTGGAACAAGTCCCCTTCCCGCATGCATATGTTGTTGTCTTTAAGCAAGTCTGATGCTACGTTGCCAACCGTAAAAAAATGACAAACCGTTGTCTCGGTGCCCAGTATCTCACGCCAGCATTACCACCTCAATTGAATGCCACCTTTTGCCACAATCATGCAAATCAATGAAGCAAGTACGCATACTTGCTAGGCCAACCATTTCTGAAAGTTCCACAACAAGATTATGTACGGGAGTCTTGGTTGGTGCGCTGAGCAGTCAGTCAGCCGCGTTTACCCAACTGCAAATTAGTCCAATGTAACCGCCCTTACCCTGGAGCATGACCCGAAGGCAAGAATGGCGACTACAGCGGAACCCTCCACAACAAGACACCGACATTTCAAACGAGTTCAGCTATAGACTAGTGGGTAGAAGAGGCCATTTCTGCGCTAATTACATGGTTAGAGTCTCGAATGTGGACTGTGGCTCGAGAGCGGCAAGGTGTACATTGACACACTTGGCCCCCTTCAGCTCGCATCCTTTCATGATGCTCCACCCTCAATGGTTGATTCCGAGAGGCTTTAGGCAGCAGGATAACCACAGTCAAACGCGACTAGCCAAGTCATCCGCATTGCATCGACACAGCACTGGAACTAGCTAGTTACACACCTCCCTGAAAAAGAAACGAGAGCTACAGAAAGATTATCCATCTATCAACAATGATTACCACTTTGATTGCTGACATCTTTCCCCCCATTTATCCTTCTCTCACTAATAAAGTGAAAAATCAAGACCCTGTATTCCCCTTTCACTCGAAAGTCCACGCCACATCCTCCCATCCTGCCCTCCTCCTCAACGTAAACCCCTCAGCGCTCTTGCCCCATATCGGCCGTCTGGGAGCCGAGCCCAATGCCTGATCCTCCGAGTCTGGTAAGGCCAAGCCTTGCACCTCGAATCCTAGAGCCACGACTCCGACAAACCCCAGAATCTCTGTGAAGGCGAACTTCCGTCCTGGGCAAAGATGTCGACCCCCTCCAAAGGGGAGCATGGCCCCCCGCCGGATTCGTTCATCCTGTGCTGTGACGTTCAGGAAGCGCTCCGGGTTGAAAATGGCGGCGTCCTCTCCCCAGACAGAGTCGAGAAAGTGGGTGACCATCGGTGGCCACTGTACGTTGATTCCCTTCTTCATGAGATACTTACGACCCTCGGAGTCTTGTATGGTTGTGTCATTCATCACTCTTCGATTTCCAACGGAATGGATATAAACTCTCAGTGTCTCCTGGTAGCATGCGTGAAGTACCGGGCAATGCTTCTCGAGTTTCCTGACATCGATAACGGCGGTTCTTCGCCCCTGGCCGCTTGTCATGGTAGTGGTAGCTTCTATTTCGGCCTTGACTCGCTCAAGGTAGTCGGGCCTCGAAAAAAGCTCTGCGAAGAGCCAAAACAGCGTTGGTATGGTGTTGGTGGTTCCTACCCAGGGCAACAAGAGCTCTTGAATGGCGAGATCCAAGGCGCTGAATCCTTCTCTGCGAAGAACCACTGCACGACTACGAATGACTTCGGACACATCTGGTCGCAGGTAATTTTCTGCTTCGTAGTAGGGTAGTAGCAGCCTGTTGAGCTCGTTTCTTGCAGCCACAGACTTGGGCGCAATCAGGTTCGGTGCTACACCAATGGCTAGCAATGTGGCGCTTTCGTCAAATGTCCTACACCTACGACTCAGTATGCAAGGTATTTTGCTGACTGGCAGGGACTTTACCATAAATGGTGCACATGCTCCGCGGTTATTGGGTTCTTTTCTCCGAACAAAGCCGTCGTTATCGCTTCAGTGGTATTGTCGCGGATCCAGAGAAAGGCGTTGGGCACCTGGACAGACGCATTTGGCTGCATGAAGTTCAGGGGCTTCATTAGGAGCTTGAGAGTCGTCGTGTTCAGCTTGTGAAGCGGTTCGCCCAACAAGGTCGAGTGGACGATGTCTAGTACCTCCTTCATGACTCGGTCGACGATGGCAATCTGCCGGTCATCTTGCCCGAACATTCCCTTGGAGAACTCTGTAAGAAACGGGTCAAAAGAGATGTCATTGTTTCGCAGGGCCGACTGAATCAGGCTAGGAGAGTTGATGACGTATAGCTTGCCGTTTAACATGGGAAGCGTACAAATGGGCATCGGCTGTTCCTTGCTGGTGGGCAGAGTTAGTTGCAACACACCAAGAGAGACAATTTACAGCTGTACTTACTACAGACGTGTGTAGAAGCCCGCTTTCTCACGCATCATTGAGACGATATGACCAAATATGGGCACACGTGGCTTCAGCAAAGGCGGCTCAAGTAAATCGACGGTTGGAAATAGGAAACCCTTCAGAAATAACAAACACGCCATCAGGGCTACCAGCAGCCCTGCGGTCGACAGCGACACATTATCTAAAAGCATACTTTTTTGTGCTGATAGTCGACAGCGAATGGCGCTTGTAAACCGCAGGTTCAAGATTGGCTCAGGAATAAAGTTGTAACTAAAGGGGAACTGTGTTCAGGCTAATCTCAAGTTGGATATTGTCTCCACGTGATGTAAGCGCTATCCTTCATTGGCCGAAAACCTCCCTAGAAGCTGATTAAGTAAAGTGTGAAAGAAAATGATTCTCTTAAGAAACCAGCTGTTGGCATTGTCGACCTGAGCCACATTTTAGCCACAATTGGGGGGACTAGGGCAGGCAATTAGCCCCAATTAAGCCCCACAAACTTTTAGTTCATCCAATCCTACCCTATACCATCAAATACGGGCTCAGCTCCATTTCGCAGCCCCAGCTCAACGCAAGATTCAAATAGCCATTGGGCCACACTCAGGGGACGGCGATCGCAATTAGGCCGATAGTAAATCTACATAAGCGACTGATGACTTCAAAATCTAACCCTGACAGACACTTCCACATGACGGCACCAAACCTTTCGAAGCCACGTGTTCTGGAGAATACGTTTCTTGCACTTATGAGCGACTGCATCTTCCTGCAGCTGGATACTTGCGACCTAGAGCATGGAATCGCCGATGAAAGCCAGCCGAACACCCTGCTGCCCTCTGACATTCTGCAGATTTTCCTCTGGGCGTACGACGTCATCCGCGAAGTTCTCCGGGAACCTGATGCGGGTAGCATTCTCTTCCATCCAGTCCTCAGGAAGCATCAAGATGTTGAAGGCTTCCTGCAAATCTTCAGTCCAGTCAGTCCGCAGGCGAACCAGCGGTACTAAATGCTTCCAGAAAGCGTGTTGCCTCTGCCTCCAATTGCGGAATCATGTTGTACAATCTCCTCTCCATCCATTCTCTAGCGCGGAGGACGATTCGCGTCATTTGTTGGTTCATGTAGTCTCGCCAGTGTTCCTGGATCTCCACGCCGCCTAGGTCGGCATGGCCGTCACGGATGCGCTGTTTGCGATATAGACGGCTGAAATCACGCATCAAGTCGACTATTTGGGCATTTTGATCCGTAGGTATCCAAGGATATCGTCATGGTTGAGATAGTCGAAGACTCCGAAAATCTACCAAGACCCGTCAATATCCCAGCGCTCAGGGCTGAAGCGAGTGACTTTTACATATTGGAAGGCTGCTCCGGCTCGTTGGAGATGGAGTGAGTCTATCCCTTCGAACTAGCGATCCCAGGTTCTATCGCTAATTACACCTCTCAGATCCCAAATCTGCTTCTTGTTAGCCGCCTTCATTTTCGACAAGCCGAATCTTTCTTACCTTGGCCTTGAACAGATTGAGGATATCTCCCGTGTTCACTATGTTAGTCGGGTTCTGTTCAGATCCTACCATATGCCATATCTCGTCGATGGGAGTGGACTCGTCGGGATATTCTCCTAAATGTAGCCGGTGATAACGTCATCGCCGAGGCCCTGTGAGTTGATATTGTTTATCATTGGAGCTCGCAGCTCGGCGTGATGGCTTCCTTCGTCTACCCTCGGCTGGTTCCCTGTGGATAGGAACTCGGCGAAGCGAGGGACTCTCTGCAGCTCGATGAGATGCTCGGCTAGTGGGATAGCCAGTCATAGATACGAGGTGGGCGGACAGTGGGTTGATGGGCTGTGATCTTACAATGGACGGTAATAATCTTCTGTCCGTCATTGACCAGTGTGACTTCCTGACAGTTAGTGAATACCAAGACATAACGATGTTTGCCGTCCTTTTCTGCGGCCAAGTTGGAGTCATTATCGCCGTTAGTGTATGTCTGAGACGTGGTCTTGGGCTTGATGTTGTTGAGCTTGAGGGTGAATCTTCGCCTCTTTCCCTTGCGGGCGAGAAAAGCACTAAAATCAACAGAGGGAACAGAGGAATCGCTTGACAGAGGAACTAAGGCCAAGTCGAAAGAGTGTAATACGCCTTGCGTGGGAGATTTGTCGAGGTTGTGCGGGCAAGATGAGCGAATCACCGTTTACGGGACTGTTACTGAGGAGTAGACGAAATGCTTTTCACATTGTAATGGCTTCTTGTTCTTTCCGTCTTTATATTTGCGTCATCTCTAATCAGTGTCAACACCATCGGCGTTAATATGAATCCATCTCCCAAATCGTCTCTTCTACTTTGTGAACTGGAAAATCACGAGCTCTTCTTTGCCCTTCTTCCACGCCCCTCAAAAGACCAATTAATCTGATTGGCCATCCTAACTTTGACATCCAGCTCAGTTGCAAACGCGCCAACCAAGCCAGGGTTCTGCTGGAACCAACGTCCAGCTTGCACAGCGTCAATGCCAGACTGCAACACCTCTTCGGCCAGAGCTTCCATTTTGATCCCATCCATAGACGACACAAGTAACTTGTTCCCCACCGCCTTCTTGACTTCTTGGGCAAAAGGCACCTGATAAGCAGGTCTTGTTTTGATGTCGATGGCGGACTTGGCGTGAATACCGCCCGAGCTGACGTCAACCAAGTCGACACCCCGGTCAGCCAGAAGCTGGGTCAGTTGAACTGTCTGAGCAACTGTTCAGCTACGGGGAAACTCCTTGTTCAAGTCATCGTAAAACTCGAACCAGTCGGTAGCACTGATACGGAGCAAGAGGGGCATTGATTCCGGAATAACCGCCGGAATACGCTCGGATATTTCCAAAACCAGTCTGGTCCTGCCTTCAAAGATGCCTCCATACTCATCCGCTCGTTGATTACTCACGGGACTCAAGAATTTGTGCAAGAGATATCCGTGGGCGGCCTGAATCTCAATAACATCGAGCCCGACCTTGACAGTCCTCTTAGCAGCTTCAGCGAAGTAGCTTTTGAGCACTCCAGTGTCGTCCTTGCTTAGAGCTGTGGGAATAGGATTGATGCCCTCCTCCTGGGGAATTTCCGACGGAGCAGCGATATTATCCGACCATCCGCCCACCTCGTTGAAAGCCACGGCATTGCCGCTCAGCCGAGGGGCAACGCAACTGGCCTTACGACCTGGGTGGGCCAGCTGAATGCCAGTCTTCTGGCTTTGGCTATGGGTAAATTCAACGATGCGCTTCAGCAACTCGACCTGATCGTCTTCATAGAGACCAAGATCCTGCGGCGTAATGTGGCCCTAGCGCTGCACAGCAGTGGCCTCCACCATGGCGAGTCCAGGGACACGTTGGAGAATACCACCCAGGTGCGTTAAGTGCCAGTCTGTAGTATAGCCATCTTTCGGCGGAGTACTGGCAGAGAGAGGCAAGAAACAGGCGGTTGGGAAACGTTACATCGTGAGTGGTGATGGGAGAGAAGAGCTCGGTTGATCCCTCGACTTGAGTGCCTGCTGGAGGTTCCTGAGCCGGAGTATAGTAGGAGATGCCTCTGGCTGTGACATTGTCGATTATTTTCTGCGTCATGGTTTATGGTCCGGTAGTTGTGCTGAATGAGGCTGGATATGGATGGTACTGAGTCTGATGGCCCAGACAACAGAGCCAAGACCGATCTTAAGTACACGATGTCTCATGATGGCTAATGAGAAGGATGCTTCCGGCCGCGCAATTCACTTATTACTAACGTGAGACTATGGAGTCATTAAAAATGCAGAGTCTTGGCAATCACTAACGTAATGTCACAGTAACTATTAATGTCGCTAAGTTGATGGGTCAAGTGGGCATCATAACCAATTGGGGTTGCTGCCGTTGAAGACCTTGTGAGTTGTTGGTTGTTAGTTGCATTGCATCATCTCTTCATGGCTTTGCATGTTTATGTGTCGTAAATCTGCTGTGGGTCAGGAAGAGTTGGGTGTGATTATTCGGGGCGATGAAGAAGCTATGGATGGCTTCACCTTGTTAGGAAGCACCAGGAACTTGTTGTCGAGTTGAAAGGTCATGACCCATTGTGGCAGTACTACCGTAAAATTGTAGGAACAGTGTACGACTGTGGGATAGTAGTCATGACTAGGTAAAAGCTATGAGCCCTGGGCCGAATATGAATCTGATCCCGCGCGCAGTGCTTCCCGACGAGGTAATATCAAATGGGCTCATATCCAGCAATTCAATTAAGATTCTGTGTTGAAATCGCCGGGCCGCTTTCGCTTCCCCCCCTGCCACCAAACAGCCAATACCTCACCACGACCACTTCAGGCTTCGCGTTGGGCAGCGACGCTCCATGGATAGTGTTGTACAACCAGACCTGGAAATCGTTTTCATAGGGGTAGTTGTCGGAGTTGAGACGCCACGTCCACGCACCAACGAAACCGCCACGGGTAACCTCCCTGACATAGCGCTCAGGTAATCATCGGGGGTTATATCTTGACGAGGAGTGAGAATAACGGACAGCGTTGGAAGAATGTTCGGCGAACCTGTATTTATGCTGTGATTTCTAGAGCTTGCAGACAGTGTCTCGGAATGGCAGTCCCGACTTCGCATTCCAGCATCGCTAACAAACTACGACCAGACCTCCCCAGCTGTAGCATACTTGAAGGCTTATTCAACTTCTTTAACTACAGCCGGTTTAACTTGGTTATGTTATCCATTGCGGCCCGCATTGTCCGGCACGATAGAGGGCCGTTAGTGGATTAGTTTTGTGTCTCGTGGCTGGTTGACCACTGAAGCTTTCCGTGATCAATCCATTCTAGACTTTCCGCTTGAGTCCTAAGGCATGTAAGGTTTGAGAACCTGGGGAGATAACTCCTCCGCACGTAGGTATAAGACTTTACGGTCGGTATGTGCTTACTCTTGTCATCCAGATCCCTTTGGCAAACCGAGTCAAGAGCTACAATATACCTGAGCTTATTACACATTACAGAGTATTGCACACATTCCGGCCGCTGTTCTCCCGGCTGGTAAATAGTGACTCGATGCCCTGTTCCACGACGACACAATTTATGTTACCTGATGAAAGGGTTCCACGTGTTGTCTGTTCGGTCTGTTGCTTTGGCAACACCACTTTCGCTTAGGTGACGCTAGATCAGTTCCTGCAAATACAAAAACCCAGCCAATTCTCCATTCTGCGGATTTTGCGCCTGTCAGCAAGAGCTCACTCGAACCGATCATCTCAATCCTTTCTCCCGCGATGCTGTCGTCGTCGCATCGCTCGACAATGACTTTTCCTCGACGAGTCTGCCACTGAGGATAATGAGCTCTTCCGTGTCGGCTCTCCAACGCCGCGCCTGGATCTCGTTTAGTAGCAGCTAGGAATAAAGATCATGTTGCAGCAAATACAAACACGTCTAACGGTAATGCGGTGACGTTGGCCAAGCGACGGACATTGGAAGAGGACATTCTTCCCATTCTCGCAGCAATGACACACTCCCAAAGGTACGTCAGGGACGCAGGCTGCCTAAGGCCACATGCCACCGCTTCCGCAAATCCTACATGATGCTTTGCAACGTATTTGCTACTTCAGAGCTTGTTCATACAAGCCATGAGACAATTTCTCACCTTTGCCCTGATTCGGACCCGAACCTCTTTATTTTCCATTTAGCATCCTCATCGTGGCAACGTTGGCTAATTTCGAATGACAGATGTAGTCCTCCAAAGTAAGCTACGAAATATTCAGCGCCAACTACGACGACATACGTGTATAACTGACGAGTAGGAGCCTATCTGTAGCAGCGCGGACCTCCAGTCGCATGTTGGCTGTCAAGCGTCAAGTGATGACCCACCCTAATGCCACGTCATTTACGTGCAACCCGCAAGGGTGCGCTGATGCCATTACCGCTTTAACGTATCGTGCCTCCTCGTGTATCACAATATCGTAGAGAAGGCGCACCACTTTGTCAATCAGGCCTGGGGATATTGGGGCATGAGCTGGGTTACAAGGGCCACAACTGGTGCCAACATCAGCTTTTTCATCCTACGTGATACCAATTCGCCTTGAGTATACTAGCGAGGTAAGAGAGTTCAAAAGTCTGTGCTGTCTTTGTCGTAACTTGCGAACTAATGCAGGTCTTCGATGGCAATCATCGACTGATGAGTTTGCTTTGTACCGATAGCCCATTGTCACGTAGCTAGCTTATTGAAACCGTCGAGAGAATCCTGTTGCCCTTAGGTTAAAAATGGATCCAAGTCTTCGAGATAATACTTGTGTCGTTGTTATCTCTAGCCGAGACTCGTCACATTTCACCTTCCGACTCGAGCCGTTTTCTGCGCTCACCCGATCTTTGTTGTAATATGTGTCGATTTCCTAGTGGGGATGAATGATGACCTCGGCGCAAGGAAGCTCGATTCCTGAATCACGCCAGGCCGATACCTGGTAAAAGGAGCAATGATCTGCGGTCGTTGAGAGGAAGTCGAGAGCGTGCTACACGGCAGTTGAAGATGGCTCTCACGGCAGTTGAAGATGCCTCGATAACCCGGCCAGTTGCGATTGGATCAGCAGCTCCCATGTCTCAATTGGGCGACACTGATTACTCTCTGCGGGTCTGGGCTCGCTGTCGAATGCCTCTTTTGGTATCTGGGTAGTACTGCATATCGAATATCTAGGAATGTCCGTTCCATGTTCTCTCCCGGCTCCGCGTTCCCCTCACTTCGCCTACTCCACAGATAAGCCGTGCCACCAATGCATGATCCTTCAGAGGCATCAAGCCATGGCCGACTGTAAGCGAGGACAATAAAAGCGATGTGTTGCCATCCGCATTCACCTCGTACATCTTAGGTTGAATCTCCTTTTCATGACATTTCGGTTACCCTCCATCACTGCAACATGCTTGGCGAAGAACACAGCCAAGGGCCACGGCCAGCTGAGCGTTTGCCTCCGGGGACTGTCCGTCTTATCATCGCAGAAGGGGACCACACCACTAAACATGCTGAGGGGGAAGGCCAGAAGGACATCATTCTTGTTCCTCGACCCAGCGAAGACCCTGAAGATCCCCTGAACTGGACATTCAAGCGCAAAGTTCTGGCCACGAGCTGCGTGGTAATATATACCATCATGGTTGCGATTCCAGCTAGTGCTGTTTACTCAATCGTCACTCCGATTCGTCAGGACACGTCGTTGAGCTTAACCGACATCAACAACGGGACGGGCATCATGGTACGTCAACGATATGTCCAGCTTGACAATCCTCGAGAACATAGGGCCGGCGACTGACCTTGGCACCGACTAGTTCCTCTTTTATGGCTGGGGCTGCGTAATCTGGCAAGCTATTGCACTCCAGTACGGCAAGCGGCCAGTGTACCTGTTTTCGATTCTGGCAAGCATCATCATCCTCGCCACAGCTCCCCTCTGCACGACCTCTGGCACCTACACGGCCAATCGAATAATTCTGGGCTTCTTTGGTGCGCCTGTCGAATCACTCGCCGAGATCTCCATTACCGATCTATGGTTCACTCACGAGCGGCCCAAATACATGGCTTGGTATGGTTGGTCTTTAGCGCTGACAGGCAAGCTGGCTCCGATGCTTTCTGGCTTTATCAACGTCGGGATGGGGTGGAAGTGGACACTCTGGTGGTGTTCTATCTTCAATGCTGTGGCATTTGTCTACTGCTTTCTGTTCATGGAAGAAACAAATTACGACCGATCGCACGGCCCTGAACCTGAATCTGCCACTCACGCCATACCCGAGATATCAGAAAATCTCAAGGCTATGGAAGTTGGAATGACAATTCCTATTGCGCAAGATAGTGAGTCGGGTGAGGTGCACTGGCCTCGAAAGACGTATCGAGATAGGCTCAGTATCAAAGACAAGAAACGACCAAACCGTATTCTTGACATCATGATTGCTCCCTTCAAAGGGTTTACTTATCCCTCCGTGGTCTATGCTGGGTACGTGGCTGCCAGAACCGTGTCCTGGATCTTAAGTGAAAACTAACCAAGGCTTGTTAGTTTGATGTACGGCGCGAACAGTCTAGTCTGGCAAGGAGTGCAGAACGCGACCATCGGTACTGTCTATACTACTCAGTATGGCTTCAGCACTGCTGGCGTCGCTGCGGCCTATTCCGGCGGTGTCATAGGAACTATCATTGGGTAAGTGCAGAATCTTCTCGCTACGCCATGAACACCGTTCAGGTCTAACATAGGTCCCTCACTTAGTGGTTACTACTGCGGAAAGGTTGGCCCAATGCTCACCGTCCAGCTGGCCCGTCGAAACGGCGGCATATCAGAGCCTGAGCATACTCTCTACCTGTTTGTTGCCAGTATCATCCTGGTCCCGTTCGCCATGATTCTCTATGGGCTGGGTGTTACCTACCACCTGCATTGGTTTGCGCTGGTGATTACGCAGGTCGCCATGGCCATCAACGCAGCACTTTGCGTCGCCGGCGCCCTCAACTATGCCATTTCAAGCTATCAGGAACTATCAGGCCAAATGGTTACGACCTGCGTGTTGATTCGGAACACGTTGTCGTTCGCAGTCAACTATGGCATCACCCCGTGGCTGAAGGCGAGTGGCTATCTCCGAGTTTACTGCATCGTTGCCGGAATTGGTCTCGTCTGGAACGCAAGCCTATTTGTGATGGTCAGATATGGACGCGCAATGCGCGAATCTACGGCCAAGCGGTACTGGCGGGATGTCGATCGCGCCAGAGCCAAGGGGCTGGGACATTAGGCGGATAGAAGAGAAGAGAAGTCTTTAACTGGTTGACCCTACTCCTATAGGGTTACAATATCCATCCTCGGCATATGAGATCGGGAGCAGTTCCCCGCAAAGACGGGTCGGGAACGGGATCGGATACGGGATCGGGAACGGGGTCGGTGCCTCGCTGCGTGTGTGGCAAGTGCCGAGTTCCGGTTCCGCCATAACCTCATACTCGTAATAGCCTGTGTTTAGTCGGCCAATTGCCGTTGATTGAATGTGATGATGACGCTCCTAAAAAGGCAGTTTATAAAAGAACCTAGTTATGCAGTACCAGTAAGATATATTGCTTTCTCAGCCCCTCTTGATCATACCAAAATGCAATCCAACCAGAAACCCAACTACGCCATTGTCGGTGGAGGCATCGCTGGGTTAACACTCGCGATTGCTCTCCACCACCGCGGAGTCTCAGTCAAAATCTACGAACAAGCATCTAGGTTCGGAGAGATCGGAGCCGGTGTCTCGTTCACCCCCAATGCGGTTCAGGCAATGAAGATGTGTCACCCCGGCGTCCACGAAGCCTTTGAGAAGGTGTGCACGCGCAACTTGTGGCCCTCAAAGCAAAAAGTCTGGTTTGACTATTATGACGGCCAGACCAAGACCGTCGAAGCAAGCGCCCAGAAGCCCGCCTTTTCAATCAGCAACAACCTTGGTCAGAACGGGGTACACCGAGCACACTTTCTCAATGAGCTTGTCAAGTTGATCCCCGCCGGGCTGGCATCCTTTGGCAAGCGGTTGGACACATTCGAGCGCAGCGACGGCGGTGATTACACGCTGTTCTTCACCGACGGATCGACTGCCAAAGCCGATGCTATCCTGGCGTGTGATGGAATCAAGTCCAAGGTCCGCGGGTGCCTATTCGGATCTGACCATCCCTGTGCAGCACCGTCATACACGCACAAGTACGCTTACAGGGCGTTGGTACCAATGGAAAATGCGGTTGCTAGCATTGGAAAGGAAAAGGCCCAGAACGCAGGCATGCATGTGCGTTCTCTCGGTAACAATATTGTCAAAAATAAAGCAGACAACTAACCTCCAAACAGATGGGCAAAGGCGGGCATGTTCTCACATTTCCTGTCAACCATGGCCAGACGCTGAACGTCGTCGCCTTTCATACCACATCCAGTGACTGGCCAGACCATTCAAAGTTGACAGCGCCGGCCACACGCCAAGATGCCTTCAAGGACTTTGCGGACTTTGGACCAACTGTGACAAGTCTGCTGCATTTGGCAAAGCCAGACCTCGACATTGTAAATCCTATATTATCCATCACTTCGGTCCACGGTGCTGACCACATGTTCAACAGTGGGCCATTTTCGACCTAGGAGACAGTCCGCCGCCGACTTTTACAAAGGGCCGCGTTTGTCTCGTCGGTGACGCTGCGCACGCGACATCTCCGCACCACGGAGCCGGCGCTGGAATGTGCATCGAAGACGCTGCGGTGCTGGCCCATCTCTTATCGGACCCAGTAGTGGTCGGCTATGGTGAGATCGAACGCGCTCTGGAAGTGTACGACGCAGTGCGGCGAGAACGCGGCTCGTCGTTAGTCAAGAGCAGCAGGCACATCGGAGATACATACGAGTGGATGGCGGACGGAATCGAAGCTGATTTTAGCAAGATCGAGGCTGAGATCAATCATCGCAATGGTGTCATTGCCAATGTTGATGTTGGAGAGATGTGCCAGGTTGCTCAAGCAGAATTGGCAAGGAGATGTGCGGCGTAAAGGAAGCAACTAGAGGACGAATAAAAAACACCACGTACACAAGCACTCTTTCGAGTAATTCCAGGAGTGTGCACCAGGAGACGAAGAAGCAAAACAAGAAGGAGTTTGAGAGGGCTGGACGCCTACACCGTGTTCCGTTCATGGCTTAGGAAATTATGGCGGGACGGCCCCGGGTCTTCCAGAACAGGCCTCACTGGCGAATGAACATGCGCATGTGCAGCACCGGAAATATGAGGTGCATAAAATCCCAGTGGCAAGTCACAAAGTCATCGGCAGCGCGTCGGTGTGGGAGCACGGCCATGCCGTCGTTACTGGCCCGAACGGGCTCCGGAGCGGCCTCCGAAACAGACTCCGGAGCGTCCTCCGAGTGGCCCCCTGAACATGTGCGGTGCCGTGAGTCACTGTAAACGACGGCTTGTAAATGGGCTCGCCATGATTGACGGCCACTATCGAAGGATATGGTTGAGAAGGCGAATCCTCCTTGACGCTGGCTGGTCCGGTAACAGTCTGCTTCGTCCCCAGCGCTGCTATCAATGCAAGTCACCCCAAGTCAATCCAAATCAAGTCAATTCAAATATGAGAATTCTTAGACTTGTTAAATCAAGCAAAAATATTTTAGATTTGTAAATCATTTAAATCTGCAGATTCTCGATTAGTTATATACTATAGGGTAGGCGGGGGGTTGATTTCTACGCATTTTCCAGGAAATGGCTGCCTAGCCCCACTATTTATTACTTTTTTAGCTACTTAGAGACTAGAGATTTCTATACCTTAATCGCGATCCTAAATGCGTTTTTAACCTCCCTCTTGCATTATTATTTTTATTATGCTAGATGCCCTATTTATCTAACCTTTAACTCTCTCTATTCCTATTCCTACTAGTTCTTTAGTATAATAGAGAGAACTAACTATCTAAGCCTAGATCGACTTATATAGGGTAACCTAATAGTTAAAAACCCTTGCTAAACTCCCTTAAATATATATCGTATAGTAATCCTTTATGCTAGTAAGCTAGCTTTACTAATATATACTAAAGAGATCCTTTATCTATAGCTATAGCTTTTCCCTTATTAAGGTTATTAATAATAAGGCTAAGGATCCCTTTTAGATATACTATTTATATAATAAGAAGAGAATAGCTAAGTTAGGGCTATTTAAAGTAATTATAACTTTATTACTAATAAAGTATCTTAGGAAGGAATACTATATTAGCCCTAATACCTAGTTATTAACTAATAATAATAGTAGCTCTATAAGCTTACTAGTATTATAATATATAGTATTATTATATACTAATCCTTAGCCCTTAAAAGAAGCCCTTATAAAGGCTGCGATTACTAACTTTAAGTAATAACTTCTATACTAGATTATAGAGGTAAATATATTACTTAGTATAGTTAAATATAACTCTTTTTAGTACCTTATTTTAATCCCTATAAATATTATTAAGCAAGTAATAATATAGTATTATTAGACTGTAAAGAATTAGCTAATAGCTAAATTTAATACTTCTTATAGCTAGCTTTAAGAAAACCTATTAGTATTATAGTTAATAGTATATTTAATATTCAATACTTAGACCTTACTAAATTAATATACTATTCTTAGTATAGTCTATTACTTTCTTAATAAATAGTATATCTTAGTATCCTAGCTACTTAGCTTAAAGTAAATTACTAGCCCTTATTCTAGTAATAACCTTATACCTTTAATTAATAGCGTTATTAAGTTATATAGGCTACTAAAAATTAGATTTATTATTATTAATAATACCTTATTAAACGATATATATATTTATTACCTATTTTAGACTTATTTCTAATTGCCTACCTAAAATCTAGCTCTATAGAATATAGTTATAGTCTAACTATAGTATTTTAGCTATATTATTAACCTAGCTGCTTATGCCTTCCTTAATAAGGTATTCTTATATAGTTATATACCTTAAGTAGGTATATTACTACTAGCTTTATATAGAGATTTAGTATATAGCTTAGTAACTAAACTCTATTCTCTTATAACCTTTATATACTATAGCCCTTAATATAGGTAGTAATTCTAAACCTATATTACTTAATATTATAAAGCTTGCCTAGAGTTAGCTAAATCTCTCTAGGAGGTATATTATAATATTTAGCTATATATTAATAATAATATACATTAGAATTCGACTTTTTCAATAATTAAACGCACTCTTTATCTCTAGTAGCCTATTTCCTAATAGCTTATAGTAAATTCAACTAAGTAGCCCAATCGCTAGCTTCTATAGTTAGACCGCCTTACTAATAATAACTAGAATGCTCTTAAAGATATTAGGGATTTACTATTACTACTATATAAAGAGACTATAAGGTTTAAATCCTATCTTTCTAGTAATATTAGCTGGGTTTTAAGGAGCCTATTCCGCTTAATCTTTTACTTTAATATAGTCCGCGATAATTAAGAAATACTATACATTTCGAGCCCTATTAAAGTCCCTATCGAGCTGCATTGAATATAGCGTTAGATTATCCCGAATTCCCTCTATAATCTAAGTACCTACGAGACTAATTAGCTCCCCTACTTACAGTAGCTATAGCGATATTAAGAGCCTAATAAGCCTAAGCTATAACCTTAGCATACCCTCCTTTACACTGCCTACAAGGCTACGATCGAGAAGTTAGAGTTATATAAGGAGCTATTAGACTAGTTACTAGTGTACTAGGCAGCTGCGATCCTATATCCTAGCCTTATAATAAAGTGGGTGACTAATGCTATGCCTTATAGGGCCGACTCAATATAGTAGCGATTTAAGACTTTCTTTAAGGAAGGCTAGGGTTAATAGCTTTAGCAGCCTGCGCCGCTGGCTTCTACCGCCGCGCTAGATACTAGAGGGTTATCACGAAGGCTGCCTAACCTCCTTCCCAGCTCTTTCTATAAGGAACAGGAAGCAGACCATAGCGGCAGCGTCCGAGAGCTTTAGGCTTGGCTCTTACACCCTGCCAAGCCCGTCAAGTGCCCTATGGTGTGGTGGCTTCAACACCAAGCTTCCTATCCTCTGCTAGGAAAAATGGCTCTCGATATCCTCACAATACCACTAATGTCAGTAGAATGTAAGCGCATTTTTAGCCGTGCGAAGCTCACCTTTGGAAGTTAATGGCATAGCCTAGCAGATACGACTTTGGAGGCAATTGAGTGCTTGAAAAGCTGGAAAGTGGGCTGTTAGGTATGCTGTCAGTTCTGGGGAGGGATTTTTTATGTGGGTAACCCATAGTAATATTCGCCGACTTGAACAAATCATCAAATCAATTCAAATCCGTCTGCCGCGAGCTAAGTCACACATCTCGGGAATCAAATACCGTAAAAAGCCGGCTTGATTTGAATTGATAGCAGCGCTGTTCGTCCCCGGCATGGTATTGGATGCGCGCTGAAATGCTGAGAATGATATCATTACGACCGTAGCCCGGTCGTTATTTATCTGAATAATGTTCACGTTACTACTCTTAAATGGGAATAGACAGGCTACAATGACATGCTAAGCAATGATGATATAGTAATGCAGCCTACACCAATGCTCCTACAACTCCAAAAAGCAGAATTATCGTCCCGATCCCACCGAGCATTACCACGGCACCAGCTTTTAACCTCCTCATCAAGTACCACGTCCATCGCCGCAAGAAACCATCATGCCCAGTAACCAGGCAGAACGTCGCCATCGGTAGACCTGGGAACAAGTGGCCAGAGGTCTTCAGATGAACAGTCTTCTCTTAACCCCACCCCGAAATCACCGGCCATTATCGCCATGTCTTCCAGGTGCGGGCCCCTGTGTTCCATCGCAACCTGAAGAGGTACGGTAAACCTCAGTGTCGAGCCACCAACCGCGAGGGCTAGGTCGATCTTGTACGTCCGAGACACTAGGCAAGTGTGAAATGTCGGTAGAAACATCTTCTTTGACATGGGGAGGCTGAAGGGAACCCTAACTGTCGTCGAGTAGAGGACCTTGTCTGAGCTGTCGTCGCTCTTGGCTTCCTTGGTGGAAGGAATCCAAGCCGTTTGGACCGACCGCTGGGAGAAGAGCGAGGTGTAGCTCGTGTACGCATCTCGTAGGAGGCCCATGTTGGGGAAGGTGATGCTGGGGCTTTGGCGAGACCATGTTTGCGTTTGAAGTGAGGCGGAAAGAGAGTTGATTTCGGGGGGAGTGGCATTTGGGGATAGGGGCTCGAATGTGAGGTCGATCAAGAAGGCAGACTCGGTCGATCCGTAGCCGTCGGAGTCGAGATTGACGGCGTTTGGTTGCACGGCGGTGGCGGTGATGCGCCCTTCCGGGGAGGAGAAGAGACCCTTCCGGACCTTCTTCGTCTTCTCGAGCGCATACTGGATGTTGATGTCGGCGATGCTCAACGGTGGCTCTTCGGGCAGGTAAGGCAGGACGTTGATGACATGCTTGTCCGCCATCGACAGGGAGCCCTTCTTGCAAGGCTTGGAGTCTGTCTCGACGCAGGCCTGCACGCTGTACTCAACCAGCGTCGTCGGCGCTCCCAGATCGTCGCGCTGCCAGGTCCCCATGCTCGGCGGCGGGAGGCAGTGCGCGTTCCTGACGCCGTGAGACTCGACCCGGTGGGTGCAGGCGCTGGACGTGAGGCGATCGGGGACGACGAAGAGGAACGGGATGCGGTAGATGGTGCCGCCGCGGAAGATCTTGGACTCGGGGTACGCCGACTCCGGAACCACCATCTCGGTGCGGAGGAAGAAGTGCGTGGACCGTTTCGCGTAGTCGATGTCCTGGCGTGTTACCGTCGTGGTGCCGACGAGGCTGACGCGGACCATGTTGAAGGGCGTGTCGTTTCGCGGCGTGAAGGTGACGGTGCCGGTGACGGCTGAGCCGCACGTGTACGTCTTGGACGCATAATGGTGATCGATGGCGATGCGCAGCTCCTTCGGGTGCTGGCTTTGCAGGAAAGGCAGTTTCAGATCCATCTTGTCCAAGGGTCGGAGGCTCAACTTGGTGTCGCGGCGACGGAACAGCTTTGCGTGGTCACTGTGTAGAGCAGGCATCTTGGCGACTATGATACCCGAGACAACGAGGGATACACGGCGATGACACCTATGGCTCTATTACTCTTACTCGACTCACTCCAACAGCGATGTCGGTCCTTATAGCAAGATGACACTTGCATCAGCACTCGCTTCGTCGCTGCTAATTAGTGAGCGAGCTAGCTGTCCCCCCTCCCCACACGACACAAGGCGCGCGCCCTACGTTCGACATGGCAGTTGGGCGTAGCAAACTAGCAATCAATAACCAGCTAATTAATTAGTCCCAGTGTGCAATTTGTCATCGAAGCTGTCAGTCACAGCACGCCCTTGTCGTCCACGCGGACGGCTTTCTTCCGCGCTGACCCCCGCAAACCCCAGCTCCACGCTTCGAGTGTGACGCACAAGCTGTCTAATAGGTTTGGCATTTGTCATGTTTGCAGATGACGCCTTTGCTGCCGGTCGCGAACCTGGCTGACGCGATGTGACTCTTACTTTTGACCATCAGGGTATCGCTTACGCCTTGTGGCTGTCGCCCACGCCCTGTCGTTGGACACTAAACCAGCAAACAACCACGGCTATCAGCTAATGGCATCAGCTTATTGGTTTCTAACTGTCCAGACATGCACATGACCAATCAATACGGCTCGACCGCCCCAAGCGTCACAGGCACTAAAGTACGTCTCACATGCGCCATGTCACCTCCGGATTGAATCAGGGTTGTCACGTCTGACGATTGGACATTGGGAAAATCATCTTGTGTTAAGAGTATCGAAGTTCATCAATGAAGGCAAATGGAGCTTGGGATCCTGGTTGAACACTCCTTTATTTCATGCCAGGCAAGTACCAATACCAGTTTGTTTGTTATTAGATGTCAAATAGTTGAACAATTCTTCCAGCCCGAAATGCATGAATTTTTATGGAATATCCCGCAATACGCGTAGACGTGCGAGGTTGGAGAAAATTGACTTCATGGCGATAGTACATCGTACTCGTGAGGATATAATTTGCTTTGGTAGTCCCTAATCAGGCATGGTATTTGATCGAAGGCGGAAGGCGAGATATTTCGAGAACGTTTTCCTTCCACCAAGACATCGTCTGGTCCAGCGTACGTATTTTTCCTTTGGCACTTCTAAATCAGCCGATATCAGAGCTAGCAAGAGATGCTCAGGTGCGTTGCTTATCTTACATCGGGCGAAGAAACCGGCTCATCATCCCTCTCCAAAGCTTCAAATGAGTAAACAGACAAAGGTCAAATAGAACTTGTCCATGCCTTGTAAAAGTAAAGCCCAATTTGTCGAGCATTTAGTCTACTTTAAGTTCATACATACAAGATATGACCCTGTCTTGTCCAAAGGGTCCGAAATTATGGGACTAGAAACACGACAGCAGCAAAATGCTCATTTCAAGGATTCTAATCATCCTATTGACTACCATGATTCACCCAGTCTGCCACAGAGGACTTTACCTAACATACTGTTCAAATCCATTGCACATCTATATGTCTCTGAAAAATCTGCGCCTATTTCAATCCGACACCCCTAGAGTCGCATCCTCTCTCAGAAGGAAATGGTATGCTGGCAAGCCCAATTCCATCGCCAACACCAACCCCCTTCTTGTGAGAAATCTCTCTGGTGCCATTTCACGCCCATTCGCTTCGGCATAAGAAATGTAATCATTGGGATGACTCTTTCCTCCTTCATTCACCTCAGCACCAGGTCTCACAAGATCGATCTCATCTTCAGCAATGACGGCGCGCTGCTTTTAGCATTTATTGACTTGATGCGCAATTCGAAGTTTCCATTCTGCTTCGCAAAGAAACTGCATCTCATTAGTGATTTGTGCAATCAGATCCAAACAAGACATCTTACCTGCGGATCATGATGCTGACTCTTTTGATGTTGGCTAAATCAAGCGGCGCGGTGTCGTTCTGAACCCTCCCTCTAAACGTCGGTACCAAATCTGCGAAATTGATAACGACTCTGTCAATTGCTCCCTTTCTCTGTTTTGTCTCCGTCGCGGGAAGCTGGAAGTCGAACCCCCAGCTGATGGTAGCCTGCTCGGCACCGCTCTCCGTCGGAGGTAGCACAGTATCCTTAAGATTAATTGTGTATTTCTTCCCGTCTGTGTACGGTATTTCGATGACGATATGATCGTAGTCGGATAAATCGAGCCCAGGCCAATCGTTGATGGTGCGCTGGGAAGCAAAGCCGGACCCCCCAAGAGTATCGTAGTCTAGATGTCCATGGAACTTGGCTATCGATAGCGGGAAGGGGTTCTCAGGAGCTCCCGGGTCGACAATGTCCAAAAAGGACTGGCTTGTTCCGTTGCGGACGGTATCGTCCGAGGTTATCCACTGACTCTTTTCCCAGGGACTGAAGAGGGGCAGAAAGGAAGAGGCCCGTAGCATGAACCTGCGGATAGACATGTTGGAGGATAGTTTTTGCTTCGACTTGAGGCTAAGGTCCGTGTAAGTACGTACGAAATATATGTGTGCTTTCTCGTCAAGACTTGGCGGATATGCTGCTATTTAAGGGGTTACGTCAATCACATGGCGTGCTCTTGAATACGCACTATATCTGAGGGAAATGGAATATTCAGTACTGCAGGGAACAATAATGAGCATCCTAGTGCCCGGGCACATTAGAGTTCCTCACAGCCACTCCACAAACCCCTGGTTGACCGGGGTTTTGCTGAGTGTGAAGCTTAAATTCGGGAGCTCCGGATACGCTGAACCAGGAGAAACGACTACGATTTGACTACACGCCCATTTTGATGTGGATACTATTCGCTCACCGCCTATTTTGAATGGTCTTCTTGTCCTTCTTATCCATCCATATGTAGCCTGCTGCAGCTGCTACCATGATCATAGAGGGAACAGTCCAAGCAAGTATACAAACGCCTGGATGTCAACCCTCAAATTCTAACTGTTACGAGCCAGGCTCATCTGACGTGACGATTAACAGCTCCGCCTAAAAGGTCCCGCATCTCTGAATAGGAATCACATCAAAGGTCGTGAAGTCATCCGCCCAGAATTGAGAGGCTATAGAAGTGTTTAATCTGATAAGGGACCGCCCGGCACTTAACTTGATCCGGAAATGAGTTAGAAGACAACTTGTCATATGACTTGTTGCTCTTTTTCAGTTGCCACCACTGCAACAAAGACTACGTCTTAGTGGACCTTGCCTCATCACTGATTCTCCAAAACACATAAGTTACGTATGTAACTGGCCCGTTCCAGCCGGTCCAGGACCGGCTTAGAAAATAAGGCTGGGAGGTGTTGTTGACGCTGAATCGGCGTCCTGAACCACGATTGACTGGAACCTATAGCAAGTAAAATGTATCTGGTAGCCGCATGCCATCTAGAATGAAGGGGCCCACGCGTATGGTCTGGACGGCATGAAATCCTCCCTCGAAGGCGTCGTATATATCCGAACTGTACTTGAGCTGGCGCTTCGAATACTTCGCGACGTAGTTACCATTCTGTAGCGTATAGTCGACAGATCCAAATACAGTTAGGAATTGTCCATGACAATATATGGAGAGCGAACTTCCAGTTGGTTGAGAGATTCTGAGTAAGCCCCCAGTGCAGAAGAGAAAGCAAACTGTTCTTTGCTGACGTAGAGGCATCTGCCGGAGAGAAAGGTTTCCTGAAACGTCCTGCCGCGGCTGGTATGGACAGAAGAACGTATGCTGTCCACTAGGCCAGGGATCCCGCAATGATACGACTGCCGTTCATTTCTCAAATAGCTGAGTACGGCAGCGTGTTCCGGGCCGGAGTCCAGGCAGATTGAAGTTGGCGCCTGTTCCAGCCAGAGAGACAACAGTCATGGATGCACGAGAATAGATCAAGTCCATCATGTGAATCATGTCATTCTTGAGACGTCGTCTTAAATGGTGCACAGGGCGTCAATCCAAACGTATCTCTCGCCCAGCCTCTCTGTGAGTAGAATTGTATCCAGAGAAACTTGGGGAAGGGGGGTCAACAGGCGGTCAAGTGCTCCGGGTTGCTGTAGAGATTGGACGTTGGCCTTAACGGTTTGAATCATGCTTGGCTCCAGCCGTAGCTCAAGGCAAAGTAAATCATGTTCCCGGTTCTTGGTATTTTCTTCCGCGCCAGCATCTTGTCGCAAACGTCGACAAGAATGATCCCCAGCGACAGTTGATTTCTCCGACTCACAAGAGAGATGTTTGGTACACTCTTGAAGCGTAGTTTCTCCCCAGGGTTTTCAATCCACGATCTAATAACAGGGATACTGACCTGTGCAGGCACAGAGTGAACGTTGGGTTCTTTCCCAGTACCGCTGGGAGAAGTTGATCTGGGAAAGAAGACGGCCGAAGGCTTATCAAGGCAATCCGTCTAGTAGAGTCTCTGTTGCAAAATCGTCCTTCCTGGGGACATTGAGATCAAATCCGAAACTCTGGATTAGGCGGCTGCTCAATCTTCGGACTTGAAGTCTGTCCTAGCGAAGACAGGACGAGTTTGCAGGATGGGCATTTCTCCTGGTCAAGCAGAGTTTTGACGGACCCGAGGTCAGTCCTCACGTGTTTGCCGTTGCGGACGATATCCCAGATGCCTCGACAGGTAGAGCAGAATGCATTGTCCATTTTTTTAGGCGTGAAGGCTTGGTGGACATAAGATTTTAGCTGTTTGTTGTAATTGGAGCGTCGGACAGCGAAACAGATTTTGAGTCTTTGGTCACCTGACTGGCAGGCCCAAAAACACAAGAAGAATACACTCTCGGCCAAGCTTAGGCACAAGGGCAGAAAAGTCCACCGGGAGAGCATTCTCGAGCTCGAGACGAAGCTGACAGTGACAAATGGGGTCCTTCAAACAGCGTTGCAGACCTTGGACTTGTGAGTGCTGTCAAATGGCCCAAAGTGTGCGTGGAAACCGTAATAACAGCTGTGGTTACCATAGGAATGTTTCTCTCGCCACTAGCGAGGGCGTATCAGACTTGAAATCAACTCTCGTGGCCATCTGTTCTACGGAAGAGGAGAACCAGATCAAGATCGACAACTTGTCCAAACCCATAAGTGATATCCAAGTTTCTGTGAACCGGGTCGAACAACTTGTTCCTGAAATCAACGCGCGAACAGCCAGTACATCCGTGCTGATGGCCCATCATTCTGAGGCGTTATCACAGACGACAACCTAAATCTCCAAGCGAATTGACGAGAGCACTCAAAGTATTCTCCAAGATGTCTCATGTGTCAACAAACGCTCAGACAGATTCGAAGAGCTTCTTACCGAGATGGTGAAAAGGTCTGCCAATCTAGCGCCGTCAACGTGCAAGTCGGCCACCTTGTTGCAAAACCGGCCGACCTGAGGGCAATGTGTGACGAATTCTCACCATTGGGAAAGTTCGGAACCTCCACAACACACGACTGATTGCGGATCCGGGCCAGCAACGTGTCAAAACCAGACCTTGCCTCTGCGTCACACGTCGTACGCTGCGGCAACACCAGAGGCGATGGGGCCCGTTATTACCTCACAGCGAAATACGACAAACGCATCATCATGCGCCCGAATACCCCTAGTCACAGTCTGTTCCTTCAGGCTACCAGCAAAGTCGACAGTTTGGACTCACCATTCCTGCAATACAAAAAATTGTACGAAATGCCCTCCAAATATCATTGTTTCTCAAATCGGGCGCGGGCGGCCTTAGCATTGGCCAGGATCTCAGGTGGATTGCAACAGTTGACTCCCGTTCTTCTCCAGTTTTCAAAATGGCATGCGTCATGGAAAATGTTTCATGGTACATTCCCGAAAAAGAGCAAGGACCGCTGTTGGAAGCATGCTGCAAACGGATTCTATGGTATTCCTCTGAGAAGCAAGCATCTCCAACAGACGTGGACTAGCATGGTAGATCCTTACTCGGCGAATTGATAGACGTGTTTCAATTCTTCGACGTGGTATGTATTTCCTATGCAGAATGAGACATCTGATCATGGCTAACCTAAGAGGGGAAAGTAAAAGGCATCTTGCCTCATCAGGAACCCCGGAGCTGGCAGATCGGATCGCACACCTGATAAGGTTCTTCATGTTTTTAAATATGCCACCCACCCATGATGACATCTCGAGTTTGTAAGAAAATTATTTGGCCTAAGGTCCATTAACTACAGCCGAAGTTCTTACAGCACAAATCTATGTGAAAATAGTCACCTGTTGGTCGTTGTCGCGAGTTGGCTAAAGATAACCGACATAGCCAATGGAATGATCCAGGAATGATCTCGCAAGGATAAAATATTGCAAGTTTATGAGTGTGATTCTGCTCATCTGACTGATGCCTTGCATTTTATGAATAAAGTAGAAAGATTTCCTCATATTGCTGAATGTAAGCCGATGTTTCATTACTTCAAAAGATGGCTAACCTGATGACCTCCGGCTGTAAGCGTTAGGTTTTGGTTTGCTTGCAAGGAGTATACTGAAGCAGGACGAAGATGTGGTGGCAAATGTTCTGAAGTCATGCCCGACATCTGTCAACGAGATGGATCAATTTAGACAGCTGCCTATCGATGTTGCAGTAGGAGTAGGCAATATCCACATTCTCAAATTGGTCCTCCAAGCCGATGCAGCTTCTCAAAGTTGCGAATAACTCTGGCTACTCTCCGGTGAAATATGCAACGTTCGAAAAGTTGCACGAAACCTGCAGGAACGAGCATTTAGTTCAATGCAGCGGCTGCAAGATCCTAGAGTATCTACTGAAATCGGAAAGTGCCTTATATCCTGACTTTCTCTATGACGCATGATGCCGGTCAAGATATTGGGACCAAAAGCCGACTCACGTCGTGCAAAAGTTGGTCCTACGCCACCTCAAGGTCAAAAGAAAGAAGTTAGAGGCTTTGGATAATAGACTTCCAGTTGGCCCTTGGTGATGATCATAATTATTCAATCACGTGAAGGTTTGGTCCAAGCTCCCCGATCGAAATCCCAGGCTAATAAACCTCAAGTGCGTCATCGTCGTGGCGACTTTAACGGCAAATACTGGACCCTAGAATATTGGCACTTGTACACATGGATTTCACAACAGCATCTCTCAAAGTTACCATGTTGCCTAATGGCCTCTTTTCTATCCCAAACAATGAAACTTCATATCACTCACTTGAACGAGCCATCAAATCTTCATAGAACCCACGATGGCGGGGTTTGAGTCAGACGAAGTCCAGAGTCCAGAGTCCCGCACAGCCAAATCACCAACAAGACAACCACCGGCGAACTCACCATACACGGATCAGAAGACAGGCCTGGGAAAGAAAAATGACTCCCCAGAGAGCGACGCGCAACCAGCGAAAGAAACTGCCCAGAGCACACAACTAAAGGCGTCTATTGTAGAGCCTGATACAACAAAGCATCGGAGACGAAAAAAGCCGACAACTAGGAACGCGGTGCAGCCTTCAACAGTCAATGAGAAAGATCATGAAGAGAAACCACGAAAAAAGAAGTCACGGCGAGTCAACAAGAAGGCAGAGGAAAGCGCTCTGGACACGAAACCAGAAAGCCCGGATGACGAACCTGGCTTTAACTTGCGTTGGGCACAACAACATAGGAAACCACCGACTACGCAGAGCACGCCAAGGAAGAGCAAAAGCGGCGCACCTGCCATTCGACTTGAACTTAACTTGGATATTGAGATACAGCTTAAAGCAAAGATTCGGGGAGATATAACTTTAACTCTACTTTAAACTATTCTAATATTCTTATCTCATCTAATTACTATAATCGTTGCATCCACATTTTCTTCGATACTCCATACTACCGTCCATTAATAGTGTACAATCTATGATGACAATGCCTTCAGCAAACCCGCGACTGACTGGACTACGGGGTACTCAGGGAACAGGGGGTTATAGACCTAATACGTTGTTAGTATGCGATGCAAAACAGTGGAAATTTAAGGGGGTATATACCGATTGGCAGCGGCTGTTGTAGTCGCCCGTAGTTCCCTTGATCAGAGAAAGCTCATCTCCAGGAACGCCCAGCTTAACCAGCTCGCCTGACGTAGGCGAAACCTTGCCCCAGCCAGGTCCAGCAGTAGGGTTCTTGATCCACTCGACGAACCATGCGTGGATAGAGTCAGCCAGCGCCTGCTGAGCCGTAGTGACGCCCGAGAGAGATCCGAAGCACTCGTTGCCGCCGTGGAAAAAGGGCACTTCAGTTCCGTGCGTGGGCGCCGTGTTGGGAGGGCCTACGACGTTGTCATAGGCACCGAAGAATCGATAGGTCCAGGTGTCTTGCACGGCGCTGCGCAGGTCAAGCAGGTAGTCCACGGGGCAGTTGAAACGCGCGTCACCGTACTGGGCGCCGCTGCGGAGGGACTCGCTCTCATAGTCCGACTCGCTGTAAGCACCGAGGAGCGACGAGTCTGGGATGTGGGCGCTATCGGCGTCAAAGGTGTTGATCCACTTAGAGAAGTCGGTGTTCTCTCCTCCGTAGACGAGGCTAAAGATGGTTCCTTCGCCGTTGGACGTGCCGGTCAGAAGGGGGACGTGAGAAGGATACTGTCCGGCCGCGAACCGAGCCGAGTAGTCCGAATAGCGGGTGACATCGTCAATCACGGGAGTGAACCACACGTTGAAGGTCGAGTTGAAGTTGGCCGTCTGGAAGTCGTAGACATCGACGTTGCGGAGGCAGTCAAGCTGGCCAGCACCCGTTGAGCAGCCGACTTCAGCGGCAACGGCATCAAGGGCCTCGTTGACGGGAGCGTAGGCAGGACCAGACATGGCGTTTGCGCTCATCTCCACAGCGCCCTTGAGCCAAGAGTTGGGGTGGTTCCACAGGTAGTGGTCGACTTGGACACCGCCCGAAGAGTGACCACCAAAGACAATGTGGTCAGGGTTGCCTCCGAAAGCTACGCGGCGTCAGTAAGTTGTCCTCTTTGTGCACATGCGAATACTCACCCTTGATGTTGTCGTGGATCCAATCCAGGGCCTTCTCCACATCCAGGATGCTAAAGTTCTGCGACTCCTCTGAGTCCTTCAACTCGGCCGAATGCGGCGACGCGAAGATGCTCTCACGGGTGTTGAAGTTGACGTAGACAACGCCATTGCGAGCAAAGTTTGAGCCTTGTATTTGGGGATTGCTGCTTGAGCCAGTAACCATGGCACCGCCGTACATGTACACAAATACCTAAGAAACAAAGTCGGTGAGCTTACAAGTCATATTGGCAGGTCTCGTCTTGGGCAAGCTTACAGGCAGGTTCTTTGCTCCAGCGGGGGCCCAGATGTTGAGGTTCAGACAGTCCTCGCCCTGCTGACTGAACAGGGTGCTGGAGATGGCCTGAGGGCATGTCGGACCATAGGCATTCGCGAGGAAGGTTGAGTTCGACTTGGGAACATCCTGAGGTGCCCGCCATCTATCCAATACGTGTTAGCTTCTGGCGGCCTGCCGTAGGTTTAGACGTAACTGAACCTACCGGTTCTCTCCGCCCGTCGTTGCAGCGAATGGGATGCCCAGGAAGACGGCATTGCCAGACGCGTCACGCGACCCTTCGACGGTTCCTTGCGGGATGACGGCATTAGGGACAGACCGCCCGATGTTACATGCGGCTGCGGCTGCGGAAGGCAAGCACGAAGCGGCAAGGGCTAGGCCTGTGGCCGACGTGAACAGCTGAGCAAGTCCCATAGTGGCTGAATCCCGATACACTGGCGGCAATGGCTGAGGTGCAGAAGGGGAGAAGATCAGCTCAACGGGACGCCGAGGCAAGAGGTTTTACGTAGTACATATGCCACTTCGTGAGGACATAGCAAGACGGCCAAGACTCGTTAAGGAGACGGATACCCACAACGCGCTACGTAGTATGCCGGAGGCCGTTCAAGGTCCCCATGTTGCCATGTGAGCGGCCTGCCTGCGGCGTGGACAGCATTCGGCTGAAAACCCAGTAGTCCGTCAAAGTGGATGGAGAAATACTGGGCTCCCTGGTCAGCTTGTCTCCATTCGGCTTCTGGTTTGCGTGCTCGGACGGACTTACGTACGTAGTGGAAACTACTAGGGCTAGGATCAGCCTAGGCCATACCCTTGGTGGCAACGCACATCACATTACTTTATCTGGCTCATGATGAGAGGCGGTCGTCTAGATCTTCGTTGAGTCAATTTTATACCTGTGAACTAACGAATTCGGATGGACAAAAATCATGCCATTCCATTTCTCGAAAGCCTGCAACGCCTTCCGCCTCGAACCGCAGGGACCTCTCCGCCTTTCATTTTGTAGCTGACAATATTGCCTTCGTATTGCGATAGTTGCCGGAGCCGACTCACAGATCTTGACTAGAGGCTCCATCAGATGGACCTAAGTCTTCTCCTGACATGGATCACGACCCCGTTTGCTGGAAAACCCACTCCGGCTGCAGTGGTTCGCGGTGCTTTGCCTCCGGAATAGGGAATAAGTCTGCTGATCCTCCACCTTTCTCGTCAACCACCGGCAATGTCGGGAAAATGTCAAAAACCCTCATAGGCAGTGGAAGCGTAAATCTCCGTGCCAAGATGCTAAGAAACCTGCCTTGCGACGCATTATTGGCTTCCCACCTGATTTTTTAATCTATTTGGCCATGCGCTCAGGGGTCCAGTCGATCAATAGTGCCACGGGGGAGAGAGGTTTTTGGCACTCGCGTATCAACCGAAGATGTGGACAAGCACGTCCGCAAGGCCTGTTCCCTGCCGAGCTGCCTCGGTGTTGCTTGTCTCGCAGGAGAAGACCCGGGACAGTTGCTGGGAACTCAAAGATACTCTACCTACTCCCTGGCTTGACGGCACACGTGGTACATAGACGGGACCCTTGCGACTTCCATCCAGCGCCGTGTCACCGGAAATTGAGGTGCCGAAGGCGTGACGTTTCTCTGCAGATGGTGGACTGACTGACGGTGGAAGTGCACACAGAGAGGTGCACGTATGCACATGCATGTACGTACGAGGTAACGACCTGCTTTCGGTCCTTGGGCTGCGTCTAGGCCCCCGCTGGCCGTTCCCGCGCAAAGAGCCAAGAATCATGTAGAAACGGGGCAGGCAGAAAAGGGCTACTCGAGTGCCGATCAAGTAATAAGACCAGAACCACATCCTCCCCGCTACACTGACAGCCGCACCATCAAACTCGCAATGGCAGAAGGTTTCGGTCAAGTGGTAGGTGCAATCCCTCGCGTTAATCTCGAGATGGCCATGGGTCTCGGTTTCAAAACACTGACCCCATCTGAAGGTATCGTGGTATATCTGCACCGCCGTCGCCTTCGTCTTCCTCGTTGCGCGGCTGTGGATACGCGTGCGCAAGTTCGGGTCGTTGGGCGTCGACGACGGCTTCATCGTGCTCGCAACATGCTGTCTCATCGGGGACCTGGTCATCCAGCAGCACATGTGGGACCTGGGCATGGCTGAGATTCCCAAGGCGAGCCGGGAGAACTTCGTCCAGATCATGAAGGTGAGCTTGCCGCGGTTGGACTGACGCGAGACTTTGCGCTGATGCAGGAATAGATGATTGTGCCCGGATCGATCCTCTACGTTACGTCGCTCTGGGCTATCAAAGTTGCCCTGGTGCTATTCTACAAGAGACTCGCCGCGCCAGGAACGAAGCTGCAGACCATCTACAGTGTGACGCTGGGCCTATTGGCAGCCTCGTGGGCTGTTATCTTCTTCCACATCATCTTCCAGTGCTTTCCGCACGACAAGAGATGGTCGCAAGATCCGGCATGTAAGCGCAACAGCCAGCATGAATATGTATGCCAGAGCACAATCAGCTGACAGCCTTCAGACCAGTGTGATCCAGCCAACGCGAACATCAACTACTGGATAACTATACTCAGTAAGGATGCCTTCACCTTGAGCTGTGCCAATTGTGCGAAGCTAACTTCCCCACAGTGAACATCATCAGCGATGTTATCAGTAAGGACGAACCGTCCACTCGTCAGGCAATTTCCTAGCTAACAGCCAATAGTTATTAGCCTTCCCATTACGATGGTTCTCAAACTCCAGATGAAGATGAAGCAGAAGCTCGGCGTGGCAGCCATCTTCGCTCTTGGATTCTTCGTCGTCATCGCGAGCAGTATGTCCAGACTCCTACCACCTCATTGAACCTTGCACGCTGACAAGCACAGTAATTCGAGCCTACTATTCGAAGCGCAACGAGACCATGTTGACATGCACCGTCTCCATGGTCGAAACCGCTGTTGCAATCATCGCCACGTGTCTCCCACGTACGTCGCCTTTATCCATCTGCGAGCTCCTCTGTATCCCAAGTACTAACATACTATCGACAGCCCTTCGAACGGTTCTACTAGGACACACATCGAGCGCCGGAACCAGTTCCAACTATCAACGCTACGAGCTCTCGTCGGCGGGCCACGATCGCAGCCGGCGGACACAACACAGCCGCATCACGACCAATATTGTGGGAGGGACGCAAACGAGGGGAAACGACTCAGAAGATGAATTGGTTAAGGAGACGGCTGGGTCGGTCGCCTCTGGATCAGGGAATCAGGTGCAGGGTAACAAGAGTGGGATTACTGTCAACACCACGCTGCAAATGTATCATGGGAGGGATGAGGAAGATGCACGATCGACGGCGGGATATAATAACTACAAGTAGAGGATATGTGCCCTTCTAATGATGATAATTTTAATGAGAACACAGTTCATTGTTACTGGTGGCTACAGGATGTGTGACAATCTCCATGAAGAGTATAGGGTATGTGATGGGCATATCACATGCTGCAAGCTTCTATTACCTTGATATACCCCTCATATGCGTGTATTGTTACCAATTATAGAACCTATTACCAGGTTAGTTTCATATTCTTCATTCGAACTATACCTTTGCGCATCGTTGGCATAAACTCCGTAGAACATTTAACGCATCCTCCCTTGTTACGTTCATAACAGTACAAAGCTAGCAATATGCTAATATGCTCGGGTCTTCCAACTAGATATCCTCTAACCAACTTGTGTGTCAGCTAGTTCGCATGAGCAAATCATCATTCGTACTCAGAAGTTAACTGAGCTTCCAAGTGAGCGTGATGTTGGGATTATATCTTGATCGTCTCATATCCTCGCTGTATGATGCAATTAAGACTCAATGGTAAGTCTTGCATTTCGTGTCCTAAGAGAAAGACTACAGGCCATATACCTACATACCTAAGACAGTCCCTATGTTAGCAATCTTAGGGGAGTTTCGTCCAGGCTAGCACATGAGGCACCTCATGGCCTTCCTCAGCTATCGTCCCTCTACCATCTGTACAAACCTTCAAATAACCCACAAGCTTACTATAGGTATTTGGAATAATGAACCTTCTGGCCATCTTCACTTGTATCCAAGCATTGCACTGTTTGAAAGCATGCCTGCATTCCAGTAATTCGGCATCGATATTATGGTCTTCTATATAGGCGCAATGAAGGCGCCTCCAGAGTGATAGCCCCCACCGCAGCGTCAGCGACTGATAGACAGTGACGAGCTTCATAGAAGTTTCTATGTGAAAACTAATAAGAGAAGTCTTGCTGTTCAAGTAAACGATTGGCGATTTTGGTTTGAGCCTGAGTTTACTTCATCCGCCGTGGTGCAACAGCTGGCGGGAAAAAGTGTCTACGACACCTTGTGTCACCTTTGCGGGCGGAGTGATTGTTTCAGTGATGATAAGGTTGCGAACCACGGCATTTCGAGCAGCATTGTTTCTATTTCTTTTCTCTATCAGCGTTAGGTAGACTTGCACATCTACCGGTAATATTCTTGAAGAACTACGTCGCCTGGTTGAGTGAAAGTAACAACAAGACGCCTCAATAAATAAAAGGATGGTGTGAATTATAAAAAGATATTACCACCATGTGATCAAAGCATTGCAAACCCTCTTGGTTAAGGCGGCAGACAGCTTAGAGACTAACATAGCGCTGGTGGACATGAGCAAAACGACCAGTTGAAACTCAAAATAATTCTTACCACTCACCCAGCGGCGCATTTATGTGCTTCGCCAGCTACCCAGATAGCAGACAAGGTCAGCGATGGAGGAGCAACGCCGAAGTTCGACACTAGCAGCACATGCGGGCACTTCCTAACTGGATGGTACTACGTATCTACAACATCTTTTCGAAGTTAAGGACACCAATTGAGGCAGTTTACTCGAACGAACTGCCACAAGGCTGATGGTACAACGTTCACAAGGGAGGCAAAAACGTTGGTAATTCGTTGTTGAATTGTACTCCACAATACAATGATGAAGATGCCCGTCGTCACCTCGCTCTACAGCGAGGAGCTTCAGACCATGCTTCAAGCATTGCGCGTCTAGCCCAAAGAAGTCCGAGTAATCCCAGGTACGAGAACATACAAACAATATTTTTAGCTACCAAGCATGAGCTCAATCCACCGAAGTGATTGAGTAGCCTCAACTACTTAGAAGGGCTTCTCGCCGATGCTAGGTCCGGTTAGCTGGTGTTAAGGCAAGACGAGTAATTACTTACTAGTTACCAGGAGGAGAGTAGCGGGCGACGACGTAAGTCTCACCGTTGGTGCCGCTGGCAATGGCCATGCCGACCTTGGTGGTGGACTTCCAGATAACTTGAGCTTTAGGGGGGTTAGCTTTCATACCGTTCACTTGTTCACCAAAAGAAGACTTACTATAGTGGCCGAAGGTCAAGTAGTTGGTCTCAGAGATGGTCTCGCCGTTGTAGGAGCTCTTCTCCTCGACGAAAGCAGCGACAGCGTTGGCGTAGGGGTTGTCGGTACCGTACTGCATGTAGAGGTTCTCGCCGAGGCCTTCAGAGCTAGAGTGCTCCAGCGTGCCGAGAGAAACAAGGTGAGTAGCCCACTCCTGGGCGCCGGAGGCAAGGGCAGCGTCCCAGACGAGATCGGGGTTGCCGACGGCGCTTCGGGCAGCGTTGTGAGCGTCGAGAGCAGCCTGCTGGTCGGCAGTCAGGCTGGAGTCGGAGGAGACCTCGGCGGCAGCAGTCTTGACGGCGACAGCGGCCGTGTTGGTGGAAGACGCCTTCTTGGTCGAGACCTTCTTGGTGACGAGGGTCGTCGGGGCGGCAGCAGCCTGGGTGACGACGGTGGTCTGGACGTTGGCAACCTCGGTAACGGTAGGGCCAGCGACAGTCACGATCTCGGTAACGTAGTGGATATGCTGGTAGGGGAATCGCCAGGCCGCGGCGTTAGCGGCCAGCATGGAAACGACGAGGGCGGAGAAGTGCATCTTGAAGAAGGGGTTTGATTGTTTGTTTGGTTGGTCACCGGGACCTGTAAAGGAGTGAATGTACGTATAAATCGACGGGGCCTGCCGGGGAAAGTGAAGGAATGACTATCGGCTGCAAAGGATTGACAAGACGCGGTGGGTGAAGAGTTCCAAGTCTGCTCCACGGACAGCGTCGGGGCTCTCTTATACCTGCGTCTGTATGCTGCGGTGCACTCTCGATGGGATTAGCGGTCAGCCTTACGGCTGTTAGGAGTCAATGCCGTGATCTCGGTACGCACGCCACTGGTCTCGTATTTATTGGAGAGCGGAGCCCAAATGGGTCATCCCATGTTGCGGTTGGGTGGCAGAGAGGGAGAGTGCCCGAGGCCGAGGCCTAGTGTGGCCTCAGATTTACAACCGGGATGACCGGTGTGCTGGGTCTGTTCTGGAGGCATTTCCTGGGGCGTTGTTGGTAGAACAGAGCATGTTCGGATTTCCTTCACAGCAGAGGGATCCGGAGTGTTCACGCCAAACCTGTTTGGAACTACCTAGTTGCTCTTAATGAGCCAACTATGAAGCAATTGTTGGGGCAATCCAGGCACATTTAGCGCTCGAGGCCAACCACACTGAAACCACGTATGCAAGCCCGGCCAACCTTGACTCCCTAGCCACGTTTCATCTTAGATGATGTTGATTAAGTGATAGGATGATGTTTTGACAGGTCCCAACAGGGGGCTCATTAGCTCGCTTAACATGAGACGAAGCAGGGGTCTTCATCCCGACCTGATCCTGGGGTTTTGCTGACACGGAAGTTGGAGATAAATCATTCCGCTTCCAGTGGTAATGAAGAGACAGGATGAGGATGGTCTGGCAGCAGCCTGCCAGTGCCAAATTGAAGGATCCACGTAAGCACGCCCAGCAAGACACCGGGCAAGTGGCCTTGTAGGGATGGGTGGTTTCAATGAGCCGCCACTGCTCGTACTCAGAGCTCTAGGAGATCAAAATAATTACGTTTTGCAGGATGCAGCAACCACTTGTTGACCCTGTCACCACCATGTTCATCCGCCTGCAGAGCTACGCGTATCCCTGGACCGCAACACGAGTAATACTCCTGCAATTAATATCCTTCACTAAGGAAGTCTCAAAACCCTCGTTACTTAAACTTCGCCGGCGTCGACATCCCAAGTGGGCCAGAGAAGTCCTACGCCACGCGTCCACTTGCTTGCTCCATGGGTCGTCCATGAGGTTCAAGGCTGGCTAGAGCCATGCATCGCTCCACGGCCAACAATGATGATGTCTGATTTTCCTCCAATTGCGTGTCTTCTCGACAATCCGCACGATTATCGCTCAACCGTCGAGCAGTTTGATGTTTGAAGCCAGCACCATAAAATCCACCATTGTCGATCACCTCCACTGAGTCGACTGGTTGGTGAATTATTGCACGATCGGCATGAATTCATCCATCCATGCTCAGATCGTGCTGAGATCTGGGGATGGATCGACGTTGGATGCGGTCCGATGTGCGGAAAGCAGGCATCCATGGTGACGTAGATATCGCGTCGCGAGATGATGCTTAATAGAATTCCATCCTCTCAGAGCTAGCTTCTTCTCTTGCAGCCCTTCCGACTTAAAAATGAGGTTTCACCCAAGAAGACAGGGTCAGAGAGGCACCAGGCCTTGTAGTGCAGCTGCTAGCCGGGAGGTAGAGGCTGACTCCACGACACGTCAATATTGCGCACAGAAAAGCCGCCAGATTCAGTCGCCAAGCCCCAGCCGGCGCAATTCACATGTAATGAATGACCCCTCTGAATGTCACATACGAGTCAGCATGACAAACTTATACAGCTCACTGCCGACTCGTTGGAATCCTCATAGACTGTCGACATGAAGAGAAAGGCCTTCAAACTTTGCACGCATTATCTACTGCTTGGCTGATTAACGACTTGGCCTCTGTTGCCACCTCGGCCTCCTTGAGTGGCGTCAGTCGCTGGATCCAAGTCTCCCAGCGCTCTTGACAGAATCCCATCCAGCCGGGAGCATCTTTGAATGCGGATAGACTCCTCCCGGGCTTTGCCATCTTGCCGTCAAACTGCTTCGCATCCTTGCTCTTCTTTGACAGCGCCTCAGCAGCATAGATCAACCACACGGAAACAGATTGCAGCAACTCGGCCGACGTAGTTTTCGCAACCTGGTCCTTTTCAGGGTCTTCAAGAGCTTCACGGAAGGCCCAGATGGCGAAGAGGCTTAGGTCGTTTATTCCAGCCGCCGTCAGACGAGCGAAGAATGCGTGCACGTTGACGAGGGCATCACCTGGTTTTTCTTGAGCTGGCAACGTCTCAGGTTAGTCAAAGCTCGCGATTGGATTTTTGGGGAGATAGCCTTACCAGTGTCCAGACGCTCCCGGGCCTGGGCGCCAAACAGCGGGAGCAGGTCCCAGCGCTGCTCCTGGTCCCAGATCTCGAACTTCTTGCCTGCGTGGACGGGCTGCGGCATTTGCTGGATTGCGCGCACAATGTCGACCAGCTTGGCCTGTTGGTCGTGGGAGGTCTGCTCCGCGGCGTCCAGGACAGCGGACCACAGGCGGTTCAGCTCCTGTTCCACCTTGTCCAGGTCGCCGTCCTTTTCGAAGGCGTCGCGCGCGGGGGCGGCCAGCTTCTGGGCGGCTTCTTGGACGGAGATGGCGTCGTGGGCGACAAAGGCAGCCGCGGTCGGGTCGGCCATGACGATGAAGGTGGCAATGGAAGTGGAAGCGGAAGTGAGGGTCAACGTGCAAGACAAATGGCGGCGGGAGGGGAAATGAAAGCGGTTGGAAACAGCATAGGCCGACGGCAAGACGATGGATGTTTGTAGAGTCGGAAATGCCTGCTGCAACGCTGACGTCGACGAAGACTGGATGACCCGAGCGCCAACTCGGGGAGGGATCGTGGCGACGACGAAAATGGACATGAGGAACAGCCTACTGCCGGCGCAGACTAACTACTAGTAATTCGTGGGAATCCTCAGCGTCAAGGTCGCCAATTAACAGAGATAACAGCGACACATGGGGGAATCCGGCGTACTCCGATGAAGCCTCCTTCCCTATTATTATCATCCATCTGCCGATCGCGCCGATCCGCTGGCAGTTGACTAGTTGGCGAGTCGGCTAGCACTTGGCTGCAATCTATCGACAACTACCTTTGACGGGCTTCACCCCAGCTCCGGCTTCTCTCTCCGTGACCTCACCCGCTTTCGGCAGGTCCCGGCATCTCCGTCTGCTTCTGGTTTCAAGTCCCGACTCTCGAAGCCAATCAGACCGACGAGCCTAGCCACCTGCCACCCCGTGTTATGGCCTGCCCCATTCGGCCTCGGTATGGAAACCGCCATAGTATCAACTTCTATGCGAAGATATCAACTATATCTCGACTCAAGTATATAATACGCCCGTGATACCTGGGCTGACACTACCATTCCCGCTCCGTCTCACCAGCAGCCCACTCAGCGTAGAGCCACTTGACAACATGCTTCTTCTCAAGGTCCGTTCGCTGCCTCCACACATACCAATATCTGAAACCACTAACACCTTCATCCACTTAGGCCCTCCTTCCTCTGGCTTCGCTCCTGGGCGTCGCCGTCGCCAGCCCTATCGAGGCTCGCCAGTCGGCCACTACCTGCGGCTCTACTTCGTACACTGCTGCCCAAGTCCGCGCTGCCGCCAACGCCGCCTGCTCCTACTACCGACAAGGCACCACCGCCGGCAGCTCCACCTATCCTCATAGGTACAACAACCGCGAGGGCTTTGACTTCCTCGTCAGCGGCACCTACCAGGAGTTCCCTCTTCGTAGGAGTGGCGTTTACACTGGCGGTTAGTACCCATGTTGTGCTGTATACTCTAGATGTTTCGAGTCTAATCCATTAACCCTTCGTGAACAGGCTCTCCCGGTGCCGATCGTGTTATCATCAACACCGCCTGTGCCTATGCCGGCGCTATCACTCACACTGGTGCCAGCGGCAACAACTTTGTCGGCTGCTCTGGTACTAACTAAGTAATTGACCCTTAATATGTTGTTAGCTGAATGATGTCACATTAACCCTTCATTTGCCGTCTTTTCTTTGCCGTGTCGTCCCTTAGGTTGACCGTTCTATGAGGATCCTGAGGGTAATTTCGACATCTTCTCCATATTTGACTACGGGTTCAAATGCTGTAACCATCTTGTTCGCAATACTGGTGACATTATTATTCGACGTCTGTTAGTCAATTGCAACAGCATAGAGGAGGACCGCATCTGCCAACACAACGTCGAGGTTACTGGAAAGGGCATGTAGGTAACCTTTGGTAGAGGAAGTTACGGAATCGTCATTTAGATTCCAGCCTACGCGTCTCTTGGTACAATCTCTAACTGAATGTTGTAAATGAGCTGCTCAAAGTGAGTTCCAATCGTAATGTTAAGCTTCAATCGGCACCTGCTTGGGAGCTTCCAGCTTTGACGGTTACCGAGATTATCTTCCGCGTCGCTCTGGGATGAAGTTTCCTCATTCACACGGAAAAGCCTATACCAAGGCCTTATGAAAGCGGGCGGTGTCATGAACGGATTCTCAGGAAGAGGTTCGAGTCCAATCGCAAGGCCCACCGACTTTTTCCAGCCCTTATGGCCCTGGCCAGGCGGAGAGCATAACTCTAGTTCCAACGATGCCAATTCTTTCCTATTATTCAGCGTCTCTGGCTTTAATTGGTCGATTTCCTCGGGGTCAAGTAGGTCCAAGTCGATCATGTAGTAGACGCCATCCCCGTCAGGCACTCCCCATTCTAACCAACCCAAAATTGTCCTTGTCACGGAAACTGTGATCTGGCGTTGAATGTGTTTATCAATTTTCAGTACCGGTTTCAGGTAAAACCTGCCGATTTGTTCGAAATGTGTAGGGGCAGGCTTGAGGAATAATCGCGTCGCGTTGGTGTCTGTCGCTCGCAACCCGATAACATCCGGGACTGTGTCAGGAATATTGCCTTGCAGCAAATTCTCCTTGTGGAAATCTTTGGAAATCATGGTTAAGGGTATGTAGAAGAAATTTAGAGTAACCCTGACCAGCAAGTTGGGGGCGATTCTCGTATACTCTTGCTCAACACCAGATATGCGCTGAATAACGATGGCAAGCATGTCAAACTGTTGACATTGCAGGAGCGCCAAGTGTATGGTGCCTGATTTGTCACCAGGAATGGGAATGAGAGGAAACTCGATGTGAACCCCTCGATTCGTAATGCTTGTCGGGTGGTGGGCAAGCCGGGTTTTGAACGTTGGTCGGTGAATAGAAGAACCGCTTCGGAAGAATGCTGGGGATGTTGCAAAAAGCCCCCAGTATGGCTTCCGCGAGGCCTCTGCAGAATCCGTTTCCCAAGCAAAAATGGTTTCATCATCTGAAAACTTCAGGAACTCTTCCTGAAGTCTGACCAAAGCCTTTTCGCGGCCCTCTCCATATAGGAGAGGCATGTTTACATCGAAAATTCCCAGGAGGCAGTAAGCGATGTCTTCCGGTCGCGTAGTTACGCGTTGGGCAGCCCATGACATTTTGCTAGCTGCCGGGGCCGTGTTCAGGGATCCTCCCCTCAGAATGGTCTTCGGTATCCGAGTCATAGTCTCCAATTCATCCTCAAATTCGTCTCTTGACCCAATGAACTTCCATGAACCAGAGTAGAAGAGGAGGAGCTTGGGGGCAATGAGCTCCTGCAGTGTCCAGCCTCGCGTGAACCATTTGCTCTTGGAGATGTCCGTTCTATGAGCAGGGCGGGAGTCATGAATCTTGACGTCGGAGAGAAATGCGTAGCAGACTGCAGATTCCTTGTACCATTTGAACATTGAGTTGATGGCCTCGGAGAGCTCGGCGCTGCTTGATTTGTCGATGCAGCACGTATCGATCCAGATATACTGGTAGCCATGATCACTAGCAAGAAGTGCGCTATTTTGTAGCTTTGCGTATCCTTTCATGTGCTGTGCATAGACACCGGGGTTCAGGTCCTGGTAAGTGACCTCCTCCTGTTCCCATGTGTGAGAGAGAATTGCGTACTCGGGCACATCGCTGACAAAGGTCTTCAGCTTAAGGGTTTTGGTGTCTAAAAGCCTCATATTTTGAAAGTAAACGGATGCAAAAAGGGGGCTATTGGGCAAGAAATAGCATTTGTGCTGGATACTAAAGAACGAACTGATCAGCTAGATAGAAAAGAGATGGAGCGGGGTTGGAAGAGCGATTTCACGAACTGGTATTTAGTAGGCCCAGGGGTGAGCTGACTGAGCCTAACGAGGCTGTGGCTGCTGATGCAATGCAGGACTATGCACTTTTAGCCAGTATCGCGGTCGGAGAGTGTTGAGGTGTCCTGATGTTGCAGTCTGCGTGCTCGAGACCATTCGGTCAAGATAGCCCCAGCCAGGTCAGAGGATGGCACATATAGATATCAATATTAAGAAATTTCTCAATCTTCAATATCTCGACATTGATAATTCGCATAATTTGTGGCATTTTCTTCGTAAGAATGACGGAGAGACCACGCTCAGTCACCAGGACATCCCGCGGGGGAACATGCCTTTCTGCCTAAACGAGGCTATGTCATGTATCAACCAGCCACAACTACGCAATTACACTAAATATGTCCCGCCATCCAAGTTGGTGCCAACAAAATAGACCAAACGCTGTTGATTTCACTCTAAATGTTTGACCTGGTCTAATAGCAGACTAGCTCGGTGTTGCGTCTTGACTTGTCCACAACGTGTGTCGCACAACCTTCTCTTAGCCAAGTGTTTTGTCTAAAGCAGGGACTCTCCTCGCAACGTCGAGTCTCCGGAGTCTTTCTATAATAGTGTATGCCCCGAACGCTGAAAATGGAGCAACCTCGCCACAGTGGACACATCCAAATCTCCTCCTAAGGTTCATAGCCAACTCTACCAGACAACTAGGCGAGACTCTTCTCAAAGATCTTGTACTCGACGGGTCCTGCGAGCATCTTGCCTAGCTCCGGGTACTCGTCGTTGAAACTTCCAAGCTTGACAACCTTGTAACCCATTCGGGTGTACCAGCCCTCCATCCTTTGCTTTCCCGCGTGCTGGTAGGTTGTCGGTACGATCAGCTCGAGCTGCATAATGGAGCATCCACGCCTGCGACATTCGTCCTCGGCGAAATCAACCATCAGCCGACCCAGCCCGGCCCCTCTATGCTGCTCGTCGAGTGCCAGCATGCCAAAGTCGCCGCGTTCGGGACTAAGAAGCTTGACAAGGACACACCCGACGGGTTCGTCAGTGCTGTTGAGGTAAGCAACCGCGAGGTGGCCGTGGCGAAGCAGCTGGGCAATTTCTGTAGAAGAGGTACGTTCGTATGAGGGCAGGAAAATGTCACCCTCAGCCCAGTTGTAGACCGTGTTGACTATAGTGGCGAGAGTGGAGGTGAGTGATGCGTCATTTGCGCTGTCAGGCGACGGGAACTTGATGGAGATGGCGCTTTGTTGTGGGCTGGTGTCCTTCATATTCTTGGATCTACTGGAAGTTCCGTCTATCATCTCAGCGACTTATTCACGCTGATGAATTGGCCTTCAGGTTTTCTGAGTAGGGTCGAGGAGATATAGCACAAGGAGAGAAGTTTTGCTACCGTGACGTATTTGAGTATGGGATTTTGTCACATGACCCTTGTCAGACTTTAGCATCGAAGCAGGTCTCAGAAAGCAGCGATTTGGAGGAGAATAGCGCAGTTTATGGATAACGTAAGATACCTACGTAGGACTACTAGAAAGCAATAGTTGATGTATTCTCATCTATTGGCCACGTAGTTGTCATTGATGTTGTGTCGGCGGTCGAGTGTCAGAGCAGAAAGAGGCGTGGTATTTGAGACTTGATGGGGAGATATTCCTGGATGAGCTTCGTTGTCGTGTAAGGCGTAACGCCAACCAACTGACCGCACAGAACTAGACAGTACATCATCATGTTCCATCCTGCCTCGTTTTACTTCGTGACTTGGTGACCCAACATTCGTTTGCATCCTTCACCAGCTCCACGGACCGAGTAAATCGCGGGTTTCCCCGTCTCGATTCCGTCATCGTCGAGCTGTAACACCGTCACTTGTTTTAATGGTAACGAGCGTCCGAACGCGTAGGATGCGGGGGATGACTGTGAGTCGGAGCGGAATCGGAGTGAATGCGTCGGGATGCGGCCTGGAGACGAGGGCGCGGAGTTGTCTTCTGTCGATGTTCGCTCGCCCGTGGTGTTGTCAAGTTCGAATCAACGGGGTTGCCATCGTGTCCGAGTTCGCCTGTAGGTCACGGCCTCTCAGGCATTCGCTTCGAGTCTCATGGTTTCGGATGACGTCTTTTGCGATCTACTTGTGTCTCTTTGTCCCTAGAATCGGGCGGCAACAGAGGTTCGGCTTCGTTGGGGCTTTGCGGGGACGTGGATCAACTCGGCGCGGGCGTCAGACTGCGAGAACCAACCAATAACATACTGGTGTATTGTTCTCGCATCGTATTGTGGGCGTTGGTCATGTGTCTGTATGCTCGTCTCGTGCGTGACGAGACGACGTGTGGTTAGGTAGGTAGGTAGTGTTGATTGTCGGATGAGCGTTCTAGAGGCAGTCGCCGGTGAAATCTCGGCTAAATCACTCCGAGAAGTAATATTGTGATGACATAATCACCAAGACGCATCAGTACGAATACTCGAACTATGGCTGTAATATTCTGTCGCCCCAGCCCTAATCTGAATCTTCAGCTCATTGTATTGTCGTGTTTCCTGAAATTCCCCTAATCATTTCATTTACAGTTCGCTCGATGGCATGAGTGCTTTAGATGTTCTCCGTTTGCTATGCAAGCGTAGTGACCAGGATCACTGAAGGTGACAGACAAGGAAGAGATTAAAGAGAACTGCCTCGAGCAAGTGAGGAATCGAATAACGTCTTACTCGGTTCGCGTTTTGATAGATTCATATCAACACTGAGCCCCAAGGTCCCTGATACGTCCAATCTAAACCCAGTCCTGACGTCGTTGATTGTTGAAGACAGAAATCCTGGAAGGAAACCGTCACCTGATGGCCTGGATCAATATCCGCCGATAGGTGGTCAGTTGTGGAATACCGCTATCCGTAACTTCCAACACTATATGCAGAACCTGCCCCCGGTCCTGCGGTCTCCAGGTCTTGAACTCGATACATGATACGTCCGCTGCCGGAGTTTGAACCTCGACCTTGGACTGCTCGCTGTTTAGGCTCTTGATATCAACCTTGGCAGCCCACTTGTGTGCACTCCAAACGTCGATGCTTGGCTCGTCGTATTGAAACCAACGAAACGCCAACTCGTCTCCGTCGGGGTCATAAGATCGAGAAGCGTCTAGTATGACCGAGGCCCCAGCATGAACCTCCAACTCAAGGGGCTCAGGGCTGTAGTTGTCGCCCAATGCCACGACTGGGTGATGATTGACCTTGGAAAAGTCATCTGTCGTCGACCACTGGATCCTGGCGGCGAAGTCGTTTTGGAAAGAGTCTCTCCAGCGCCAGATAGTTGCTTGGTTCGACTTGTATATCCTGCCATCCAAGCCCTCGACTCTGTCGGCGGAGTCGCCGTAATGGATTGCTTGGGCACTCGGGTCCGTCTTGGCGTATCGCCCACCCCAGGACCCGAAATGCGGGTGTTCTCGAGATCCAAGTCCGTTTTGAATCAGGTAAAGGAAGGTCGGCGTGTCGCCTTCAAAGACAAACTCGGGATCTGGATAAGTTGATCCCAAAGGCCCAATCTGGATATTGACTTTCACCCAGTCCTTGCTGATTTTCGTACCATCTGGCCCACCTTGGTCGAAACCGTAGTGTGTCTCGCCTGATATGCCGGCCCATGTCGCAAGTCCGTATTGATTCCAAGCATGAATCGATGAGATGTAGAATATGTCGGGGAATTCTCTTCTAATCCATGCCGAAGTATCGTCCTGGTCGGAGATGGCGTATACTCTTATCTTTGATCGCAATGCAGCTGCCGTTGTTGCGTCGTGCTCTCGTCGAATCTTGTAGAGAACTTGTGCCAACACGTTGGTACCACCCCAACATAAAACCCAAAGTGGCTCGGACAGGAGCTCCGATGCTTCTATCCTTTCTTGGAGGAGCTTTCCGCCCTCACTAAGGACAATGTCGTCACCTACTGCTGCCATACCATATACCTGAGTACATAATATTAGAACTGATTGACATCTACTAGTGGTGTTCACTTACTGGAGCGCCTGGCCGAATCAGACTTCGAATATCATCTACTAAAGGGTATTGGTGCTGTGGATGTGCGTGTGCATTCAGATTATCCACGGCGCCTGCGTATCCGTCCACGATTCTGTGCATTTCCTCTGGACATGTCTTGTCGCGAAGCCATACTGAGGCTGTTGGCACGAGGCCCTCGGTAACAAATTGATTTGCATAAGTGAGATAACGGACAAGCGACTCGGCATCATCTGGCTCGTTCGATATGTCTGAGAGGACAAAAACGCGTGGCTTGCTTGGAAATTGTTGCAACTTCGAAGCTGGGACATGTGCGGCTGACGTTCCTGGCATTTTGGCATTAATCGCAAGAGATTATATGCTCACCTTGCAGAACAGGGGAAGTCGTTGAGGACCAGATCGCTCCAGCAGCAGAGAGACGTACCTTAACATTTGAACCTCACAACTCGGCTGGGATGCTTAATATTTCCTCATTGAGGTTCACCACAGCCCCATCAACAGTTCCACACCTGACTCATGAAGATACGGATACGGCCTAGTCTTACGTCAAGGAAATCCGACTACGTAGCCGGATTTTTTTTCTTCAATTTTTTTTTTTTTTTCATGTAAGGATTGCTACTCGGATCATCGGTTGCTAGGCAGAATCATCGCCAAACATAACCCGAGCTGCTTCTTACCGAGTAAGAATATTTTAACGCTCCCATTTCAACGCTGCCAGTTAAATAAGCATTTTATAGTGATTACCAAAATTTATGCACTGATTCATAGTCAACGCAAGCAATGAGGCGGAGGTTGAAGCGCTGTATTTTCCAGTCGGCAGTGTCTACCTCCAGGGTGTGACACACTAACACTGGAAATATAAAGCAATCTAATTGCTTACTTCCCAGGTATGTATGCCGTTACTTTAGTATAGCTTCAACTAGGAAAGATAGCTTAGACCGCCAATTGGCTCAGAAAACCATTCAGTATTGGATCTCACCAGGGGGTGGCACAACGCCCGTGCCACAACCTAGGAAGGAAATTCGACGCTCACGCAAATCCTCCCTTGTTCCAACGCAAGCGAGGTCGTAGTCAAAGTCCCACGTGAGCATTACAATCGTAAGGCTTGGCTTGGCAAATGGCCAAATACAGTAACAGGAGAGACGATCCGCCTTATTCCCTGCTGGACGCTGGGGATAGCTGGGTTTAGTATTGCTGATCGAGCCGCTTCTATGAATGGCGCCCAGACAGGCAATTCTACGCTCCGGAGAAAATACTGAAGCCTGTGATTGGAGCACCCCGCATTATTCCCAGGTCGAGTTTGAAGTCACCTAAAAGGCCGGCATTTAAAGAATGAGGCAAATCCCGCTGCCGTACGACATGTCTCTTACATCTCTGTCAATTGTAACTGACTCGGTCTCGTCGTCCCTGCTCCAGAAAACATGAGTCCTCCTGGAGAAACGGTAGATGAACGGGTCGAGACGACGGGAGTTAACAATCATCTCGCTCGCCTCGGCAACCAGCAAGAGCATGATATGGAAAAACTCGAGTCCTTGCGCCGTTACCCAAGAGCGTGTGCCTGGATTATGTTTTTGCCGTGTGGTATGTCTTGCTGGTGAGCTTCGAGAACCAAGCATCGGGCAATATTCTCGGAATTCCACGCTTTCGAGAGGATTTCGGCTATCTCCACGACGGCACGTACGTGTTGCACGCAAACTGGCAGTCGGCTTTTAGCGGTGCTCCTATGGCTTCGTAAGTGTGTATCTCGTTACTGCCGGGTTGCATCCTGGTTCGGGCTGACAAGTAATAGTGCCATCTTCGGATGTCTTGGTGGTGGGTATCTTGCTGATAAGTTTGGGCGAAAACTCATGCTCCAAGCGGCACTCCTGGTGAGCTACGCCGCCATTGCAATCGAATTTGTTGCAATATCAAATGAGCTCTTCTTTGGAGGCAAGTTCCTCAATGGATTCGCCACTGGCTGCATTGCTACCGTTTGCGTGAGCTACATTGGAGAGGTTGGTCCCCCTTGCCCCCGAGATTTGCTCATATGTGGTTTTGTATTGAGGGCTGCTGTTGACCTAATCACAGATTGCGCCCTTGGCCTTTCGAGGAGTAGCCACCTGCTTGGTAGGCTTCTCTTACACGCTGGGACCTCTTGTCTCGGCGTTGATCGTCAAAAACACGGGCACTCTCCCGAACCGCTGGGCGTATCGAGCCGTCTTCTGTGCGCAGTTCGGGTTCGCCTTCGTCATCACGCCCTTTATTTTCTTCATGCCAGAGTCTCCTTGGTGGCTCATGTCCAAGGACCGTGATAGCGCTGCCCTCCGAAGTCTCGAGCTGCTGGGTTACCGCGGCGAGGACGGCTACAAGCGACTGTCGCTCATCAAGCAGACGCTCGAAAAGGTCCGGGCCGAGACTGAAGGTGTCACGTATCTTGAATGCTTCCGGGCAACTAACCTGCGCCGCACTTGCATCAGCATCGCACCCAAGTGCATGCAAGCCTTTTCCGGAATCACATTTGCGGCAAGCTACGCCACCTACTACATGCAGCTTGCGGGCTACAGCGCGCAGAAGAGCTTCACGCTTCAGATTGTGCAGCAGGTCGTGTCGATGGTTGGCAGCATCATGTCCTGGTACTTTGTCGACCGTGTTGGCCGCCGTAACCTGACATTTTACGGCCTTCTCGCGTTAACGGTTATCTTGCTGGCCATGGGAGGATGTGCAACAGCGACGACCAACACGCAGGCAGTTGAGGCGACAGTGGCGTTTATCCTTCTGTACTGCTGGATGTATAATCTCTCGATTGGCGCCGTTGCCTTCACCGTCCTCGCCGAAGTCTCAACATCGCGACTCCGTGCCAAGACGGTGGGCATTGGGTTGGCCGTCGTCAACGGCCTCAACATGATGTGGAGCTTTGTACTCCCATATTTGTTCAACCCAGACAAGGCAAACCTCGGAGCGAAGGTGGCGTTTGTGTTCGGTGGGTGCAGCGTCTTGAGTCTCGTGTACCTGTGGTTTGAGCTTCCTGAGACGGCCGGCCGCACGTATGAGGAGCTGGACGAGATGTTCATGAAGGCCATCCCGGCGCGGAAGTTCAAGGACTTCCGGCCAGAAGCTCAGGTCACGGACGAGAAAACAAAGGAGGAGCTCTAAAGAGCATATGTCGTGAGAAACAAGCATCCTGACAGTCAAGATGCGATACAGAGTTTTCAGACGGCACGATCCCCTTTGACCGGGACAAGGGTCAAAACAGTCAGATGACTGGCTTGACTCGGGGACACATTTACGCAGACATCAGACATCTAAATACTAAAAGAAACAAGACATGTCGAGACCACCGCAGTCAAAAACCCCAAAGGTCGTTAGCGGCTGGTAGGAGAGGTGTTCTCTTCACTCTGGGTGGCCGGGAACGGAAGGAAATCCAAAGAGAAATGAGATAACCCTCAGCAAGCCGCAATGCGGAGCCGCCGTTGAATTAATAAAACACATGGTGAAGTATTAACCCTAACTGATGTAGGGAGAAGAAGAAATCTTTTTGTTTTCGCAGCGCGCGAGAATGTGTTTTTATGGAGGTTGGAGGCGCGATGGCGCTAGCCTTGTTGTGGACATGCACGTGACTGCCTCGCCTCTCGCTCATGTCCTGAGGCCTGAGGCTCAACTTTGTAGTCAGGGCCATCAGTGTAGGGTAGGACCTTACCCTTTCCATCTTGACCGCGAAAACCAATGAGACTTTCATGGAGAACATATGCTATTACTCTGAAATGCCAGCTGGCTGGGAACTTTTGGATCTGTTAATTGGCAACGCCTTCTGTTACAGTTGTCCCGATGTTAAAGGGGGCTTGTTTAGAAAACGAGCGCATAGTCTGCTTATTAGTATCGTTACAAAAGGAGACAACCAACAACCAACTGGTTTAGACCATACGCAAATGCCTTTTTTTTCTCAGTCAGCAAGTTTCCGATGGCTTGCGTCATTGTGAATTGACTTTCTAGTAGATCCTTCCCCGTTCTAAATCTCGCACTGGGAATGGGGAAACATGACGAACAGCGGATAACCACATCTTTCAACAAATCATGAGAAACAATGCTGAAGGGAGCGTGGATTGCCCTCCATAGGAGAACTCGTCGACCTTTCTCAATTCATCGTTGCGGGCGAACGGTCATCTGGAAAATCATCTGTTCTCGAAGCTATCTCGCGAGTGCGGTTCCCGGTTGACGATGGTGTTTGCACTCGCTTTGCTACTGAGCTTGTCCTGCGCCACGCAAAGAAAACTCGTGTGGACGTCAGCGTCAAATTCGCCGACAGCACAAAACCTACCAAGTCGTTTCAGAAGACCGGTTTCCGCGAGAGCGATCTGCCCGACATCATCAAGGAGGCCAAAGAGTGCATGGGCTTTTCCAGCGCTGGGCAGGACTTCTCCAAGGATATCTTGCGGTTGGAGATTGAAGGATCCGATATGTACCCCTTGAAGCTTGTCGACCTGCCGGGCATCTTTCAGACCGAAACTGGGAACCAGTCATTGAAGGGAATAAGCATTGTGAACGACATTGTTGAGAGCTACATGCGGCAAAAGAACACCATCATCCTGGCAGTCATTACCCCTAACAAAGGACTCGCAAGCCAGATCACCCTTCGCAAAACCAAAGAACATGACCCGTTCAGAGAGAGAACCATTGGTATCCTTACCAAGCCCGATCTCATACGCCCCGGGTTCTCAGAGGAGCGGGAATACATCCAGGTCGCCAAAAACGAAGAAGCTGCCCATAAGCTGAAGCTTGGGTGGCACGTCTTGCGCAATAGAGCTGAGGGCGAGCCCGATCTGGACGAGAGACAATATTGAGAACATATTTCCCAGTTCAGGAGCATGGAAAGACCTCGTTGCGGAGGACCGTGGCGTCACCAGCCTTCGCGAGAAACTGAGCAAGGTGCTCCTTTCTCACACCAAAAGCTCCCTCCCTAGTGTCATAAACGACATCGAGAAGAAGCCTAGAGAGCTTCAGGAAGAACTAGATCGTCTGGGAAAACCTAGAGAGAGCCTGGGTGAGGAGAGATCGTTTCTGCTTGCAATCGCCAGCGATTTCCAACGCCTTGCTCGGGATGGAATCGACGGACGCTACAACGATGCGTTTTTCGGAGACATGGACAACAAAGACAGGAAGTTGCGTGCCCAGCTCCGGAATCTGAACCGAGCTTTCGACTACATTTTGACGACCAAGGGATCAACAAGTCGTATTACGGCAACACCAACGAGTTTCGGCCATGTCTTCGAGGCTCCTCCACCACCCCATCTTCGAAGCTTCCTTCAAAGGTAACCTTATTCTTTCCCATCCCCAGTGTGCATCAGTGGAGATCAGGTGAGAAAGGAGCTCCAGGAGAAAGCTTCTCACAATCAAGGTCGAGAGTTGCCTGGACTGCCAAACAAAGACCTGGCAATTCAACTGTTCCAAAAACAGTCTGCGCCATGGAAAAAGATTGCTGAGTATCATCTCAACCAAATCACTGTCGTCACAATGGCATTTGTTGATGAAGTGTTCACCTATATCATGAGGCCATCAGAAAGCAACTTCGCGACCGAGGTCGTTTTGCGCAACTGCGTTGACGAATTCTTCGACCGCAAGGAGAAAGTTCTGCAAAAGAAGCTGGAAGAATTGCTTCGGCCGTATGTGATGGGTTACGCCTTCCCCTTGGACTCTGAATTTCATCGCATCGCGTCTCAGAAATCCCAAGATCTGTTCGCCAATCGGTTCGTGAATGGCATAGAAAAAGATCATCCTGAACTTTTCGATGACCAGTCCAAACAGAAGCTGAATCGCAGCATAATCCAGATAGCCATTTCCAATTCCAGAAATCTGGATGATGGAGAGTCTGGTACCGACTCCATCATTGACATGATGGAGTCTTACTATGAGGTGCTGCGGTTCTTGTTCCTCTTGGGGTGATGTTATCCGCTAACTCTTCTAGATGTCTCGACGAACCTTTACCGAAAACATCATCAATCTTGCCATTGAAAGCTGCCTTGTTTGCGACGTCTCAACCCTTTTGACGCCAACAAAGGTCGACGGCATGTCTGAAAATGAACTTGAAGAGCTGGCTGTCGAGTCTCCGCACACCCAAAATCGAAGAAAGCATCTTGAACAAGAGATTGAAATTTTGCGTGATGGAAGAGAGAAGCGCCAAAAGCTCAAGCCTAGGCACATTACAGGTACGTGTCGAGGCCGAACTCACAGAAACGGTTCTGGGTATTAATGCTAGCCATATAGCTCGCCATTCACCAGCGGTGTATAAAAAAACCATTGTGGAAGAAGTCTTGACTACGGGTAAGTGATTGTAAATTGGGTGGTAAAGCTTAACTTACATATATGAAAAGATTCTTCGATACCCAAAGGGGTATTTTCAGGTCCTTCTGCTAGTTTTGCTACATTGCCTGGCTGCCAGGCAACTGAGTCTCAGGCTCCATCCTTATTCGCGAGCCCGAGTCCCCAGACGTCGTTTAGACCATCACTATTTTCGTTTCTGGCAACAAAAACAAAAGCAGCAGCTCCAGGTAACAGTCTCTTAAACCCGGGAGAAAGTTCAGGTGGGATTTTCTCAAACACTGGAGGAAATTCTTAGGCAACAACTTCGACGTCCACTCGTAGCATATTTGGGTGAAACTTCTAGTTGGAACAAGTCAGTACTCAAACGGAAGGGAGATGTTGTTCTTTGAACGAACATGAATGTTAGTTGAACCTTACTTGCGATGACTCGCTTACTTTATGTTCGATTGTGGTTAAGACGTTGATTGAGGGTTTATGACTACAGGGGGGTGGCATCAAGTTAGAACAAGTACATAAAACAGACTTTTCTAGCCACCTTGGATTGGCCTAATAGACAGACTGAGTGCAAAATTTCAAGTGGTGCTATCAGCGTAAGAGTATTCAGAAAGAACTTGAAATACCTGCTAAAATATTTGAAAGGACAAAAGATTTTAGCACTTGAAATACAAACATTAGAGCTTTATACCGAGTTTCCCTCTTGAGTGTTATTGAGTGCTCACCCTGTATTGAAAGAACTTACGGTCGAGAAAATTCATATCCAAGGGAGTAGACGAGTCTAAATGGAGAGGTATAGGCCTTGAGTACATAAAAATTCCAAGTTGAACACCCTAATCCCATACATGTGCTGGGTACGTACTGACTTCTCCAAGCAACGGCTAAGCAAGGGGGTTCCTCACCGACCATAGTTAACTGTCCCAGTTTTGCCTTAATCTTCAGCTGACGTGTCTCCACCTAGGATAATAGGATATTTTGTGAGGTACAGTCTGTTTGTGACTCTCCGTTAATATAAGCCAGTCGTTTATGCTTTGTGCGCAAATCGCTATGTAGATGTGTAAAAGACGTTGCTCTAATGATGTTGACGCATTCCGCCGTAATTTTGCCAAGTCTTTTCCCCCATCTTTACTCTTCTAGGTACTAAGTCTTGCGATCGTCAGAATTACCTAAGCTTTGTGAAGCTTTTCTGAGTTGCAACAGCTTTGCCCTTATCTACTCTACCGTCGCGGCATACTATCACATACGACCATAGCTCTCAGAAAATACGGGATCCCGTCCGCTCTCCCCTAGTCAAGATGAGAAGCGGTGAATTAGTACTCGGGTCGGTGACGACCGGGGAATTCTCACTGTTGTATGTGAAGTTCTTTTTGACCTTTTGCCCCTTATTTTGTTGGCTCATTGTTAAAACAAGTTGGGAGGCGGATGAAGGTGACTGCTAGTCCAGACGACGTTCTTGAACACACTCATTAGATTCAATTACTATTATCCTTCTTAAACGAGTCATTTCAGTCATAATTGGCTTAGAGTCGCTAGCGGCTGTGCTATCCATGTTTTGCTGCACAGAAACCCACTGGTTAACTGGACGCAACTCAAGGTTGAGAAATGAATGATAGTTTGGTTCGAGACCTTGTAATTTACTCTAATGTCTCCCATGCTTACTGAGATTGACGCTCCCCCTCTAAGATTATCTGAAGATGTTCAGAGCAAGACCTTCAGGGACTGATTGGCTTAATTGGGACGGGAGACTCACTCTAGATAGCGACTATTATAAGCTGCAATAGCGAGAGCAGGCCTGCAGGCCTTTCAGTCTGCTTAATTATTAAATATTATCTTATAGAAACTGCCAATAATCGTTTGATCTAATGCAGTTCTCATCACGAACAGTTCTTGACATTATCCTCCCGCTAATTACTGCATCGAAAGCCGCATGGTTAAGACGATTGTATGAATAATTAAAGAAGAATAGTAAAAGAGTAAATAAGGAACCAAGAAAGAATATGAGTGCAATACTATTAATTATTTACTAAACGACTCGATTGGAAATTGGGGATTTCCACGAGGTCAAGGGGCTCCACCCCACCCAACATGAGTATGCAGCATCACTCGATGATAGCAGCTCAATGACGAAACGGAATTCTTTCCTTTAGAGGTAGCATATCGACCTACCTCAACTTAGTTTCCGGTTTCTTCCCCTACTTTGCACATCCTACAGCTCCTCGCAGACTACATGCGTCCCAATGATATCACCGAACAATTAGGCTAAATAAGGTGGAGAAGTCCTAATATGATGAAGGCTTTTCCACCTCCGCTGTCTGTTTTTGGATTAACGGGAGCGGGGTTCGGCACTTGAGACCGAGGGGTGTAGATCCAAAACATCCATCCCATTCCATATTTCCCGGTTCCCCTCATATTAAGATGGGCAGATGTTAATGGTTGAAGAGTTAATTGCTGGGCTATGACGATGGTTGCGACATGGGCATGGGCATGGGCATGGGGAACCATCAAATATAAAAACCTAGAAACAGCAAAATGGTCACTGTTTCATCCGTGCAGTCATTATCCAGCATGTCCTCTCTTCGGAAACTGGCATACCAGGCCTGTGGGCTGATACAGTTTGGCGTTTTGTTGCTCATATATGCCGAGCCTCGACCCGTACACGCACTAATCGCTAAGATCCCCCCTCGAGATGCAAGACAACCCGGTCGCGAACGCATCAACATCAACTCGGACTGGAGATTCTGGCGATCAGAATCAAACCCCGACGGTATCATATACGACCATCGCCCAGACTTGGTCGGTCTCGACGACGCTGCCGTACTAAAGCCATGGATTCTTCCATCTGGCAACGACTTCATCAGCGATCCAGCTGACCGCCATCAACGCCCGAATGGCAGCTCTCTCGGTGATGCCATCAGATTTGCTCAAGACTCCTTTGATGATGGTGACTGGGAGATCATCAAACTGCCACATGACTGGGCGGTCCAGGGACCCTTCTACACCGAGGAGGATCCGATTGTCGGTGGCGGGATGGGTCGCCTTCCCGTGCACGGTGTAGGCTGGTACCGCCGCAAACTGACGGTATCCTCTGGCGACAAGAACAAATCAATCTACCTGGAAATCGATGGCGCCATGTCCTACGCCATAGTGTGGCTCAACGGTCACTTAGTTGGCGGATGGCCCTACGGATACAACTCGTTCCATCTTAACCTGACCCCGTATCTCAAGCCAGGCGACGACAACCAGCTGGCTATACGACTGGACAATCCTACAGATTCAGCACGCTGGTATCCAGGTGGAGGTATCTACCGAAGCGTTTGGCTCACTAAGGTTGAGTCTGCTCACGTCGCTCAATGGGGTACTTACATTGTTACGACGGACGTTTCGGAGGAGTCGGCGACTGTTGATCTCGTTGTTGAAATCGAAAATAGTGCGCGGAGAAGTCAAGAGATTGAAGTTGTGACAAAACTCCATGTCTTCGACTCAACAACCGGCAGAGCTGGTAAAAAGGTCGCCGAGTTCCCAAGCCGCACTGCAGATGTCTCGGCAAGAGGAAAGACGGCTGTCAATGCTTCGGTGATTATCAAAGGTCCGCGAGTCTGGGGGCCGCCGCCTACACAGAAGCCCAACTTGTACGTCGCCATCACGACGCTGTATGCCGATGGAAATCCAATCGACACTTACGAAACACAGTTCGGTATCCGCTCACTGGACTTCAATCCGAATAAGGGCCTCGTGGTAAACGGCGAGTCCGTCCGCATCCAAGGCGTGAACGAGCACCACGACCTGGGCGCATTAGGAGCCGCTTTCAATGTTCGCGCCGCTGAACGAAAGCTGGAAACTCTGCGGGAACTTGGAGTCAACGCGATCCGAATGTCGCATAATCCGCCTGCCTCTGAGCTGCTGGAACTCACAGACATGATGGGATTCCTGGTCATAGACGAAATCTTCGATTCGTGGGAGCTCAACAAAACGGCGTCTGACTTCCACTTGATCTTTCCAGACTGGCACGAGCCGGATCTGCGTGCTTTTGTTCGCCGCGACCGGAATCACGCGTCTATCATCGCTTGGAGTTTCGGTAATGAAGTGGGTGAACAACACACGGATGAGGCTGGAGCAGCATTGGCCCTCTCTCTACACAAAATAGTCCAGCAGGAGGATCCAACACGCCCTACTACTGCCTCGATGAACTTTGCAAAGCCAGATATGCCCTTTGGTCATTCTATGGATATTTTGAGCATCAATTACCAAGGGTCAGGGATCCGGGACACTCCGAATTATTCCAACCTTGCCGGCATCCGCACGCAGCCCTTGTATCCGGATTTCCACGAGACGTTCCCCGACAAGATGATTCTCAGCAGCGAAACAGCGTCTACTCTCAGCACACGAGGGACCTTCTTTTTCCCGGTAGATGCCACGAACACCGGCGCGCCTGTCAACGAGACGTCGGGCGGCAACTCCACGTCGGCGCAAGTCAGCGCGTACGAGCTGTACACAGCCGGGTTTGGGTCACCGCCGGACAAGGTGTGGACACAGCAAGACAAGAACCCATATGTGGCTGGCGAGTTTGTCTGGACGGGGTTCGATTACATCGGCGAGCCGACGCCGTACTACTCGGCTCGCAGCTCGTACTCCGGCATCATCGATCTGGCGGGGTTCAAGAAGGAGCGTTACTACCTGTACCAGTCGCGATGGCGTCCCGACGTCAAAATGGCGCACATCATCCCACACTGGAACTGGCCTGCGCGAGTGGGCGAGGTGACTCCCGTGCACGTCTTCTCCGCAGCGGACGAGGCCGAGCTCTTCGTGAGTGGGAAGTCACAGGGCCGTGTACAGAAGGAAGAATACCAGTATCGCTTCAGGTGGGACGAGGTCATCTACAAACCTGGCGAGCTGCGCGTGGTCACATACAAGGATGGGCAGAAATGGGCGGAGGACAGGGTGCGAACAACTGGCAAGCCTGTGGAGTTGCGGCTGACTGCTGATCGGAGAACCATCGCCGGTGATGGCCTTGACTTATCGTTTATCACTGTTCAGGTTGTTGATAAACGGGGTGATGTGGTGCCAACGGCGGACAACTCCATCACCTTTTCGGTCGACGGTCCTGGGGAGATTGTTGCCACAGATAATGGGAACCCCGCTGACATGGTTGCTTTCCCGTCTCTGGAGCGTAGAGCTTTTAGCGGTCTTGCTCTGGCTATTTTCCGTGGTATTGAGGGATCTTCAGGAGATGTAACTCTCAGGGCTAAAGCGAACGGTTTACCAGTTGCTCGCATCAAACTGCAGGTGCGGTAGAAACTGGAAGGATGGGGCTTCAAGACTAGGATACAGAACTTGACATGTACCTCTTATCACAACGAGAATTTTGAACTGCTTCGTTAAGAGTCTTCTAATTCATGTCCCTTGAAAGAAGAGAAGTAATCAAGTAAACCTGTTGACAGATTCAACGTTGTAACTGGATCCGCCAGCGTCCATGATTCCGTAATTAAACTCCGTAAGCCACCGGACCCAACTCGCCGGGGACTTATGTCATGTCCAATAGGCAGCTGAGATGGTATGACTTAGTTCAACGCGCCGGATGAACGTTTGCTCCGATCCTACGAAATACACTCCTCAACATGTTTAACATCCGCGACCGGTCGGATCTGAACGACCACGCGCATGAAAGCGTAAGTAGCGTTGTCATTTAGGAGGCTGAACTGGATCATCGCATGATGTCATGGAGTACCGGGTTAAGGAAGGACTAACCAACAGTGGCGACGTTACGAGTACAAAAGACCTTGGACATCCCGCTGTTGTCAACATGATCAATAAGTCATCCTTCACGTCCTCTCAATTGCGACCGACCTTTCCGCTATCATGGCACTTCACACCGTAACCTTTGACCTGCCCAGTATTCCTGAGCTAGGGATTACTCTACCTTCTTCGTCCTTGATCACCAGAGCTTCTTCGTACGCCAAAAGCCACTGTGACACGACCACGTATAACCACACCGTTCGAACGGCCTACTGGGCTCTTTTGATTGCCCAGAAGTTCCTCAGTTCGCCAATGTGGACCGAGAGCTCGTCTTCGTCAGCTGCATCCTCCATGATATGGACTGGGCAGCGACGGAAGGTCTCATATCACAAGATAAGAGGTTCGAGGTAGACGGTGCAAACATTACCAGAGATTTCTTAAGAGAACAGGAGAAACTGAATGACAAAGGCCAAGAAAGGGGAAACGAATGGAGCGAGTCCCGGATTCAACGCGCTTGGGATGCAATTGCTTTGCACACAACACCATCCATCGCCATGCACGCCGCGCCCGAGGTTGCGCTAACCAACCTCGGGGTCACGGCTGATTTCTTGGGACCAAATTTCGCCCTTGGACCGGGAAGAAGCCTTTTTTCGAGAGAGGAGTACCAGACCATCATGAAGTTGTTCCCACGATCTGGTTTCACATTTGAGGGGCTCAAGGAGGTCATGTGCACGATGTGTCGCACCAAGCCCGTGACTACCTACGACAACTTTGTGGGTGAATTTGGAGTGATGTATGGCCCCGATGGCCAGGGAGCCGGTAAGGAGCGCTTTGCAGAGGAAGTTGAAGGAAGGCGATTCATCAACTTTGCGAAGCACGGCTTAGATTCGCTTGAATCCCTGGACAAACAAGAGTAGCAATAGTTGTCTCTATCGCGAAATATATAAGTGTAGCCCTTAGAAATATTGATGTCTTAAACATGGCACTGTATAACAAAAACAAGACCGCCCGTCCAGAGTATCAATGCCCCTATGTACCGGGCAAACGCAGAGCCTCAGTAGCATAGGCCTTTTCTCAATGTGATTAGTATCACGACGTGCCTCGGTTGGTACTTATCCGTCTGATCAGCTATCCTGGCAGCCGCTTGGGCTCCGCGCCATGCATTATAATTGTGTTTGATTTTGGCTATGTTGATCCCAAGTGGTAGAAGTCAATCTAGAACCCAGGAGCATCGACTAACACTTTAAGACGCAAAGATTATCGAACCCTATATATGCCTGAAGCTGAAATACAAGAAACAAACTCTGTCAATCCGATAGGAAAGAATCTCGTTCAATTACTTTTGTGTCTTCGTAGAATATACCTGCCCACTTCCGCAATACCGAGCCCCACCATCCAAATTCAACTTCTTCATAACAGTGGTGAATCCGGCAGTGTCTGGCGACTTGCAAATCTTGTTGACCATACTCGTCGAGATTTTGTTGGGCGCCCCGCGGGGGTATTCGATGTGAAAGACGGGCTTCCCTGCGTCGATAAAGGGTGCGTATGTTTCGCACTCCTCGTATTCGATGCACTGCTCCACGATAGAAAAGTCGACGTAGTCTAGAATACTGGGAATGATCTCCGCAGAGTTCTTAAGGCCAATTGACATGCCATAGGAGGCCGCAGTTTTGGACAAGAATTTCATGTAGTTGATTGCATCGGACTTTTTTAGCTTCAGGCCAGTGTCGTTCCCCTGTGAATATTTGATCAGCGTTCAAATTCGTAAATGGCCATCGTCCGGTAGATGCAAACGGATGGGGAGTGGAAGGATGAATCTTACATAGGCGTCAATATTGTCAGGATCAACTGCATCACACCCCTTTTTGGCTGCATAGGCAATGCGCGCCTTCATGATGCTGCGCACATTGCTGCTTCGGGTATCAAGCCAGCGCTCATCTGGCCATCCGTCCATGACGTTTCCAAGATCAGACTCCCGGAACTGGTTTGCATCGTCTCGATAACTCTCCCATGATCCAGCACTGAAATAGCAAATGACCCTTTTTCCAGCTGTTTGTAGCGCCCGAAAGGTATCCACACTATTGTCGTAGAGATCTAGGTCCCAGACTGCGACATTTGGTGACATGGCTTGAGTGTTGACTTTGATCGGCGATGATAGGACGATCTGCCACGAGTCGCCGACGTTGGGTTTCCAGGCTCTCCCTCTGCTGGCCAGGTTGACTGAGGTTGAGACGCTTCGAGATTGGGATCTTCCAGCGAGGCTGATATCTGATCCAGATCCTAGAGGGATGCCGACAACCATCCGTAGGCCAAGAAAGGCCAGCATCTTCCACGAGAGCCATGACTTTCCAACCGGCATCATTTCCATGACTGCTTTCGTAGAATGGCTGTTGTCAAAAACTTTTGAATGAAACGTCCTAGAATCGGAGACTTAGACCAATGAACGGTGCTTAACGTCGCTGAATGATTTCCGAAACTGATGAAGATCAGCGGCCTTTGATTCCTTAAATAACACAACCCAGTCTCTTTTTTCCTAACTAGTAGTTGGCATTCCAGCACACATTCCAGCACAGAACCCTGACGATTACGCTTCTTCGTTTTGCCCTAGCGTAGAACCATGAACCAATCACTCAGAGAATTGCCTCTTGATGAGGGGCTGCTCCCACATTCCGGTACTACCTAAGCGGGACTTTTAGTCATTGACTGCTGGGCCTAGACTGATTAAAGTTTTAACTCACCAGCCAGAGCAAAATAAAGTCTCATACTAGCAAAGAAAAATACGGACACGCCGGTTAAATATCTTAGCTAGTAATAAGTGGGCATTGCTCTGACTCGCCTATGATGGCCTCACACACTCAACATCTACACTGTGTTATATTTATGATAATAACTCTCTGTGAGCATCGTTCAACACTGTGCTACTCCAAATAATTAGGTGGCTTTAATATTACAAACGATTACTTATATCATCGAACCTGGTTTTGCCTGCTTTTAAACACCAAAGGTTTGGAAGAGGGAAAAGACCTGTAATTGGAGGTTAATGGACGTGACCCCCATACGTCAGTTTGGAGAACATATTCCCCACTGTCTCCAAGGGCTACTGGTTGCCTTGAATTTTGTGATAATACGCATTCTGATACTGGCAGTCACTGATGAGCAATTCCAATACAGAAATTCCGCTGATAAATATCCAGCAAATGTCCCACGTTACCTCGCTAACGATGCATGTTTCACTTATTAGTGCTGCTGCAGACTGAAGACCTGTCTATGTGCGAACCCAGTCCTCACTAAAGACACTGTACGAGATGCCAGAGATTTTGCGTCAGATGAGTGCATCTCTTTGTTCTAAGTACAATCAAGGAGCCCATGGAAGACGACCAGTTCATTGGAGAGGAAATAATCAACTACGCAAAGACACGAGACATATTCCTAAAGGGTCCATCGGTTTATTATTCAGCATAGCACTAGATGAGCTGGTGCGTACATCAAGCTAAAATGTAATCAACTCGAAAGCAAGTCCGAAAATTCAAATCACCTTGATAGCAAAGTCCCAAGAGTTTGTCTCAAGCTGTCCGTAGCTAAGACTTCTGAACTATACCGATCAGTGAAAGATTTATTGACTCCGGCGGCAATGCGAGAATACATAGCATTAGAGATGAGGAAACATCTGAAGCCATGCTGGAGAAAGATACACCCCCAACGGAACAGATCTCAAGCTCGAAACGCCTCAAGAACGATATAACCCCTCACAACGACATACATGATCAGCACAGGGACGTTGAGGCATATCATGGCAATAGCTTGCCATTTCTAGGACCAGTTGCTCCACGCAGATTGCTTCTTGCTTTCGTCTTCGGTCCCAACTTGATCTTCTTCGTGGTCGTCTCCGTTGCTTTCATTAGGTGAGGTGTGTATGAGCCCGAAGACAAAAGTATTAATAAACAAAAAGACTGGGGACGTGAAGACGATATAGAGGAAGCAAACCTTCCAGAGTACGCCTTCGAAGTGGCTCGGGAAGGCCCAGTTATACGCCGTCAGATAGACGCCACCATAGCATGCAAAAAGTAGGAGTACCAGCCCAAGAATGCTGGCATATAAATTGGCATCAAACTTCCATTTACCATGGTTGAACGGAAGCTTGCGTCTGTCCACTGGCTCCTCAAACTCGTCTAATAGGCACACGTACAGGGCCTGGGAGATTGTCTTCCCTTGCTCTATGAGCCCAGCTTCTTTGTCTAAGTGCGGTGCCTCCAACTTGGGTGCGGCTCCACGGGCAAACACCTCGCGGTTTCTCGAAGGGGAAGTTAGTAAGAATGGCTTCCCATCGTCGGAGGAACTCCGGGGTAACCTTTAGCTCTCTACGGCTGGTATGAAGAGCAAGACCAAGCAACGTGATGTCGCCTTGTCACATGAATGGTGACCGGTCTGGGCTATACCACAACATAGACGATCGGTCGCTGGCTAGCCGGATAGGAGGTACAGGCCACTCAGGGGACCACGGTGGACAGCGCTAACTCGTTGGACCAAGAAGAGTAAAATTGTTGCTGGACCATCTATGATACTCCCCCAAGAAACTGGGAGGAGCTTACCACTTCCGACTCCTAGTCATTTAGTGGTTTTTGAAGCACCGAATTAGTATGGGCCAAGAGATGAATCCCTCAAGGTGAGAGGTGACCATACCTGAAACCAACAAGCGTAGAGAACACGGCACACACCACATGAACTATGGTGTGGATCTCTAGTAAGGATAAGGGAAGGTAACAAATATAGCGTGTAATGCACGGGGTGACCATCCAAAGGATGTGTGTAAGGACAAGCGCTTTCTGGATGTAATCCGCCTTGCTTTTATCATCAATCTGTTTGTCTGATACGGGAAGGTGACGGTCCAGATCGAGTTGTCGGTTGCGCTATCCGCTGACGATGCCATCTGTGCTTGGCCGGACAGACTCTGGCCTAAAACCTGTTTGACGGACTTTTGCGAGAGTTGAAGCGGGAGGAGAAATCAGGCTGAGCAATGCGCCAGCGGAAGTGTTGATATACAGCTGGGGAATCTAGATTTCAGCTGCCAAGATATGCAGGAGCTATTATCAGCAGACTTCATAACGAGGCTGCCAATTAGGACTCAAAGAAGTTGAGCGCGACGGTGCTGGGGATTCAGTGGCTGGGTTGGGTACATTCTGTTAAATAAAAATACGACATCTGGGAATTTGTTCCTTTATAGCCATGAAGCCTCTGGTACCCACCCGGTCTCCTCAACTGCCGATCTGATATACAGGCGACACGGATCATCTAATGTATGGCAAACACGCTTGATAACATGCACGCTCCATCCTTCTATCTACCAATACCTTAATCACTAGTGTTGAACCAAGTTCATGTATTTTCAAGTCCTTCCCAAAGCTAGCCCATTGTAGAACGCAACTAGAGAGATTTAATACCAGAGAAGTCTCGACCCTCATCTCAAGTCCTCACACGTAGCGTTGTTTCAGTCCTCCTCTCCAGGTACCCATTCCAAGGACCTCGACGACGGCTCGTAATAGAGCTGAAAGCCAGCAGAGTTTCTCAAAATCCCTTTCATGACTACTCCAACAGCACCTTCTTCATCCTGAACCCATTTCGCACGTCCTCACTGCGCATCCGACTCGTTGTCGCGGAGTCGGCATTGGCCAAAGTCGATCATGTACACTTGGTGCTCCTGACCCTCTTCTCCCCTGGACACAACCATAAAGTTGTCAGGACGAACATCTTGGTTGAGAAAGATGTGTGAAAGCAGGAGATAGTGCGTAAGCTGACGAATTGAGGACAGTGAGGTAATATTCCATTCATTGTGAGAGGCTCTCACGTTCTCCTTGTGGTGACGTGACCCACCTCACCGCAGTTCAGAACGAAATGGAGGGCATGTGTAAGACGATGACTACGGTGAATAGCTGAGAGTATGTACATCATCGCCGACTTACAAGCTGGTAAGGGGCTCAGGATCAATTTGTTATCATTTGCATCAATCGACTTGCTAATCAGCCACAAAACTCCCTTTGATGGCGAAAGCAGCGCCTAAGCAATGAATCCAATTTGGCAGTCAGAACCATCCACATCTGGACTCTTCAAGACCTGCATCCCCCAAAGTTCAGGCAGATCAGGATCTTCTTCCTCCACCTCGCAAAGGTCGGCCGCATAGTCTGATGCATTGTCTTCCTCTACCTTAAACACCCTGGAGGCACCCTCTCCTGCGCTCATTATTTCACCTTTTACCACCTTCTGCTTCTTTATCGCCTTGCGCTGATACACAAGCTCCCTAAGACCGTATGCTATCACGAAAGGTGTTGTATCAGATATTTGCGACGAGATGACCTGTCGGCTCTGTTTTCCGGCTTCGACAGACGCCCCTATGTCAACAGGGATGCTAGTAGGCGTCAAGTCGGACCTGAAGTGAAGGGACCCTCCGGCTGAACGGATTGTCGACGCAAGCACTCGAGCTCCATACGCGACACGGATATCGGTGATCATGTAGACGCTGGACCGAAAGCGACTGTTCTTGATGCTCTCCTGGATTTCTGGCTCGTTGAAAACGGCTTTAAGCTCGCCAAGGCTAGGCGAAATAGTCAAAGTCTTCAGTTTGTCAATCTTGTATATCGACGATACGTCAGAAGTCTGTTGAGATCCCGCGCCAGCGTTCAAGTTTGCGAAGCCCCCCAACAACGTCGAAAACACGTTCGTCAGGAACTGGGAGCCTTCATTGAAGCTCATGGAAGTATCTGACTCATCAACTTCCAAGGCCTTCGCGACTAGCTTTTGTAGCTGCTCCGAGTTTGCGTTATTTATCGCAATTGTTGGTGACTTTGGGTCCTCGATTATACTCCCCAGCTGGATCCTTCCGAGCGGAGTTGAGTGTGCCGCAGGAGCGAGAAAAAATGTCCTCATGGTGAAGACGCTGTAAACGGACTGAACTCTGTTGTTCAAGGTTCTCTGTAGATTGAAACGCTGTAGCCTTGCGGCCACGTCATAATACTTGAGCCTGGCAGGGGTGTTGATTCGATTGGCTATGCACCTTGCCTCCACACCTGCCGTTCCACCAACTTCTATTGGTCATTTGCGTTGTATGAGTTATTTCGGCATTTTGAACGCCTTGGTATGATCTACTAAAGACGTCCGAGCTGGAATTGAGAGTTGAGTATATCATGAGATATCAAGTTATCAGGAAAACTATCTGCCAGGTGCAAGAGTATCCAAGCAAAGGACTTGGTTTACCTCTCCCCGCTGAGGAGCGCTATTTGAAGGGCGCCTGCAACAGCATTGTGACTCCATAAGTTCGAGAGAAGTCTCCACGGAACAATGTTAGTGTAATCCGATCTGTAACTCCTAGAATGAATGGGCTCCATACATCTCAGCGCACATGCGACACCATTGTACGTTTCGAGACGCTGGAAGACTTCTCGATCAAACATGCCACCTTCTTTGCGGTCCGCCTTTGGCCCTTGGTATACAAGTTCAAGAAGCAGAGCCAGGATACCCGCCGCGATGGGTGTTGCGACGTCTGTTCCTGTTTGGCGCCGCGTTACCTTCTTCTGCTCCGCTGTGACCTCGCCTCGATCTCCGCACCGCCATGCCGATTCGACGTTCTCCCCAATGACGCAGAAGCCGACGCCGTCCATGGGCGGCGGATTAAAGCTGGAAGGGATTCCATCTCCGCTGGCTGAAAAAACACTAATGACTTGAGGCAAGCTTGCCGGGAACGCAACATGGTTCCGTGTTCGGTCATGAGAGGCAGCGGCAAACACAATCTTTCCTCTCAAGTCAACATATTGTAGAGTGGTGTAGACGTCATGGTTCCATGCATAGAAGCCAAATGACAAGGTAATAACATCAACATCCCAGTTTTGTATGCCATCCTCATCAGTTCCTTCGAGGGACGCTCGGTTGAGAGCCTATTTATATTAGTCTTTTTGCGATCACTGTATATGTAAAAAAAAAATGCGGGTATACCGACTTTGATCACGGCCTCAGGATTTGGAGCCTCACCACCGTTCAATACCCTTGCTACGTATATTGCTGCCTCTGGCGCGACTTTGCATAGCAGCCCTGCACAGTAGGTACCATGCCCGTGTTCATCAAAAGCATCCCCTTGCGGATCTAAGAAGTCCTCTTGCTTGACTATGGTGTCTTCGAAGGCTGCGTGTCTAGCATCGATTCCTGTGTCGAGTATCGCGACCTTGATCCGCCGCTTTATCGGATACCTTCTGAAACTAGCTACTAGCGTATGTGTGCTCTCCTGCAACTGGGCAAACCATGCATCCGTTGTGTAGCATCTGCAGCAGGCGGCCCAGAGTCAGTGGGACTGAACAGTGTGACCAAGGATGTGGTACTTTACTTTTCATAGCTTTCGGGCCTTTGGTCGTGGCCAAAAGAACTCCCAGATGTATCTGGGGGATCCATGTCAGATGACAAGCTTCGGTGCCGAATTAGTTGTTGGTGTGGCAGCTTCTATCTGAACCGAGTTGCTGGAATGGAGATGAGACCTGGACGCCGCCTTTCTTCATCTAACTATGCTCGCGAGGCCCCGGAACTTTCTCGGCTAGGGAAGCTTGTGTTCGTTCACGAGTACTTGCTCCATAGACCAGGAGGTACAAGTTTTGAGACGCAGAGTGGTCAACTGTGTGTACGCATCCTGGTCTGGACAACCCCCCTCCCCAGCACGTGACATTACAAGGGCTTTCGACTCAGAAAATCGCGCAAATGTGTGAAATATCAGCTTCGTCAATTTGATGTTACGTGATGTTATTGTGTTGTTGTGATATTTGATTAATGGTTCTGGATGGCTTCTATAAACAGCCCGCCCCCCAGAGCACTAGCGTACTTTAGTTGCATCTTTGGATGATTACTGACTCTTATGTATTTATTTTCGTCTCCTTCTTACAAACTCGTTGACACGTGAAGGGGGACAATGCGCGTCAACAACAGAAGAAGGACTTCGAATTGTCGACGGAAGTATATCTATCGCTTGGCAGAAACCACAATGTACCTGTGGCACGTCCTTGTGTTTCTTGGCCTGATACTATCAGATGGAGTTAAACTACACATGAGGGCACTATTGATCTTCTGACCGTTTGTTTGCAGCCTCATGATGTGTAGCACAACACTTTTGACACCTTTGCGAGTAACTTGACTCTATGCCTACAACAAATTCAATAACCATAGTCGAAAACGATAACTATAGGTGATTCGGGCGGCATACTCTGCGACGACGAGATCTACAACAATTGGTCTGATCTGACCAACACACCCAATTTTCGCACTTTCGAATTGCAGACTGTGTGGATGATCATTCTTGTAGGCATGAGGACGACGCGAGACCGCTGATTCTTTCGCGAAAGGACGGCTACAGAATTTCATCTCCCAATAAATGCACTACGAACGTTGCATAATCGCATCCTGAAATTAATGCAAGCTCCACGACACAAAGCAAGGTCGCGTTTGAGCGGTTGCTATTGGAGAAGATATAGGTGGCGACATTGGTGAGAAACGGATGAAATCGCTCCTTGATCAAAGAGGAGACGAATTTGTGATTACTGAAGAGATACTCATAGCTGCGGTGAAAATCGGGACAATAGTGAGAGAGTGATGGATCTGTTTCTTGATTGAAGGGGAAATGAGACTAGAATTAGCCCAAAAGTGACGGATGCTATAACGGAGAATGTTATGGGTGGGAACAAGCTTATGGTAACTAACGTCACAAAGGAGGCCGTTTAGTCACTGGTAAGGGTACATGCCTGAGATTAATTGCCTTTGCTTTTGATTTTCTGTTACTTTACGATCCTTGAACATCTTTGTTCTAGTCCAATTCCACGTCGCTAGATCCCAGTTTCTTGATGAGGTGCCACGTGATAACCCTGGCGAGGCATTGACACAATACTATACTGAATGTAATAAAAGATAGATCGCAAATAAAAAACCTGTGAATCACAAAATCGGGGTCATCAGTGCCTTTGACTCGAGAGATGCGTCTTGATAAGGATCTCCAAAGGATCTCCAAAGGAATAATGCAGGAGGATCTGCTCTCCATCGTCATCAGGGAAGAAGCTCTCCTCCACCTTTCTGCTCTTCACGTTGCCAGTGCACCAAAAGATGTAGCTTGTTTGGGAACCGTCTCCCGTTGTAATGCACTTCGGCTGGCCATTTGCGTCTTCCAAGTCTTCATCCAGTGACGAAACTTTTACCGGCGCTCCACGACAGTCAGCGCTCTGCCACGTCGCAAGCTTGGCTTCGGAGCCGTTCGGGCATAACGCGTTTCTGTAGACCTTGAGCGGGTGCCAGGGAGCCACGTTGACGCAGGCATCGGGTTCGGGGCGCTGAAAGATGAACCTAGGGTGACCAGCCACGCCCAACTCGGGGATGAAGCAAGCCGAATCAGACACCGACGCTGAAGTAGGCCTGGGCTTTCTTGGGTTTCTCGACGACGGGCGGAGGCTGGGGGAGGCTGATTTGAATCACGTCTTTCGTACTGCTGACGGACGCGTCGTTGTCGCAGCGGAACATGACGGACCACTGCCATCGGGTAGATCCAACGACGTGGACAAGCCCCAGATGGTCTTAATTGTAGCAATATCGCTGTATTCGTGTTCTATCTAACTAGCTAGGGGCTGTGCCCAACATGTGTCCCTTCGGGGGTGGACGCGCATCCTTGCGGCCAAACAAATTAGGTGTGGAGCGGGATGTCGGCCCATTTGAAGGCCGACAACCCCGGTCCACCAACAGGATAGACAATGGCCTTCACAGAGACCTGGGTGCTCGAGAAACTAATTATTGTCCATGGTAAAGTTCGGCAACTGTTTGGTTTCTCTCGGGAACGCAAGGGTATTCGGGGTTTGAGGTAGGTCGTCATCAGCGCATCGGCTGATTCCTTGCTTTCTTGATAACAGCCGAGATGTGGTGGCAGTGCTGCTTAGACCATTTCAACCGACGACCTTTCAGCTTCGCTTACGCACAACCTTGGGGGCCAATCCTCTCTGTGCCGATTAGCCGGACTATGTGATGCCAGCTGATAGGTTCAAATACGATCTGGGCCAGGCAATGTTAGGCTGGATAAGATACGTACTATCAAGCATGTATAATACGTCGACATTATTCTTCCATAACACCGCCATTCACCGACTCATGGCGTACCGTTCCTTGTCACAGGTCCTCGTTTTCAAGACTGGAAAAGAACCACCTCATGTCCTGAAATGCGACCATGCCCAACGAATAGCAACCATGGCGACAACCCATGGCATAGCCCTAATAGCCACCTTTTCAACCCTTCTTTTACCAATAGAGTAGCCTTCTCATCAAACCACGCCTTCTCATTTAACCTAGGAAATTCACTCGTCGGTACATCCTTTCCCAAGAAGTTGCACAGCGGTTCCCAGCCATCCTCGAGTTTAAACTCCAATAATCGCTCCTTTGGTGTGATGCTCCTGACCAGCGCGTAGTGCTCGCGATACTTTTCTCGGGCCTTGAGCTCAGCATCATTGCGCGACCGTATTCCCGCCCATCCTGCCATGGTACTCTTCTGGACTTTCCCAATAGGGTAAATGTAGGTTCTGTCCATCTGATACACAATGTTTGTGAAAGGGTCGAACATGTTTCCTATGATGGCGTGCAGATAGCTCTCATACCACTGGTCAATATCCCTTTCCACGAGGACGACTTTAGCCTCGGGATATGCTGCAATCAAGTCGTCGGCGAAAGCTATCGCAGGCGTATCTGAGCTGACGGCGCCAAACGAATGGAGTAGCTGGTCAAACTCATTGCGAGCAAAGGGTGCGCCCTTGTCGAAGAGCTTGCGGTCAATTGCATCCTGCCACATCTCGTTATCCCCGAAATGGGTCGTCAGAAGATGGAAAGAGTGCCAGCAAGGGATGCCCAGTGTCTCCAACGCAGCAGACATAGCTTGTGAGGGATGGCTCAGTGAGGACCTCTGGCAAGTTCAGGGCGAGCAGATGAACTCACTTGCGGTGCCCGTGCGGTTGAAACCTAAGCAAAGCACCTGCATGGGTACACGGCGTTCCTTGCCTCGTGGAGACTCATAGTTTATGGGCTGGAAGAGCTCCGGGTGTCGTTCTTGGACAGTCGCCATTGCGATGCGACTGGAAGCCGGCGGGAGGAGGGAAATGGGGGAAGAAAGAAAGCAAAGGCGTCCAAGCCACTCACTTTATGGGGAGCTGCTGTCTATTAGATCTGACAAGCTGACAGTCAGCACAAGCTCGCAATCAGCACGTTCGGGGTATTCATTGCAAGGATCAAATCTCACCAACTGAAAATGCCATCCATGAATAAGCTAGATCCATGAGGTGATATCTGACTCACTTGTTGAAACAAGCGTCAGTTCGTAGGAAAAACACAGCTTGTTCAGTATAAGTTAATATTTAACTCCTAACCAAACCTATTTGGCTCACTTAAATAGCATTCAATACTTTGAGACTCATGATTGCTATGCATGTTGTTATCAGGTTAAACAAGAATTATTCTCGACGTCAAGAAGAGCGAGTGAAATAAGACCTTAGCTCAGTGACGTTAGGTATAGGACTAATTTTAGCGGGCAGATGTACCTGTGTTCGCTAGTACATCAAGGCGACAGCTGAGTCGAGGGTCTGTTTCCCTGCAAATGGACACTCATAAAGGAAGGTGATTCCAAGTTGTCTGTTAGGTTTACCGTAACAAATGTGACACTATGTTCGGCACTCGCACATTCTCGGTGTCCGACAAACAGCGAAGGCCGATAGGTTTATCTTAACAAGTCAGACCTTTGTGAATAACATATGTGATTCAGAGTTTCGGAGGTAAGTCAGTTCGCGCTTCTCGCGTCCACGATGCGTACTTAAATCCTTAAATCCGGCCACGAACCATTAAGTTTCGCACATTACGGCCCTATATTAGGCAGTCTCGCAACGACAATTTGACCATTTATTTCCTCATCGTGCACTCACATCTTGCCAACCTCCTCACCAAAACCCCCAAATCTCCCGCCCTGTGCTTTTCTGAACCACCACCGCCATGACCAGCAAAGACATCATTTTGATCACCGGCGCGAACACCGGGATTGGGTTCGAGGCCGTCAAGGCCATCATCCGCTCCGAGCTGCCTTATCATGTCCTGATGGGGAGTCGCACTCCGGCCAAAGCCGACGCGGCCATCGCGCAGCTGAAGAAAGAGATCCCAGAGACGAAGAGCACCATCGAGGCGCTTCAAGTTGACATCACCGACGATCAGTCTATTGAAAAGGCGGTCGAGGCGGTGAAATCCAAGTTTGGCAAGCTTGACGTGCTTGTCAACAATGCTGGTAAGTGCTTATCAGACTTGTGATAAAGCACCAAGCTAACATAAAGGCGTGTGTAGGAGCAAGCTTTGATACCTTCTTTGACCGGGATCTTCCCGGAATCTATTCAACAAGACGTACGACGTGAACGTCTCTGGCACTCAGGTCATGACGGCAGCTTTTGTTTCCTTGCTGCTCAAATCGACGTCGCCACGGCTCATCTTTCTCACCTCGGGCCTGTCTACCCTCGAAGGCTCCTCTGCCATATTAGTACCCAAGTTAGCGACGAGTAATGAACCCGGGTGGCCCAAGACGGGAATTCTTGCGCACATGGCCTACCGGTCTAGCAAGGCCGCCCTGAACATGGTCATGGTGGCCTGGCACTCGCTGCTCAAAGTCGATGGTGTGAGGACATGGAGTATCAGCCCGGGGTTTTTGGCAACTGGTCTTGGCGGAAATCCTGAAATGTTGAAAAAGGCTGGTGCTGGCGACCCTTCGCTAGGAGGTGATCTGATCAAGAGAGTCATTGAGGGAGAAAGGGACGCGGATGTTGGCAAGGTGGTTACCCAAAACGGCGAGGTTCAGCCATGGTGAGAGACTGGGTATCATCCTCGTCATCGTTCTTTAATATGCACAAGCCATCCATGATGGGCAAAGATAAAATGGTGAATACTGGTTTTGCGCACTTTCTCTAACTATCGCGCCAAGTTAAAACTTAATGAATTTTGTAAGAGATTGTGTTACGGAGGGAAACCAGTCACATTTAGAACCATCACAAGCTGAGCGTCCGAGAGCCGAAGGCCCTTGAGAAAGGCGGAGGCGACATCGAGTACTGCTGAGCGGTCAGCATATAAAACTATAGCAAAATCATATCCTAACTCCCAAGTAAGTGCAGCATTGACGAGAAGTTCATCAATGGTAAGATAAACGGTTCCAAGTAATACGTAAATCATTTTATGGGTTTTCTCTTATAGGATTTCTTGGAGGTGGTTCCGATGTTTATCAGCTATCTCTTTTAGCCCATAACATGGTGCTTGTCGCGTTAGGGCTTCAAGGCCGAAGGGAGCCATACAAGGAGAGCTCAGAGAAAAGGCTCAAATCAAAAAGATATCCGAGTAGCGAGCGTAAATCCAGAACCAATCTAGGCAGAAATTCTGTTTCTTAAGCCTATATCATCTTACGGGCATACTATCAAGCTAGCTAGTTCTTCAGGTGCAGTCACATCGTCAAAAGCTCAGCTTCTGACCGGCCTCTCCAGGGACTGTCGAGGCAACCTTGCCCGAACCGAGAAGGGTGAAGGTGTATGGTATGCTGCCAGGGCTCAGAGTGCCCGTCTCAGCCGTGTTCTGGCTCTCTCCGCCCAGAACAACGTCTTGCGCAACAACATAACCAATCTTCTTGCTCGACTCACTGAAGATGGCCTTCTTTCCGACATTCTTAAAGACAGAGGACTGAATCAGTGCTTGCGCACCCATTCGGCTGTTGAGACCGGTGTCCATGGTATCGTAGTATTGGCTGCAAATGAAGTCAGTGAAATGAACAATGAAGAAAACGTCAATTTGGAGACAAAGAACTCACTTGATGATGTGGGCTGTACCGAATCGGAGAAGAGGGCCACGGCTTCGAACGTTGTGGAAGTGGTTGTTGGCGTACGTCACATGGAATTTGCCAGTGTCTTCAGCTGCATTGTTGTCCGAATGCCCGACCAGTGATCCCTTGGACTAAAGTGAAAGGGAAATGTCAGTGCCCTTGGCCTTCGATTAATCAGTGCATTGGCTCTTTGGAAACGCTTACGTGGTCATGGAAGTAGGTGTTAGAAATCGTCACCCAGTCGGCTGCATGCGACAAGTCAACCAGGCCATCGTAGAAGTCCTTGTCGCCATCTCTGCTGGCGGAGAGATCACAATGGTCAACCCAGACGTTGGTTGATTTCTGAATGGTGATGGCATCGCCATAATCGTGCTCGACCTTGGAGATCTTCATGTTGCGAACAATGACGTTCTTCTGTCCCAGGATGGTAAGACCAATGCCGGTGAGGGCTATGGACTGTGGTCAACAAGGCACGAGTAAAGCGGAGAGAAACCGGACATACAGCTGCCTGTCTTGCCAATAATCGACTTGTTGGAGCCGACTTGAACCTTGGCAGCGCCGGAGATGCTGCCCTGGACGAAGATGATCGAGGCGCCATCGGCAATAGCGGCCGCGGTCAATTCACTGAGGCTCGTGACAGTCACTTGCTTGCCGCCTTTTCCTCCAGTTGTTCTAAGTACCGTAAGGTTAGCCCCAGCACATTGAATAAGTGGCCGCAACGGGATCAAAACATACCCGCCATTCTGCGAGCAGTAACCGACTGAGCAGGAATCAGTGGCCGCAGCTCTGGCATGCAGAGAAGAGCCGGGAGCCGCAATGGCCGCCGTTGCAAAGAGCAAGAACGATGGGAGTCTCATGATGCTGGGTTTCGGAAATGTGAGATGAAAGACGAAAGGCTTCGTTCGTCTAAGTGCTATGGAAGGGGATGGTGGTTGCATCACCTAAATACAAATTAAAGTCCCTGCAAGTACTAAAGTCAAACAGCGAATCCTTCCACAGGGAGACACAATTTTCCCCGAATCGAGAGCCTGAAGGCTTGGACATGTTTCAGCATTGGCGTGGGTGAAGGCGGGCTTGGGGGCGTCATTGGAGGAAAAACGTCGGGGCAGCACGTTCAGGCCCAAGAAACCGAAAGAGATGATGGCGGTCAGGGTATTCATGGCTGAAAGGAGACCGACGGTTACATCGTGCGGATACGTGTCCTCCGAAACACCTGTTTGGGGCATGTCATGATCGAACCAGAGAATATACGCGAAACAATATCCACCAGCCACAGCAGACTTATCACATGCGCTGGAATGGATGAGACAGACAATCCTCACATGGTAATATAAGTTAATTAATTCACTTGACTGGTCCAGTTTCTACTCTACCCCCCCCCCTGTCCACAGCTTTCCTGGTCAAGCGACGGCGCAAATGGCCTCAGTGTAGATCATATCAGCAGGGCAACTATCACAAGAATAAGAAGCGTCTGCCCACGCGCCAGCAACCGCGTCGATCCAGCAAGCTCGCAGGGGCTGGAATGCGAGCAGTTACCCTTGCTTCCACCTCCAGTGTCATTATCATAGCATGAGGTGTTGCCAATCCGCTTGATCAGCTGATCCCCAAGGCAGGTGATGCTTTCCTCAAACGCATCGTAGTTTTTTGCCTTCCATAATGCTCCCTTTGCACCAGGGACCGCGTCGCTACCGGGGAAGGCGATGTATAGGACGTCGTTTTCGTCGTGGCCGTTGTTGCCATTCACATCTTTGCCATAGCATGCGGTGGCGAGTGATATGGATACCTCGCCGACCATGGCTTCCTCGTCGTCGTCACCATTCTCGTCACCCCAGACGCCGTAGATCTAAAGATGATTGTCAGCGAATGAACAGAAACCCGATACTTGTCGGCATACCAGCTTGTTACCACAGACAACAGCCATAACACTGAGAGGCTTGATACCATAGTGCTGGGGGCTGAAAGTGGGCCATTGGGGCTTGGTGCCCGTATTTCCGAAAACGACGTAGGGGTGGATGTTCGCATCGAGGTCCTTCTGGCCCGTCTTATATCCTTGGACGATATCCTGGAACGACGTGATGGACTGGGTATCACCTGAGCTTCCGCATCGGCCATCGTCGGCTGGGCTGCCTTGGGTACCGTCGCAGTCGACATCCAGATTGGCCAGTCGGCTTTTGTTGCCCTGGATGTAGATGACGTTGTAGTCATCTATATGGTCACCGCAGTAGGAGAAGTCTACACCATTCTTCAGTCAGCGTGCGGTATACCGGAGGCCTGTTTGCTTTTGACGCCCAACTCACTGCCAGAGTCGCCGTCGGCACTGTGGAAACCACCCGCGAGCACATTGTTGCAGCTGCCCTGTGCTACGATGGTCTTGTAGAAGGCTTTTACGTTTGTTGGGATATCGCGGGCAGATGCCAGACCAAGGAGCAAGCAGAGGAGAAGCTGGCTTCGCGGAGACGACATGTCGAGGATCCTGGGAATGCCAACAGTGCCATAAGAAGGAGAGAGCGGCAAGGGCCAAGCTTGGATATCTGGAGAAACGAGGGGATGTCGCCAACAGGGCTGACGGTGGAGCGTGATGAACGAGAGAAACCAGGGAGCTGAGGACAGCCTTGTGCGGGAGGAGTGGGCATCGGCTCGGCAGATGAAGTCTGACGGTCAAGCGCTGGTTGCATTTGCGGCCCTAAAAGGAATCCCGCGAGGCGCAGCCCTACGTCGACTTGACTTGGTGGCTTGGCGCTGTCGCGGGCCTCGGCCTCTGGTGCCGTCAACTACTTCCCTGCTGGAGATGACTTCCTGGGCACTACCAGTGAACTCTTTATCCTGAATTCTCTCTCTCTCTCTCTCATCTCATTCCTGCGTCATTAAACGCTCTGGCACGCCCCTCGCAGCAGCCTCTGGACGAGGCGTCCCCGCTACGGCGCCTCCAGATGCGCCTTCGGTGCGAGGCCGGCAATCAGGAACCAGTAAACTACAAAGATCAACAGGTGGGGGCGCTGTACATGGACAAAGTATCAAAAGCCATGTTGGGGGCCATCTATTGTTGCATCTGCATCTGTGTGTACCCGGAGTATTCGTACTACTCAAGGTCTGCTTGATCGGGAAGCGAAAATGCCACGAGAGGCTCGCAACGGCCGGCTACAGCTGTATGTAGACATCTAACCACCATCAAGTTCATTTTGAGAAGTTGGCTTCGTTCAAGCGAGTCTTCCGCAAATAGCTCTACATCTGCCTCCCCCCCGGCAGCCTTACTTGGGCCCATCCCGAAGGTCCCAGGCTAGCAACAAGTGACATGCCGCAGAACGCCGGAGCGGCTGAACGAGAGACAGGGGCGTTCAGCTTTGTCTGTTCAGCTTGGCCCACTAGCAAGTGGGAAGCCGCAAGCAGAAAGCAGCAAGCGGCCAAGTCAAGAGTCCAGAGCTCCAACTCTCGTCGTCCTCTTGGCTTTCTGACTCTCTCCTGGCCCCTCGACAGCAATCACGCACCCTCGCCGGCTTCACTCATCTCAACCATGGCGAACCCCAACTCTGCGGCGGTTCAATACTTCGACCTCTCCTGCCCCGACGGCGGCACGTATTACATCTGCGAACACAGCGACAACGAGTTCATAGGATGCTGCACCAGCCATCCCTGCGCCGACGGCAGCGGCATCTGTCCTGGCGGCCACCTGCGGGCATCCAGCTTCGACGCCGATACGTACAACGACATGGAAACCCAGAGCTGCGATGACACTCGGGGCCGATCCGTCTGGTACGCCTGCCAAAACAACGACCCGCCCTTTATAGGATGTTGTGACGAGAGTCCCTGCGGCGACGGCTGTCCCAAGGGAAAGCTGCTGCCGGCCGTGTTATCGCCACTTAACAAGAACCGACAGGCCTTCTTAGACCCCGAGGGCAACGCTTCCACCAAGACGGCCACTGCTACGAGTACAGCCTCTTCGACGAGCTCGGCGGCCAGTGACGACAGCGGCGGATTGAGCACCGGGGCCATAGCCGGCATTGCCGCTGGAGCTGCTGCTGTCGGCCTCATCCTCTTAGGGCTCTTGATCTGGAGGTGCTGGTGGCATCCGCGGAAGCAGAAGCAAAACGGCGAGCATTTCCACCCTGTCGCGTCCCAGATACCCCACGACGGTTCTCCCAGGACCTTTAACCCAGACCAGTCGCCCGGAGGCTACTACCGACGTGAGTGTTTCCTTCATTGTGAACTGTGCTAGAACCGCTACGACTTACTTATTATGTTCTCTAGAACCTCTTTCCTCGGCCCCTGCTGTTAGCCCTCACTATCCTCCCGGGTTTCCCATGGACCAATACGACAAACACTCCCCAGATCAAACCCCATACGACCGACATGTCTCGATAAACACCTTCTCCCACCCCAACCCAGCCCCTATTAAGGGCTACAACCAGGCGTACTCGCCAATGCCTATCATTCCCATGCAGGAAATGGAGGGCGCATACCCACTTCCGCAAGAGCTCGGCGCAGGACACTCGCGAGCCATCCATCACGGCCAGAGCCACAGTCCGGTTATGCACCAGACCACGCCCTAGAACCAATACCGAATTATTCTTAGCTGAGGAAGAGATGGATCTCGGCGTGCCACAAGTAATGATCTACGAGTTTGGAGTGTGAAATTGCAATCGCCATTGCCGCCCAGCGTGCCACTTGATATTAGGACCAACGGCGTTCTAGGAGCTTGAGGTCAATTGTAACCGTTGTACAATTAATTAAAATGTTTAGTTACCATTCACTCCCTAAAACCATACGCCCAGTTTTAGATCTATCGCCCGTCCTCTTGCCGTGAGTTTCAGCGTTTCAGGGCGGGACGAGAACGAAGATCGTTGTCATAGTCGGAATATCTAGAGCCCCGTCAACTTCGCCATAGCGCGTTCTATCCCATCTACCTCAGCCTGCAATGTGGAGGCAAACTTCTCACAGAACCTCACCACCCTCTCCAAAGCCACCCTACTCTCAGCCTGCTGTTCCTGTTGTTTTCGCAGAACCTTGATCCTCTTAATCTCCTTGCTTATCTCAGGTATGCGCCGGGTGCACTGCGAAAGCCCGTCCTGTAGCGTCTCATGGGGTAGGGTACTTGACCTCAAAGTGAGCAGCGATGTCAAGTGAGCAGCTTCTCGTTCGTGTTTGTTGCGACTCTCGATCAGTTCAGTCAGCTCGGTCAAAAAGGTGGTCTCGACGATTGTGGGGGTTATGTCTGATGTTCTCGATAACAGCCGGCCCAGAGTGCTTCTTGCATCGACCAAAGTCTCAATTGTGGAAGCAAACTTTCGTCGTTGTCTCTTACCGTTAGCTTGGACACCGTTCAGAAAATGCTTGAACTGTTGCATGTGGTAGTACGCCTGATCAGCGATTTGTCCAAGACAGGCCGGTCCAAGATACATTGGAACTCTTGGGATAGATGAGTTGGTCGATTCCGAAGCTACAACATTGCGCACAAACTTATTAATGGCAGCCTCTTGCCGACGTGTCCTCATCAACAACGACGAGAAAACAAGCCTCCAGCATGCTCCGTTGATAGGATTCGCTGGAAGTGCACAGGAGGTGAGGACACAAAGCGCCACAAGCAAGACAATAAGGCCACAGTCATAAGAGTTGTTTTGGGACGGCGTTAGACGACTCGTCAACGCCCACGACCGCTTTCCTTCAAGAAGACGTGGTATCAACCCATGGAGAAGATCCATGGCCTGTTGCTTGTGCACTTCATTCGGCAGAGAATCGTAAAAGTCGATGGCATCCTGGCCAGGATGGATGATAGCAAGTGTCCAGTGTGCGATCGCCTGGTGATGGAGGGGCACAAAGAGAGTGGTCGTGGGTTCCAAAGGGAAACTTGATGACTTGGATGTAACTAGAAGGGGATCGATAAACGAGAATCTCTGGCTGTCAGCATCGGTCAAGATTGATAGAACACAGCAAATGGCCTTGTCGTCAAGCATGACGCCTGGAGCGAGATGCTGTAGAGTATCTGGGGGCCAGCATGAAACTCTTTCACTGTCCTCGGTGGCGGTTATCTCGTGATGTGTTATATCTTCCTCATCTATGAGGCCAGCGCAATCTGTCTCAAGGATTGGGTCGTTACGATATTCGCTGACACCTTGCCCTGGGTGTTCCGACACTGTCGATCCTCCCTGGTTGTGGACTTTCCGTTTCCTGGCCTCTGTTGGGGAGGATTGCCCATGATGCATCGCAGGCTTGTCTTCCGCCGAGTCTAACCCTGATTTCACAGGCAATGGGGATTCGGGGAGGAGAGACAACAGAGACTGATCCTTAATCGTTTCTAGTACAGTTAGTTGGGGAGAAGTTGGTTTAAACATTCGGAATGCAGGCGACAGAGCAGAGCCCTCGTCAGGATCGACTTGAAGGGCCCACGATCGACTTCGTAAAGGTTCGTTATGTCGGCCCTTCTCAACAGGTGATGATGACAAGATATCAATAAATCTTGAAGGGGCTAGTCGAGGAGAGGACACGCAGGGCCGTCCTTGGCATTTTCGCTTGGCTGGTGGTGAAGTGATTGAGTCATTGTCGTCCCCCAAACCCTAGAGAAAATTAAGGTCGTACCCAGTATAAACAACTGTTCGGGGTCAAAAGCGTACCTCAACGGCTCTAGCCCGAGGGCTGGAGGTTGTGGATTCCTGCAATAATGTCGTGGGATTTCCACACTCAGCGGCGCGTCGTGTCGGGCGACCCTGCCTTGCTTTGACAGATCCGGCTGAAATGGAACCCTCGGCCTTTGAGTCCCTACCGATATTGGCAGCAGCTTGTTCCACCTCGATTGAAGGGGGTCGCATTTCCTCTTCATGCCCCTGGGCAGCTTGCTCGTCGTTGCGAAATGACCCAGAAGCCTCCATGGCTTGATCAATGTCACCTGGTTTGCAGTCAGCTTTATGATGGGAACAGAGATGAGGCAGCATACGCGGCATCCATAGTATCGATCGACTGATACCTTTCTATTGCACTAGATCGTCATCATCAGGATTGCGGTCACGACGAGCCCGTTGGGCGTCAAGGAGGAGGCGAGAGGAGTGCTCAAAGTCGACTCGAGAGGCAAGAGTATATAGCCTGTCGATGATGTTCCTGGATAGGTAGGTTTCACTACCGAAGAAGTCGACCAGTTCATCCTTGGTAATACCCCAGGTTGCGGTGATGACGCCCAAGCGATAGTCCAAGCCTCGTCGCTTGTCTCGGGGCACTGACCGAGGCTCGGCTGCACGCTGCAGGGTTTTGATGATGGCTTTGATGTAAGGAGGGATGGCGGCGTCGACGCTATCGAAGTCGTCAATGAGTGACTCGTAGTGCTTGAGAATGTCGTCGGAGCCCGTCTTGGCGAGGCGAATGAACTCCTGAAGGCGTTGCTGACGGAGCTGATCTTGGTCGTCCGGCGGTGGTGAGAGGTCTTTGTCTTCTGCGTCTTCGGGCTCATCATCGTTGGATGCGACTTGCGCTCGGCGCCTGAGCCTGGGAGGCATGACGGGCGGGCGATGTAGGCGATACAAGGAAGATGGAGATGGCGTGGGTTGGTCATGTGTAACTGTTGGTGGTGTTGTTGTAACTTACCGCAGGTTGTTGATGCCTGAGTGCCTGTGGCGGCAACACGTGACCACCTCTTATGTCAGACGGAGGGATCCGGCTGGAACCTCATAGACGCACAGCTAGCTGTGCGGATAAGATCCGTTATGTAAGTAAGAAAAGGGGTCACATACCGCAACTTGGCAAATTGACCGCTCAATTCAACGAATTCAACGATCTACAATATCAATTCAAGTTGCCACGCCTTCCTTCTGCTACAATAAACCCAATTGACGTTTCTCGTCGCTTTCCTAACGATGTTCTTCCTCCTGAAGGCCAATTCAACTCACGAGAGGAATTGGCTATGGCAATTAACGCTTGGGCAGCGCCATGAGGCTATGCCTTTGTTGTTAAAACCTCTTGAAAGACCTCTAGTGGAAGGACTGGAGTTATCTTCAACTGTAACCGTAGAGCAGGGCGTGCCCCTTCGGTCTCTTAAGAAATAGCAACGGAAAACCACAACGCATCGTATAGGATGCCTTTTCTCTATCATAGCAAAGGAAAGCCTCTATAGGACTATATGGAGTCTAAAGCATTGTCCCGGGGCTAGCTTTGATCAATACAATCACGAACCAAGCTTTAGTGAAGTGGCACATCTAATTCTTCGTTAATTATTATCCTCAGACGAATCAACAGTCCACCGACTCGCCAATGCCGACGTTGCGCCAAAGGAGATTAGATCCTATTTACACTCAAGCTCAGATACCCTTGGGCAGACTGATCCGTTGCCAAGAGATGAAATGATACACATTGAATAGCTGTATATACAACAAATCACTCCTCCATTCAATTGTGTAAGGAAATGCCGTGATGTATGTGTGCAAGAGAGATATTACACACACTGTGCGTCTATGAGGTCCCGGATCCGGCCGAAGGGATGACTAAGGGCAAAGGGCCCGGGATTGAGCCTCAGACAGGGAGACCGCACAAGATCGCCAAGATCACGGTCACAACAACAGACCTCTAGCAGATAGATCATCAATCATACGATCTCTCTAGACCTCATCATCATCATCTATTTGACTGTATTCAATTCCCCCGAATTCGGCGCGTTTGATCCACTTTTCGACCCATCACGTGTCCGACATCTTACGCCCGTCTGTGAGACCATTTGCGTGAACGCGACTGACAACGCCCATGACCGAAGAACGCTGTAACACTTCGTTGTGTAATGTTTGCTCGTTCCTGTGTGGCCCAAATTGGTCTAAAACCCGGCGGGGCGATTCGAAGGATTCTCATGGCGACAGGGATGGACTTCCTTGCGGTCTCACTATTGCGTAGGGCATTTTTCCTGCTAACGCCAATAACTAATTTGCTCTGTCTAATTTTCTTTCTTGTTCGACCAGATAACCATCGAGCAGGTTCCTTGCCTCCGCCATGGCCAACGATATCGAAACCAGCTTCCAGACGGCCATTGACGCCGGCAAGATCAACGGCGCCGTCATCTGTGCCACCGACAAGCGCGGTGGCTTCGTCTACGACAAGGCCATCGGGGAACGCACCCTTCTGTCGGGTGAGAAACGGCCTCAGCGCATCGACGATGTTCTGTTCCTGGCCTCGGCCACCAAGCTGATTGCCACCATTGCCGCGCTCCAGTGCGTCGAGGACGGCAGGCTGACCCTAACCGGCGACCTGTCGGACGTGGCCCCGGAGCTCGCTGCCAAGGAAGTCATCACCGGCTTCTCAGACGACGGCGAAACCCCGCTTCTTACGCCGCCCGTCGGCCCTATCACGCTCGAGATGCTGCTGACGCACAGCTCGGGCCTCAGCTACGACTTCATCAACCCGCTCGTCGGCCGGTGGCGCCAGAAGTTCGACGTTCCGGAAGAGGGCAAGCGACGCGGCGTCGAGGAGGCTTTCAGCTATCCGCTCGGCTTCCAGCCCGGCTCTAGCTGGATGTACGGCCCCGGGCTCGACTGGGCCGGCCGCGTGGTGGAGCGGGTGACGGGGCATTCTCTCGGCGAGCACGTGCAGCAGCGCATCTGCGAACCGCTTGGCATCACGGCGGCCCAGTTCCATCCCGTCACACGCGAGGACCTGCGCGCCCGCCTCGTCGACCTCAACCCAGATGATCCGGACGGCCTCGGCCGCGCCGTGTTGGGCGGCAGCGCAGACATGAACAAGCGCAACCGCGGCGAGTTTGGCGGCCACGGGCTGTTCATGCCGGGCGCCGACTACGTCAAGGTGCTGCACTCGCTGCTGGCCAACGACGGCAAGCTGCTCAAGCCCGCCACCGTCGACGACATGTTCCAGCACCACCTCACCCCGGAAGCCACCGCCGGGCACCGAGCCGCGCTGGCCAGCCCCATGGGTGCCTTCTTCCGCGTCGGCACGGAGCTTGGAACCGAGATGGGCTATGGCCTGGGCGGTCTGCTCACGCTGCAAGACGTCGACGGCTGGTATGGCGAGCGGACACTGACTTGGGGTGGCGGCCTGACGCTCACCTGGTTCGTCGATCGCAAGAACGACCTTTGCGGTGTCGGCGCCGTCCAAGCCACACTGCCGGTCGACGGCGAGGTCATAGCGGAGCTGAAGCAGACATTCCGCCGCGATATTTACCGCAAGCACGCAGCCTGGAAGGAGCAGAGATTGTCATGATGGGAGTAAAAGTGTGTAACAAGAATTTCACAACTCCTTCCGTTAGAACATGATTACATCTAAGTGGTTTTCAGCATGCAATCAAACTATCCCTTAGTGCCCCAATCCCAATGTGGTGCTGTGCCCGATACTGAGGATCTGGAATTGCAACGTATAATACCCTGCACGTCTAGTGAAGTCTACGCCGCGCAGGAGGTTGAGGGGCAACTCAAATGTTGGGCGAGGGAGAGGGCGAGGTAAGAACGGCAAGGTAAGAAACGGTGCTATTTTAACGGAGACAACCGTTAGAGGCACTCGGGTTACTTTACAGACGGTATCTAAACCCTGCCATGTTCCAGTCCGTCACGTCCTCGTAGTCCTCGGCACGCAGCTCAACGCGATCGACCATGTCACCAAGGTCAGCTCGGCCAAGCCTGGCGTCGTCAGCATCGACCTTGCCTCCGCCGACGGCCCCAGAACTGCTCGCCGAACCCTCGAAGCCCTCCGTGTTGGCGCGCCTGTGGTTCATCCACTGCAGGTAGACTCGCAGCGTCATGGCTAGCATGGCAACCAGCGCGTAGCATATGATAATAGTCTTGAACGCCGTCTTGTACGTCGGCTCCTCAGACGCCTTGAAGAAATGGGGGCCGGCAATGTTGCCCGCGCAGTAGGCGATGAACAGCAGCGCCGACATGGTCATCTTCTTGGTCACGCCGCGGCAGTTGGCCTGCACCAGCGACAGCGCCAGAGGCATCACGGCCGGGCCGGTGCAAAGCAGGAAGTAGGCGAACAGGTGCACGCCGTGTGCGGGAACGTCCTCGCGCGAGTAGATGACGGCAGACCCGACGATGCAGGGGATCACCACGCACACGATGAGGATGCAGTTCATCCTGGGGAATCGCCCCGCGAGCCAGCCGCTGCCGAAGATGACCAACGCGGCGAGCACCGAGTACGGGATGTTGATCAGCGTCGACTGCAGGCTGGTGAAGTTGAACGATTTGATGACAATGTTGGCAAAGTTCTGCGTGCCGCTGTTGGGGATGCTCTGTACCAGCTCGATGCCAAACACCAGCCACGTCTTGGGATCAATTAAGGCTTCCTTGAACTGATCCCACCGCCAATGCGACTCCTCGGTGCGGCCGGTGCCAGCAACCACCACGCGATCACCCGCAAACCGCCTCTCCTCAGCCGAGAGGAAACGCGCCGAGGAAATGGTATTGGGGAGGAAGTACCAAATAACAGCGGTCCATAGAAACGTGAGGACGCCCAGGATAATGTACATCCACCTCCAGGCGCCGACATTGTCACTAATATGTCCAATACCAAATGCCAAAAGACTGGCAACCAGCCCACCGATCGAGTTCCCCGCAAACCATATACCCGTTCTCGTCGGCATCTCATCGCGCGTATACCATGTTGACGTGAGAAACATAAACGTAGGCGTGATAGTGGCCTCGGCCATTCCAAGCAGAAAACGCACCGTCAACAGGCCGCCATAGTTGGAGCAGGCTGCTGTGAGCGCGACGACGATACCCCAGAACGCGGTGTTTGCAGTCATGTATGAGGCAACTGGGAGCCGGGCGATGAGCAGCGACGTTGGATACGTCCAAGCGAAGTAACCAAAGTAGAAGATGCTGGACACCCAACTATAGTCCTGGCCTTGGAGTTTCTAACGTTCCGCAGACGTTAGCACGAAAGGCCGCCAGTTTCGCCGAGAAAGAGAGAAACTCACCGTGTCGTCTCGCATGCCAAATACCGAAGCACTGGAAAGGATGGTCTTATCCATGAAATTAAACATGTAAGTGACAAACAACACAGGGATGAGGTTCCGGTCAATCTTCCTCAGCACGCGCTTAGCCATGTCGTTGTCGGCATGATGAGGAATCTCCTGTGGCTGGGTCTCTTGTTGAGGCCCCGGCTGGCTCTTGGACACCATGTCTTTGTCGTTATGGGGGACAAGTTACCGTGGATGAATCTTTCCGGGTTGAGGTGATTGCCTCCCTTTATTCCAAGGTTCTTTATCTTGATGTCCTCCGTTTCGGGGAATGTTCTGACACCCGATCTTTGCCCATCGTTTATCTGGTGAGACGTTACGGTCAAAGCAAGTGCGGGGATTACAGCGGGGGAGACAATATCGGACGAACCAGGAGGGCTTGCAGTTTGTAGATCGCACCACTTCTTATCTCTAAATGTTGCTGCAATCGGCCCGATACTTGAAATGATTGTCATGATTGGAGCGTGCTGTAGCAGTGGGACTAGGCCCTTGTCTGGGTCTGATAGTCGGTAGCCGAAGGGATCATTGATCATCGATAACCAACCACACGAGTTTGTGAGAGGTCTTCCATCTGGGACATACTTAGATTGATAAACATACTACGAGAAGAATGCTGGAGCGGGATGTTTTGACTGTGGAACTCACTATCTCGCCAGCGATCGAGTTGAGGAGTTGCAAGTTATCTGTGTGACTGAAGCAACGAGACTCTGAATGCGCTATTTCGCACTACCTATCACGCGTATACCACTTTAATAGTGATAGAAACTGCTACTGATTATGGGTTGACATGGAAGTTCGAAGTTGCCTGTCTCGTTTTGGACAGAAGAGAGCTGCCGGTATCTTCAATGCAAGTCAACTGCCCTACGTTAAGTCTTAACGATGACGGCATGGGATATATAACCTGAAGAGCAAGATCGAAGTTGTGAGCATTGAGCGTTCTGTTATCAAGGGTAAGTTGAAGAAACGGAGCAAGAACTGGGTGCTGTCAGTTCAAGCCTGTCTTTACCAGGTGGTGATCCTCCTCCATAACGAGGCTTATAGGCTTGGAGCTATGTATACTGTATATCCGTGAAGACGAGTATATCCATCTCTTTCCGGCTAAGGTAAGCACTAGGCCGTTGGCTAGCTGCGGGTGAGTCGGGTAAGGGTTCAATACTATGCAACCTCCTTGGAGAAAGTCGGGGCTCGGTATATAGGCCTATGCCGTGCTGACAGCCAGTAATTGTACACGGCCTGATCAGTCCATGGTGAGTTATCTGAGGCCGGAATCACTTTGAAAATTCAAGAAAACCAGGAGGACAATGATGCAGACCGATTTGTGAGCGGGCGTCGTATCGCGTCCTCGGGATGTCAAAGGCCCGGAACGACCGGCGGTACCGGGGCGGCACAGACAAGCTTTCTTAGCTGTGTTACAATAAAGATGCAAATGCAAGTTCAAATTTGAAAGGCGGTATTAGGCGCAGCCGAGGCCCAAACAGGGCCTGTGGAGAAAGGTCACACCCATCTGCAGGTACAGGGAATAAGAGTTCCGGCAGTATCTGATAACCGACGACCAATTTGTCAACATACGAAGGATCTTTCAGTCCCTTGAACTCGTCTCGGGTCTCCAACATGCCCACTCTCAAGTCAGTTATAGTTTGGTACGTCAGGCAGCATAGCGCTTGGATTACTAGGAGAAAATTGTGTGGTAAACGATGATAGTCCCTTTAATTGCGGCTCATCGTATGGGCAGTTCAGTGGCGTCGTCGAAGTGCAGGGGACTCGTCGAGATCCAGCAGGTTAACAAAGCACAAGCGAAGGGACGGGACTAAAGCTTAAGCAATCACGCCCAGCAGAGAACCCCATCGCCACTGTCACCTTCACAGGGGTTTTCCCATCCCTGCTATTTTACGTTGGTTGGGCGGTAATGTTGCTTGATCGAGATTATCAATATCCCTATTCCCTTGGTTATGATGTGCAGCGGCCAAGAAAATTGGAAAGATGGAGAATTTACCGCGCGAGAAGATAAGGGATACAGTCTGGGTAGCTCTGGTATACACTATCCCTACCTTTTACCTAACGACTCATCTGAAAGCATGATTTAAGAAAACGTGGAAGCGTGCAGTTGGGCAAATTTCCTAAGCTCTCGTGTCCGTTTCGACTCATTGCCCGAGTATATGCCTTAGCGAGCTGCGTGTAACCTCAGCCTGGTCTGGGACAAAGCTAGATAATCATGTCTTTCTTGACCTATTGGAACATATCCTGCTGATGGGGTGCCGGTTCCTAGATGTGACCTAGAAGAGTCATACATCTAATCAAGCTAAGCGAATGTTCCATCCGAGTGGGTGCACTCACTGGCTGACTACTCTTTGTAATGTAACTGGATAGAAACTGGTTTGGAGACTTGATCGGCTGAACTTAAAAGTAAGCAAAAGTAAGCACAAGGGTGCTTAGGGTTTAGTTTCCGTTGCCCCGGCCATAAACAATTATAGTTCTCTCTTAACCTCGTGACTTTTGGGACATGCAGGCTCAAAAGACACACCTACGGTATCTCCAATCAGACTCATCGATGTTAAGTTGTTGTCTGCATGGGAATGATGTAACCTGACTTCCTTGCCTTAGAAGCACAAAAATGCTGCGTCAAGGCCTATATTTAGACATTTTCCAAGTGGCTGCTGTGTTTTTTACAGCCTTGTTGCGACTTTCTTTCGAATGGTTGCAAGCTCATGTGACAGTAACCTCTTTTGGTTATTCGCTCTTAGATGTGGTAGGACAATCTATCACTGGCTCAGACTTCTTTCTTTAGAAATCCTCAAATAGCTGGGTAATTTCAACCAATTAAATGCGTGAAGTCGAGATCAGGCGGGCTGGATTGCCATTCGCAAATGTATGCAGTATGAGCCTATGGATTATAGTTCATACGTTAAAGACTCTGCACTAACTGGCCGTTGAGTAGAAGTGGTAAAACAAGGAAGAATCTTGCTTCGAACTCCGAAGAACACCGGGGATAGAAGCCAATGCGTCCGAGTGACATCGGGGATAGTGCCCGACGGTAGCCGATTTCCTTGAACAAGCTTACAACGGTAGACAGCTCCAGAGTTGGAGATGACTTGCAATAGGTGGACAAGGTGATGAAACCCGCTTTGATCTGATCACCGTGTACGTGGTCGTGTTGTGGAGAAAAACCCAATTGATGGGATGCAAAGACTACTTCCCTGTCAATAAATATCCACATTGAACAAGGGTTCTCCCCCTGTAGGTAGCTTAAAAATAGGCGACGGAGTTTAACATAATCTCCTACCGGCGATAAAGCACGATCCTTGCCGTACGTTAGGCGACGTTTCGCGTTGTTGCAATCGCTCTTTAATTGCTGTAGGTTTGTCAGGGAGCATGTGAAACTCTAGCCGCCTCCACCTCCATAGGTCAGTTGTAGCTATGACACTAGATACTCAAGTGCTCTGAAGTGGCATTGGTCCTCTGGGCCGCGGTTAGGCTCGGCATCTCGCAAAACACAAGGATGATCCAGTTTATGGAATACCAGGACCCAATATTCTCTAAGTCTCGTAGAGATTTTCTACCCGCTGGAGGCAGTATCGTACGGTTATGGAGACGCGAGAACTCTAAGTGAGCGCATCTCAGCCTGGGAATGGTCTGCAACAGAAAGGGTCGGGTATTGATGCTTCTGTTCGGGTGAGAGCTGTCCTACATGGTTCAATATAGAAATTCCTTCAATCAATTGCTAAAGACTTACGGGCTTTCTGTGATATTTAGTTACTTGAAACTTGTAATTGTATACTCTTCAACAAGTGCCAAGGTTAAATACCATATAATGATAATTGTGCTCTGTCGACGACCAGCTTAGCACAGCCGACACGTTGCTTGACACGTAGCAGCCTACCAAACCTTGAAGACTCGAGACCCTAGCTGATGCAAGTCTTGCACGACCAATACCCTGGAGAAGCTTCATGCAACTATTGTTCCATGTTATCTTTCGCCAAGCTTCAAGGGTAGCGCGAAGTCATCGGCAACCGAAAATCGATAATCGGCTATGCTGATACGACTTCAAGGCCACAGGAAGATTCAGTCTAAGAAAGATGGCCGTGAGTACTCCGAACAAGACCGGATTCTACAAACCCGGATTTTTAAGCCGGCCAACGAGTATAAAACGTCGAGCCTCCGACCTTCCAAGTCCCAGAACCTAAGAGAACCATCACTTTCAAACACATCAAGCCATCACCTACTTCAGTCTTCAAAAACATCTTATGCCTCAAAGCTGCATTTTCCATCACCATCTGATCAGAAAGTTTCGTCTTCCTCACACCCTTCAATTTTCATCATCTCGCAAAATGACTGGTCTCTTCTCTCAGCAATCTTCTCAGGGCGCACAGAGTGCCAGCGGCATTCCTCCTGGCTACCATGCCCGCGTCGGAAAACTCCAAACATTTGTCCTGCCTAACCAGGTCACGGGCACGGAGGAAGACAAGGAGCTCGGTAAGGCCATCATTGGAGCGTGGAAGAAGGATGGTATCCTTCAAATCGCTATGAACCCCCAACAGCAGGACTTGTACAAGTCGGCCAATGAGGCTAGCAAGCGTTTCTTTGGGAAGCCATACTCCCAGAAGGCTGCTTGTGTTGACAGCCAGAGCTATGCAGGCTATATAGCCAGCGGCGAGGAGCTCACTGACGGCATTGCCGACTACAGTGAAATCTTCACCGTCACCAAGGACCTTGAGCTTGATGAGCCTCGAGTCCTGGAGAAGTGGCCATGCCATGGCTGCTGCCCTTGGCCCGATGCCCAGCTGCGAAACCCCATGAGGGAGTATATGAACAGTCTTGGTATAAGTGGTGAGAGGCTTCTTGAGCTTACTGAACTGGGTCTTGGTGTGTCTCGAGGGTCTTTGACCAATCTTACCCAAGATGGATGGCATCACATGCGAATTCTTCGGTACGTGGTCAAAAGTGCTCTGAGTATCGGATCACTAACTCTTGGTTCATTAGATTCCCTGCCACCAACGATACCAACGGCAAGGGGAAGAGCGGTCGTGGAATCGGTTCTCACACGGATTACGGACTACTAGTTCTGGCGGCCGCGGACGAAGTTGGTGGTGAGTGACGTCTGCTCGTAACGCTCTTTCACTGTTTAAATGGACTAACTGGTATCTTTATTTAGCTCTGTTCATCCGTCCTCCCAACAAGAGTGAGGATCTTGCCAACTGGAAGCAGAGCGCCGCTGGCTTCAAGGAAGACGATGAAGGATGGGTGTTTGTCCCTCCGGTCGATAACGTATTCACTGTCTTTCCAGGTGCGTCTCTCTTCTGTCAAATTCACAAAACGTGGTCCTAATTTTTCGCAATCCGCACAGGCGACATGATGCAGTACCTGACCAACTCGGCTCTTCCCTCCACGCTGCACAAAGTTGGGCTTAATACAAGAGAGAGGTTTGCCTTTGCCTACTTCCACGAACCAAGCTTCCAGGCCGTTATAAAACCGTTGCCGGGCTATGACGCTGGCCAAGAGCCCAAGGAGGGAGTGCATTACGGAAAGCACTTTACCGACATGTTCATGAGAAACTATCCGGAGCGCATCACCACTAGGGGACTTGCTGATGAAGGTCGGTATGAATTGTTGGAGAAGGAATGTCTTCGCACCATGACTGCCAGGGACACTGTGGCAGCGTAGGACAAGAAATGTGATGCGATGGAGGGCTTTTTTCGGGTTATTCAACAGTCTTTATGGAAACATGGATGTGATTGTGCTGGATTGGTGAATAGTTGCTCAGGGTATCTGTTCAAGGATCGATATAGTAAGATGGTCCGCTCCTTTCGCTACTAGTCTCACGGTTTAAACCCAGAGAAACGTCCTCTCGTTTACGTTTTCCTTTCAAATGTAAATATGATGTAATCTCATACTACATAGAAAACAGTTTGTAGTATGATGATTGGGACTTTCCCGCGAAATGTGAGATGATTATGTGAATTCGATACTCCCGAAGCTTGGATGACGAGGTCTGTCACAATGGACCTATTTACAGTCGAAACTATGGCAGGAATGATATTGTAAACTCTAGACTGGTCGTATCTACACTGAAAACGAAGGGAACTTAAACCCTTTGCGCAAACGAATCCCAAAATTTATGCTCTATAGCACACAATTTCAGCTAACTTGGCGATGAAGGCATCAATTGTAACACAATATTCCTCGGCGCCATTTCCATTCACTAACTGCGGCATTTTGATCACGCGACCTGTTTCGTGTACCTAACCCACCTGGTGGCTAATGATGAATAACCGCCATAGTACTTTTCGTCATGTTAACACTGCATATGATGGGAATGAATCCCTCAGGGTTTGTATGAGGATGAAGATTCTCCCTAGAGACTGATTCGAGACGTAAGGCAGGAGTTCCCGGTATTTACCCATTCACCGCTCGGGTAAGATGTCACAACCTCAAGACCGGCATCCCAAGCTAATTATTTAAAGAAAGACATGTCCCGCATGGATCGCTACTACCCGCGAACTCCTCTATGAAAACACAAAGACAGAACCCTGGACCTAACGAGGCTATGTCGTCAAACCAAGAAGACATTATCTCACAACTAGCGGAGCAGCACGCAACCGCGAGGCGATGCCTCAACGACGGCGACGTTGAGAAGGCCGTTTCCGCGCTGGAGGCTGCGTGGAAGCATCCTATGGTGGACAAATATACTCACGCACTCGAGTTGCGATACGATCTTGCTGAAGCATACAAGGAGGTTGGAAAGCTGAAGGAGGCAATTGCCCATCTGGAGTCGGTGGTAGCGGCCGAGAAGACTCTGCCAGAGAAGAGCACCAACCGGCTGGCGTCCCTGTTTTCACTTGCCCAAGCATACCAGGAAGACGACCAGTCCGAACGGGCGATTGCCCTGCTGAAAGGCGTCGTGGCAGCTGAATCCACGCTGCCCCCATCCCACCCGACTCGACTAGCGACTCTGGAGCAACTCGCATTCGCATACAAAGCGACGGGGAAGACAACGGAAGCTGTCCGTCTGCTTGAAGAAGTAGTAGCAGGGCGGAAGGCCTTGTCGGAAGATGACACCTCCCGAATGGCATCCGAGATGTTGCTGGTTTCCATGTACCGACATGGAGGAGACTTTGGAAAGGCCGTTGAGCTCCTGGAGCATGTGGTCGCCGTGAAGGAGAAGAAAGTACCTGTGGACCACTCCGTCATGGAGACAAGACAGGCGCTCGCCTTGGCATACCAGAAAAACCGCCAATACACGGAGGCGATTGCCCTTCAAAAAGAGTTGGTAGCGAAGAGGGAGGAGGCGGAACCCATGAACGACTTTGCTGTGCTATACTCACAGCAGCAGCTGGCATTCATGTATGGCGATAACGGCCAGGTGGAGGAGGCCGTGGCATTGCTCAAAGACGTGGTTGCGGCTCAGGAGGCGAGGCTACCCAGCCATCACTCGTCTCTCTCGCTGTCGCGACAAGCACTGCAACGGTATGAAACCGGGGGTTGAAAGACGTGTAGACATCCTTCGCCTATGAGCTGTAGGCTTCTGTGGCTCCAGGTAGACGCAGAGAATAAGGATCAAGTCTCTGGAATTCCTGTCTCGTGCGACTGCCGCGCCCTCATGTTTCTTGGTTTCATTAGGTTGATCAACACGTAGTAGAACAGGCCATGGCATTGTCTCAACAATCCCTTCGTCCGGAAAATCGTCATTGTCGCCGAGAAACAGCATTCTCATACCGTACGGCCCATGCAAGGCGGTCGGAGGAGACGTCAGAAGCAGAGAGATCTGCAGATCTGGCCGTGTGCATTCAGGTTGATGTCAGAGTCAAGCCCAAAGTCGTAACATCGGGAGTGCATTCCCTCATGATGCCAAGGCCTTGCATCAGTAAAACGCAAGCATCTCCTGTTCTACAACGTCACGGTATAAATAAGTTACGTATTGCAACGTCCTGTCATTTTGGGCGGGGACTGATTTTACGGTGGTGTTGTAGTGTCTAACGTTACACTCCATGACATCAGGACAATCGCTGTTGGGGCTGCATACACACACATACGGTTTTATTACGCTTTGATGACAACACTAAATGATGCAAAGGCCCCTCGGATGTACCGAGGAAGATATGACGTCTACCATTTGCTTGGCTTCTAGAAACGTATTGCTGGTCTATATAGGTAGTAAGAGATGCAATTCTTCAACTCTTCATCGTACCAATTCACTCAACGCATTTCAACATTCCATTGAACTTCAACAGAGTATCCCGCCCACCCAAGATGCAGTCTGTTTTGCACAAAGTCGTCGGACCCACCGAAGTCCAGCCTGACAACCTCGTCGGTCGAACTGCCGTGGTCATTGGAGGTGCTCTCGGTATCGGCTACGAAATCAGTCGAGCGCTCGCCCACGCCGGATGCAAGGTGGTCATGGTGAACCGCAATGAGGAGCAAGGGTCGGACGCCATTTCCAAGATCAAAGATGAGTCTCCCGACGCGGACGTGGACTGGACCAAGTGCGACATGGGCAATCTTGGCCAGGTCAGAACCGTCTTCTCAAAGCTGCGAGACTCGCTTGATCGTCTCAATCTCTTGGTGCTTTCTGCCGGCATCAACACAAGTCCCTATGCTGAGGACGCTGATGGAATTGACCGACACTTTGGCGTGAACTATCTGGGCCAGTATTACGCCACGAACCAACTTTGGCCTTTGATCAGGAAAACGAGTACCATGCCTGGCGTCCTCGCCCCGAGAGTCGTCACTCTGTCCAGCGAGGTTCACCGAGCAGCACCATCTGACGTCCGGTTCGAGAGTACAAACGAGATCAACAATTCTGACCTGGATCCGACACAGCTTTACGGCCGATCGAAGCTAGCCCAGATCTTGTTTACGAAATTCGGTCTCGTCGAAAGGGTCATCAACCCGTCCGGTGATTCCATCTTTGCGCTTTCGGTTCATCCTGGAACGGTAAGCTGCACACTTTATACAAGAACCCAGAGAAACAGGCTAATACAGATATTTAGGTGAACACGAACATGCAGCAGCAGTGGAAAGACGCATATCCGGGAATCACGGGCAATTTGATATTGTGGGCCATGACGGCTGTGGGACGTGATCCTGAGCAAGGCTCCTATGTCGCTCTTTGGGCTTTGACCGCGCAGGAGATTTCAGAGAAGAACCAAAATGGATATTACTACACGGATCCAGGCAAGGAGGGCAAGGAGAGTTCGCAGGCGTCTAATGCTGAGCTGGGTGCAGCTCTGTGGAACTTATCTGAAAAGATTGTGAAGGAGAAGCTTGGCGAGGACGCTCTGATTGATTGGTCTGCCAGATGAATGTGGATTCCACGTCTTTCTCAGACTTTAGTTAGTGTTCAGGTAGTGTGGGAATGAAATGGGATTATAACTAGGAACTAAGTTGGGCGCCCTCTGATGAATCCAAGCCCCATCCATCAACCGACTTTCGCTGCATTTATAAAATGACTGTACATGCGAAGCTCGTATTAGTAACACGAGAAAGGAAGTTGAGATGAGTAATGTGTTCAGGCTTGCCCCGATCACGGAGCACTCAGCCGTAACACGCAGTAATATTTTGTTGGCTTGAAGAGGCGGTCGAACAATGGCTGTGGAAGCATCGATGACATCGTTGATTACGACATTTCAACGGCTGACTTCCGCTATGTGTGACAGCATAATTACGACGCTGTTGGATGAATGGCCATCGAAGGTCCTCCATGACGAGTCGACAAAATGCCTCTACGTGTCATTGATAGTTCGACGGGCGGCCGGTGAAAAGTTGGAGGAGGAATTAGCAAATTAAATAACAGTCATGTTCGCAAACTGATGATGGAGAATCAAATTTGATCTTCTGTGCTACTGCCTCCAAGCTACCAAAATGGCATCAGGATCACTGCTCCGGGCTGCAGGATTGCTTGCGCTTCTCGGCCGCGCTGATGCCGTGCCTTTGGTGTCTCAGGCTCAGACCACCGTCTCTTCACAGCAAACCTTGATACCATCAGTGGTACCTCACACTGATGTTACGTCGCATGGGCCGTTCAATGGTCCTCCAGCCACTACTACCGGTGCTCTTTCGACGTCGGTCTTGAGCCCTTTCATCCCGGCCCTCCCGCCTGCGCCAGATGTGTTCGATTATCAGGCCGATGGTGAGCTTCACGCAGACCAGCCCGCGCCATTCACACCCAGTGGCGGCGTTGGTACGAATGGCTCAGCGCCAGTGTATCGCGTGCAAAGCGATTTCGACTACCAGTCTCTCGCGCTGGCCCTCTACCAGGAATGGATCGAGTACGACCTCTTTCACTGGGGCTTGGCCACTTTCAGCGTCGAAGAGTTTGAGGCCTACGGAATCAATGCCGAGGACCGATACCTCATCCAGTACATGGCTGAGCAGGAGCTCGGCCATGCCACCGTCATAACCAACATGCTCGGACCCCAGGCGCCAAAGCAGTGCACATACAACTATCCGGTGTCCAACGTGAGGGAGTACATCGACTTCAACCAGAAGCTCACACGTTGGGGCGAGTCGGGCGTGTATGGATTCCTCCCGCACCTGAATTCTGGTCCCGCCGCACAGCTCCTCCTTCAGAGTATCACCGTTGAGGCTCGTCAGCAGTTGATCTTCCGCCAGTTTGGCGGGCAGTTCCCCATGCCCGAATGGCACACTCCTGGCATCCCTCAGAGCTGGGCGTGGACACTGTTGGCTCCATACATCTCGAGCTGTCCGTACAACCAGACCCGCCTTGTTTGGCAGAACTTCCCGGCGTTGCATATACTCAACCAACCCAACGCTGCCCGAATCAACGGCTCAGATGTTTGGAACGAGACCACCGGGGGATCGAGCAATACGCTATCCACCGCCGACATCCCCTCTTCAGAGCTCTGCGTCAACGCAACCGACCAGACTTTGGACTGTACCGCCGCAATCAGCCAGAACCGCAGCATCCCCTTGTCGTACCCGGGTCACCAAGTCTTCCTGCAGTGGGACAGTCCTGGACAACTGGTTGGTCCGAACAATAGCTACGTGACGTCCACCAACGTCATTGAGCCAAAGTTCGCAGCGTGGGTCTCTCAGTTGAATGTTACCTATTCGCCGCTCCTGAACGTGAGCTTGGAGTACAGGACGGCCTACACTATCCAGCCGAATGTGTCGACTTGGGAAGGTGACCCAGCGATCAATGGCACGATGTTTCTGGCCTTGACAGATGTAGATCTGTACGTGACACCGTATAACTTGACGCAAATCAACCTACACGTCGGGGCGTTGGCAGTGTACCAGGCTGGTTAGGTGATAATATAGAGCATCAAGAGTGCTTGGTTCACATATTCTGTCTTGTGTTTATTGTCTGCATCAATTTCTAAATGACACGAAACATGTTAGACTTTACTCCCCTCTTGAGACCCTCAGCTTTACCATTCTCATATTCAACCCCAGCACCGCCCCCGTCCCCCGATAACATCTCCAGCTTCTCACGAAGCTCTTTATCCAGCTCGGCAGTAGTCTTTTCATGTTTGGTAGTAGATGTCTTAGTGCCGTTATTAGATATCTCTGCCATTTCCAATGTGTTGCCTATTAGATTATGAGTATTCGATTCTGGTGATTGGTTGTTTGCCCCGCTTGACGATGATGACATGATCGGAGAGGCAGTCGCATGGAAGGATCGTACGCGACGGCATGCCCGGGAAACTGAGTATGCCGAGACGCGCTTCATGTCTTTTTGAGTGCTCAGCCCGAGAGGTGATGGCAGATACAGGTAGCGAAGTAATATATAGTGAGTCAGGGACGGGGGTAACATGCTCCAGTCAATTTCTGTCTACCTACCTGGCTTGCTACGTCATCGATTATGATTATGTGCACGTTATATAGGCCTTCATTTACTACGCACTTCATAAATTTCCTATCTCCTCCTTTCATGACAGGCATCAGTCTTATCGGTCGCTCGAGTTGACAAAGGGTCATTCAACCTAACGGGAAGTAGCTATTCATACTATCCATACAGTGGCCAAAGACCAGGAAATCTCTACTCTGCAAGGGAGCCTAATTCAAGGCTTCAATTTATTAGCTTCGGTACGAAGACTTGATACTCCCCACCAATAACCGTATATGCCTATCCACCCAGCCAGGCCGCAGGCAAGCAGTATTTCGAAAACCAAGAGCAAATAGGAAGAGGATATATATGCAGTCAGATGTAGCGCTATGGGTCATTAACCTAGTGGTGTGTTGAGCCACTTAATTTATGTGGTATGCTATGCCGTTTCAGTCAATTGATGAAGTAATTATTGATATGACACAGTACAGGAAGGAACTGACAAAGTGTACGAATTGTACATGAAGTTGAGCGTCAATGCATCGTCATCAAGACATCAGCATCGTAGGATCGCATTTGCTGGATTTCACATGTAAGGAGCAATAGTCTACGTCATTTATGCATGCATTGTTTTCCACCTATTGCAGTCTAGTCAAGCATGCCTACTCCTCGGTAACGGGCCAGCCTCACCGGTTATTGTAACTCTTTCCTTGCGAGTTGTTCTTGTTCTTCCTTACCACCTCATTCTGTACTTCCAGGCCCAAATTGGAGTAGGCCGAAGACAAATCTCCGTAGATCACGTAAACGCTAGATTGACATCAGATTTACTTGTTAGCCATGGACACTTGTACTTGATGACACATGTCAATGGCTTCATGACGTCCGTGGATGGGTTTGACTAGATAGATATACTGGAGCTGCTCCTGCTGTCACGTTTGCCTTGGATCACACACTCTTAATCATTTTCATCCCTCTCAGAATCCAGAAATGTCCGAGCCACGTTCAAGTAAGACGAAATCGTCGCCATCCCGCCAGGCCATCGATGACGGCAACCCCGCCATGTTCAAACCTCGATGGCTTGTTCTCGACGATACTAACATTGATTTGATTACCTCTGTTAGCATTCTTATTGCGCTCATTTCAGTTCTTCTCTTCAACATTCCCCTGAAGTTGGCTGCACCTGTAGCTGCCTCCATCGTCCTCCCGCTGCGTGTATCCCTCCCCAAAAGCGATCCACCGACTGGCCTTGCCCTCATCACCGGGGCATCTAGTGGTATCGGCGCCGAACTTGCCTATATTTTCGCAGATAAAGGGCACGATTTGATTGTGGTGGGTCGAGACAACAGACAACTGCAGGCCGTCAAAAACAACATCGAAGAGAAAGGTGAGCTAACTGTCCACACCATCACTTTGGATTTGTCAGTCCCTGGTTCCGCGGAGAGCCTCTACAGCCAGATCAAGAAAGCAGGATATATGGTAGACATTCTTGTGAATAACGCGGGACTCGGGGGCTCTGGGGAGACTTTGGAGCAGCCCATCGAACTGGCCGAACGCATGATCACGTTGAACTGCATCTCACTTGTCCAGTTGACGCAACTCTTTGGACGAGACATGGCCGAGAGGCGACGCGGGTGGATCCTACAAGTGTCCAGTGTCGGTGGTGAGATGTTCCCGAGATGCTGTCAACCCACGAGATCAGGTATTAATCGTTGCAGGTTGGATTGCCACTCCTCACCAGAACCTCTACCACGCATCCAAGCACTTCGTGCGTGCTTTTTCCGAAGCCCTCTCTTTTGAACTTCGCGCCTATCCCGGGGTGGTCAACACACAGCTCATGCCTGGGCCCACGCACACACAGTACATAACGCGAGCACATGCTCAAGAGACGGTTATGATGGCAGCTTCTGGTGCTATGGAGGACGCTAGGGCTGTTGCTATGGCTGGGTACGCAGGATTATGCAGCGGCAAGCGAATGGTCTTCAGCAGTTGGAATGCCGCCTTGACGTCGCTATTGTTGCACTTGGCACTACGCAGCGTACATCTTACCGTCGCGAGCATCATGAACGCCCCTTTGAGAGACAATATGAGGGCTAAAGAACCGCTCAAAGATCAAAGCCAGCATCAGCCTTTTTCTGAAAAGGAGTAAAAGTATGGTAGCAGAGGTAGCTCAAGGAGCTGTGCTAGCTAAGGACGGGGATTAAATCTATGTCAAGATCACGGCAGTCTACTTTACAATGAACGGGATCGGGTTAAAATGAAATGGAGCAGTGATAATACAATGGTTGCTTGTGTACCAAAGCGGTATCAATGGGTACCTTGTGTTCACCTCCGCTGTCCTATTAAATGCACGTAACTTATGGACCCGAAACATGTCAAGTTCAGCAGACAGCCACGATGCACAAGGGCTGACCGGCAAACGGCATCTTGGTGACAATGACATCATTTACAATCAACACAGCCGGAGAAAAAGCAGGCCTAGATGCACCTACAAAAGAGGGGAAGTGGCACAAGTGGCGCATGATGGAGGTTCGTGGAGTGAGTCTTCCGGAATGGCGAATGCATAATGACCGCTAGTTGATGTCATAGTGCCATCGACAAATATTGACATGACGCACTACACTTGCAATGAGAGCCAGAAACAAAAGGAACAACTTCTCAGCCAGATTGTGGCTCAACCCTCCTCATTAATCTGAACAACCGACTCTTGCCAAAGGACAATATCTCGACATCACATCCATCCGCAATCAACACCGCAATCATGAGTGGACCGGCCTACGTGATGCCCACCCAGGCCAACGGTTCTCAGCGTTTTGAACCTGGTAAGCCTTGAACAAATCTTCCAGTAAGGGCCGTCGTTAAATACTCACACTCTGTGCCATTTAGTCGCTCCAGCACCTTCACAGTCGCAGCACGAGAAGCCACGCCTCGACGACCATGACGGACAAGAAGAGATTGGTCCATTGAAGAAAATCATCGGTAAGCTTCCCAGGCTACGCAAATCTGACAGCACATAGGAGTGATGACCGGGCTGACTTTGCGATATTACAGCTCACCAAGACAGCCTCTACAGGTACATCAGCGTAGGTCCCTCCTTGAAACTCATTAGTCTAATCACCGACCTAATTGTTGTTATTCGTGCTTGCAGTGGGAGGATCCAGTTCGCACTCTTGGATCATACGTCATTGCTCTGGGCATTCTTTTCGGAGCACACTACGTTCCTCTTACACGACTGGCCCTGAAGGCTGCAGCGACCGCTCTTGGAGGTACCCATATCACACTTCCGGCTTTGAAGCTGAACGCATATTGACACTGATTTTATTAGTGATTTCTGCTACGGAGTTCGCCAGCCGGCTGTTTGGCCCCAACACTTTTCTTGCTCGTCTACGACCCGAGGAGTACAAGAGAGTTCCAGAGTCGACTCTCAACGCCACACTGCAAGACATCCACGACTTTGTCCAGTACGCCGTGGTCAAAGTTCAGAGGACCATCTTCGCTCAAGAACTGGACAAAACCTTTGCTGTAAGTATCAACTCAACGTCTCCATCGATTGTGTGAATGAACCTTTGGCTGACATACGCGCAGGCCTTCATCGGCTTCACGTCGTTGTATTGGTTGATCAAGATTTTGCCTCCGTTTGGCTTAGCCGTGCTCGGTCTTACCGCGCTCTACATCGCTCCCCTTGTCACTTCGCCCCGAGGCCGTCAAGTAGCCCGCGATACAACAGCGCGTGCTGAAGAGCTGGCAACCACAGCATCTGAGAAGGGCAATGCACTTGCTCAAGATGGGAAGGCCCAGGCCTCTGATATGTCATCCAAGGCGCAGCAGACTGGGATAGGCATGAAGCGTCGCATCGAAGAGTTGGCTCAAAACGGAAAGCAAACCGCCATCGATCTGTCCACCAAGACCGGCAACTGTGATGGCAATGCCTTCGCTACTGATGGCGCAGGGAATACCGCGTCTCACTTCTCGAACAACACAGTCGAAAGCACGGAGGGGATGGGGCCTGTTGGCAACGCCGACACGACTCACTACCGCAATCCTGCATCGGATCCCCTGCAAAACACAGGAGCTTTCAATCCAGGCCTGACCCTGTGAGAAGGAAGGTCATTTTGCAGGCAAGGTTCTCGACCATTCAATTGCAAGACTTCTTATCTGCTGCCGATGGCACTATAAATATTCCACCAAATTAGCCCAGGAGGTGTTGGCTTATAAACCCGCCAGTGGAATATCACATGTAGTAGTTCAAAAGTTCTTTACGGGAGTTATCTAGTAGTTAATAAAAATTTGATATTTATCCGATTGCTGTAAAGGTGTTTCCTCTTCGTAAAGGTATGAGGAATGAACTTGGGTGCTCAGTATTAGCCCTATACAGACCGGCATGGATCTCACTCTATCATTTCCCAAAGCCATGATAAGGGCGGTAGATACTACAAATATGATGTTATTGCAATACAGTTGTGTTATCTCGTCTTTTAGGTTACTAATGCCCATCTTTCAATGAGCAAGCTCACTAATCAGAGACTAAAGTTCCATCACCAGCTTCGTAGCACTGACACCTGCCTCACACTTCTTCAGTGTAGCTTGAATCTGCTCCAAGTCCTTGCCAACAATGAAGGGTGGGGGAAGGCACTTGAGTTTCCCCAACCTCAATGCGGGAGTTACACAGTCCCTCCAAACGGGAGTTGTGACGTCGTTCACGCCAAAGATCATGCCTGCCGTGACGCTATCTAAGAGGGTCGAGGGCGGAGGATGAACGGAAGCGAGATAGCCTCCGCTGAGTTTGCCAAGGATGGTCAAGTCGTTGGCGTATGTGTCGGGCGTGCCAACGGCATCGAAAATACCCACGAACTCGAGTCCAGACTTGACAACGGCTTCGACGACTTTCTCGACAAAGAAGGGGTCGTGGTAGTCGAAAACATCGACGACCCCTCAGGTCTTGCTCAAGTCAAAGTTGCGCCCGCTTGCGATGGAGATAACCTTGAGGCCGGCCGCCGTGGCGAGCTGGGTCGTCATCGAGCCGACGGAGGAAGATCCTCCATACACAATGAGGATTTTGCTTGTCGCCACAGAGTCCAGCGAGGGATACGGCAGGCCGAGAGTAGGCGTAGCTACACCGGGTGTGGCGATGCCGGGTTGCTTGAGCGAGAGGGCGCATACTGAGGCCTCGAGAGCAAACGGGACCACGAGGCCATCTGTGAAGGAGATGGCATCGGGAAGAATGGCCGCTTTGTCCGCGGGCACGACAGAATACAGAGCAAACGCCGCATCTCGGGGCCGTCCACTGACCAGGTTGATAGCGTGCCTGCATGATCAGTTTCAATAGTGCACATGAAGTTTCCGAAAGGTCTCACCCAATGATGCGATCCCCCTTCTTGAAGCGTCCAAGGGTCTCTGTTCCAACTTCGTGGACTTCGCCGGCCACGTCGCACCCGAAAATTGCAGGCCACTGCTGGATGAAGACACCAGACTTCTGCATGTGGCAGCCCAGCGGGTTGATGGCGATGGCGGCGTTGCGAACGACGAGTTTGTTAGGCCCAGCTGTTGGCATGGGTGCTTCGCCCACTTCCAGGGGCGTATCTTGATTTGACAGCTTGGTGAGAGTGAGGACCGAAGAAGTTAGTTTCGCCATATGGCTGGAGGAATATGATTTCAAAGCTGATTGACACTCAGTTCGCTCATTGATCCCGCCGATAGCCATGGTCACTGTGGTTGCAAATGTGGTTGATAAACTTGGGTGTTCGGTTCCAGGAACGGCATATGGGGATTCTGGAACCACATAGTTATGGTGTTTTATAATCCTGCACATGGTTCCAGAGTATCAAATGCCGTTCTAAACCCACTTCTAGCACGCTAACCATAGATTGCCTGACAATTATCACTACTCGGTAAGCCGTACTGCCCACGTTTGCCCCTCATCCTAATTCGTATGTGCAACAACCCAACAGGTCCGTCAAATTTGGCACGCATGACTTCCTCGAGTACGATGAGGGTGCTCATCTGTCGAACATGCAAGTACGCTGTGCAGAAGAGCGCTCTAGAAAGCCACTTGCTCCGCCACAAGTTCTATCGCGGCGAAAAGCAACGCCTGATGTCGTCCATTGCGCGACTTGAGCTTATCGAGCCCGATCATGTACAGCTCTCATCAGCTGGATCTCCTCCTATAGATGGACTTCCCGTCATCTCTAGCTACAAATGCACCGCCGCTGGCTGTGGAAGGCTCTATGCCAGCTCGAAGCGCATGAGACGCCATTGGAGCGAGAGCCACGGCGTAAGCGACCTTGCTGAGTCCGCCGCCTCTTCCGTGGCTCTTCAGACATTCTTCCGGGGAACCAAACTACGGTATTTCGAAGTCATGGTATCTACTGCTAGTTCCACGGCCGTAGTTGCGACCACGGCCACGGAAGAAAGGCCGTTGGTGTCCATGCCCCCGCCAACTCCGTGCCATCTTGACCGCGAGACACTCAGTTACTTTCACCACTTTACCACCATAACCAGCCTCACGCTTCCCTTCCAAGAGGGCAATCCCGCCAAGTACTGGCAGACGGGCATGACCTCACAAGCCCTACGACTGCGTTGTTTGATGTGCGGTCTGCTGGTCAGCGAATCATCTAGTTGCTCTTTACGACGACCAGACCAAACAAGCGGAACCAGGCGGAACGGTATCTTCAAGAGTTCTTCACTGGATGGGAAGAGGTCATCCAGCGTGGTCCGCGCGGAGCCGAAATAGATGGAGTAATGGCCGGCTCGCAGATGATTTGCATCCAGCGTTGTTGCCACTGAATGCTTGATGATAAATCGCCAACACTCGGTCAAAGTCCGAGGCCATTTCAACTTCAGTTGTTCGTCACGACTATTCAGGGTTGTGTTGACCCAGGCTTTGCTCTACGCTGTCCCACCACCGACGACGACAAGGTCAACATTTCCGAGGCAACCTTTGTATCAGCCAGAAACGATGCTGAAGCAATGTCAGATGCTGGAGACTCCAGTAAAGTGCCACCTGAGTTACTCGAGCGCTTCCGTGCTATCCCGTATCTCATGGAGCATGTACTTGGAAAGCCTGATAACACCGAGGAATTTGTGGCCACGCTCTCTGCCATGAAAAAACTGGTCAGCTGCTCTTACTTAAGCTATGTGTCTAATGATGTGCGGGCGGTTTGGATGGGCATGGAGTCGTGGCTGAGGAGGATATCAGATTGTTTCAAGCGAATGCTGTGGCATGAGAGCCCTGCTGCCCTCTCGGTGCTCGCCAACTGGTCGCCGTTGGTTGAACGCGCCGAGCGTCATAGCTGGTTCTTGAGCGGCATGGCCATCAAGGTATTACAGGAGGTTGAACGGCATCTTCCCGAAGACAGCATTGTCTAGAGCCTTATCGAGAACTAATCAGTGATAAGCTGGACATTCTTAACGACCCTTTTCTCGTTTAAGCTACCATTACGCCCGTCTCTTAGGTTGATTTTACACTCGAGCACTAGCAACTTTCTACATACATCACCGAGTATGTGCTACTCTTTCCCTTGGTCGTATTACGTTTGCTTCTGAATTACATCCTTAGTTATCACTAGAAAGCAACGCTTAACAATTCACCTGCTCATCTATTACTGGTGTAGAAAATTTCCATAGCAAACGCTCCCCACACAGATTCGATGTGACGCGCGTCTACGTTTTTGTGGTGATGTTTCATTCATGTGACTTCCAAAATAAACTCTTTGACAATGGGCTGTGCTTCAAAATCCCTCTTTATTACTTACGACAATACCATTACTGCTCTCCCAAAGTCGCAAGAGCCTGAAGCCGGTTCTTCACCAGCATCATCAGCTCATCATTGCCAATCTTCTTGGTCGTATCCTTGACGCTCAGCAGATGAGCAGTCTTGACAACGTTCTTGATCTCAAGTCCTTTGAGCTTGAACTCGGCAAGCCCATCCAGTTCTGCCTCGCTAATTGCGAATCGGGATCTTCCCGTCTTGATGAAGAAGTTCTGCCAGATTCGTCGTCGTGCTGTCACCGTAAGATCCGCGTAGTGGAGGAATAGATCGACACACGATTGGATAGCATGGTCGAGACTGGCCATGCGGTTAGTGAGCATGAAGCAAATACCATGGTAGTACTCGAGCTTCGTTGAAAAAAAACTACATGAGCAAGGTGGGTTATGGTTAGCTTTTTGAATTACTCCAGGAGCTAAGACATTCAACGATGACGGCTTACCTGCTACAAGCTCGTTTTGAGTCAGATCGATATTTGACCGGGCGTTGAGGAAGACGTCTACGTCAACCAAAAGCAGCATAGCCTTCCGAAGCTTCCAGAGGTCGAGCGCTTGATTGAGAGCAACTTCCACGTCGCCCGGAAATCTTCCGAGTCTTGCAGCGCTGATATTGTAGAGGGGAACCCTAGCTCGCTCGGAAACTTGAGGTAAAGTTAGGAAACCCGATGACTTGAGTTAGCTCAAACAACGTACCTGCTTCGGTCGTGTATGTCTTTCCAACGCGGGGAGGGCCAAGCCTAAGGATGATGATGCCGCGGTCTGATCAAGTCAGTTGAGAAAAAGCTGTTGAGACCGGATTCAGAGCCAGCAGGGTCGGTTGTTATCTTTGTATTCGACAAAATCATCAAAGGTGTCGCCAACGAGGCCCTTATTCTCTACCAATGCCCAGGAGAGTTCGGTTTCATTCCCAAGAAGGATCAAGTTCTCAAAAGCGTCATCACTCCAGGGGATATCAGAGAGGTTATCGACGCAGAGTTGGGTTACTGACATCTGTCAGTGAAGCGATTTGCAACCCTGGAGTTATAGATGGTGGCAGCATACCCCAGTCTTTGTTCTTCAAGTCCAACCCAGTCACCCACGGAGTGGCAAGGAGACACTGAGTGTCTGTGAGTGACTCCAGTATCTCAATTCGCTTGATGGGCTTCATAGCTGCCGTTTTGATGCTCATATTGAGCTCTTCTCGGGGATGTCTATTTGGGGAAGGCCTGCGCAGTGGCTGTTGACGAGGTAGAGAATGATGCGTGTGAAATGCATCGGGTGTGGGAACCCGGAATGGGCTCTCTAGTTCAAGAAAGAATATGTTCCTAAGAAACTGGGTCGGATAGATGCGTGCAGGGGAATGGACAAGATGAAGCAAACCAAACGATCTACGGGCGAGTGCCTTTTTACCCCTTCGTCTTTCCATAGTACCACCGCAAAATCTCACCGTATTCAATGTTGACGGGTTGGTCTCTATGTCACGTTGCTGCCTAAATTAGAGTCAATATGAACCACACAATTCCCAACGCATGCAATTCGCCATATCTGCCTTAAAGCCCCCAGCTACCCCGCATATCGCAACGCGACACAAACATATTCAGTGCAAAGAGTGACCGAGTAGACTAGGAGAATAATATAGTTAGGTAAGCGTGGCCAGGACGCATCGAGCTGCGACCATATTGGTTAGGACTGCATTACACCGGGTTTGTTTTTAAGATCGCTATGCAAGAAAATTGCTTAAAGGAGCTAATGAAGATATCCAGCAATCGATTTCCCAAGTATTTTGCACTTTATAATGCCAAAGCCTTGGGCAGGGCACATAATCTGCGCCGGATCCTTAGGTAGGACACATCTGCTGTGCCAGACCATGAGTCTAATAATGAACTAGTCGCGCTTAACAGTCCTTTAGTCAATTCTTAGTAGGATGATTGCGTAATATGGCTTCTGCCAATTTATACTTGCTTTACTCTGTGCACTATGTTGCCTTTATTATTTATGATTTATGTGTGTTGGCCTTAATAAACAACGCCAGTTGACAAGGATCAAGGTCCCTACATAATGAAGTAGATGAAAAAGATAAATTCCTAGAGAGGGTCAGCAGTGATTGCAAGAATGCGAGCATCCGTGAAGATGCAGTGTCGAGAGTGTTCTTCGTGATGAGGGTTTTTCGCCTTATGACAGTGCAGAGCACGGAAGCATCCATAGATAATCGTGAACATTATAAAATAGAGCAGGCATAGGAGACGTCGCGTTAGCGAGGCAGGAGCGGACGCATTGCTTGGATATCGACGCCTCAAAGTTATTATCACGAAACAATATTAAGGAACTGAAGCTGCAAACTTGGGTGTCGTTGACATGGCTATTATTATACGAATCCATGTCACCAGAGAAATGGGTTGACATGAATCGTAGGATTACAAAGGTCGTCGTCGTAAATGCAACAGGATTAGGTCACGGAGTTGGATAATTAGCCCACGGCATCACTGACGTCACTGGCGTGATCCTCCGACCTTTCAGAGTCTGGTCAATGAATCTGCCTGGGGATGATCCCAACCTCCGGGCACAGCTTGGCGGTTTTAGCTCATCGTCTTCCATTTTTATGTGGCGCAAAGAGGAAACCAGGGGGCGCTACAAGGACTAAGGATAGCACTATCGCGTTAGCTACCGCACTATTGGTGACGATCCGGCGACGGTGAGGAGGCTAGTCGATTACAGGGCGTTTCCAGCTGGCTGGTGAGACGAGGTGAAAGCTGATGGCGTCGATAGTCCCTTATCAACAAGGACAGCTAATCAAACTAAGCTTCTTACGAGCGTCCATGGACAACTCTTTGGCCATCAGGCGGCACCAAAAGCAGATTCCCCGTTTCCCACAATGAGTTCAATGACCAAACGGAAAGCTAGCCTCAGCCCCTTTTTGGATTGCCGCCCAATGTGAATGACCAAGTTCTTAAAGCCTCGTATTAACCCATCGCTTGCAGCAATTCCTCTTCACTCTTGTTCGTCATCTTCTCCACCAATTGTCAACTCAAGTTCAGCATGAGCGCGACACCGATTGCCAAGCTTTTGCTTGCCTGTGTCTTCTTTCAGGGCACTCTTGCCGGTCCCTGCAATCCGACCACTCTTTCTACCACATTGGAGACTTCCACTGTCTTGAGCACAACAACCACTCTCGTGGAGTCAAGCACGACAACTACTAGCGTGACATCAAGCACTTCGACGAACAGTTGCCCGCCTCCGTCTACCTATTTGACCGATCCGAACAACTGTGGCTCCTGTGGCTTTGTGGTGAGTTGAACAATACTGTGGATGCGTTTTGGATAAGGAGCATTCGTCACTAAACGCCGGTCGTTGTAACTCTAGTGTCCCTCCGGCGCCTCCTGTATCAATGGAGCCTGCACCCGACCTTCCTGCACAGAGCTCCTTGGCAATTGCGGTGGATCTGAGAGTGGCAACTGCCTTTGCTTGAGCATCGTCACTGACAACCTGAAATTTGTATGCGGTAATGTTAACCTACTGCAAGGTTGCACCGGGCAACAGGACTGCATCACACAGGATGACTGTGGCGAGTTGGGCTCTGTGTGCGTAGAGGCCGGTTGCGGCCATATCTGTGTTCCGGGAAACAGCGCGACCTGTCTGAACAGTGTGTCGACGAGAAACCTATTCAGATAGAGGGAGAAAGAGAGCCAGGGTGTGCTACTAGACCGCTAGTGAGATCTAATACACGCATCGAACTACCAAGAAGATTTATTGCGAGGGTGCCGAATTTCTTTGCTGGACTCTGACGTATTACCTTCAGATGTCAATAAGATGGACAGGTGGTTACCAAATGAGAGAAACGGAAGTGAGGGGAGTTGTGGGTGTCTCGGTCTAGTGATTTACGCAAAAAACATAGGCCAGAACTCGCGGCTGCCAGTTACGACTCGGTACGCAAGGAAACGAGAAGCATGTGTACTGAAAGGATCACTCTAGTCAGTTAATTAGTAGCAGGAAGTTGCTTTACTGTACTATTCAGAACTCTGTTGTTCGGCGAACAGGTCAAGCAAGTACCCACTCACCTTAAAGCCATTTCTCTTCTCTGCCTCGCTCCTCCATTTACCTACGGGTTAATTTTTTATCGCAATCATTATTATGAACCTAGACACCTGTCCCTCGTTGGGAATTTTCTAATTCAATGGACTAGAAAAGATAAGAGAATCTATACTTTAACACAACCCCCGTCGTCTTCGTATCTGGCTCTCTCCATACATTCTCACAAACTCAGCTCTCGCAACAGGACGGCCGTATTCTTGCTTTACCTAGCTTAGATATCGAGCTTAGTGACTTCAGATCCCTGGGCAACACTGGTGGGAGGCGAGTAGTGCCTGTCAATTGCGACTTGATCAGCAAGGCTCAATCCATCGTTTATCCCTGACTCCTCTAGTACCATGGAAAAGCCGTGGTCCAGCAAGTTGACCTCCGTGAGAGCACTCATGGCCTCTCCCATGGCCGCGTTTGTGCTGGGGGCGACTTCCTCAGTAGCCAATGGCATCGCCAAGGGACACAAGCCCCATGTGCCGCTTTGCATTGGCATTTGAAGTTCATTGAGCATATCAATAGCTCTGTCTTCCTGCTGTCTCAACTCATTGAAAATCAGTTGGTGCTGCCCCAGGGTCTTCTCCCTTGGGGCATACCATAGTTGTTGCAATACCGAGAGCTGACATCCAGCTGAATGGCACGCAGGAGCAAGATCTGCATTGAAAGCTAGGTAATCCAATTCCATAGCTTCGCCTTGTTCCTCCTGCCCGCTTTCCATACCCACCCAGCTGAAGATTCCTTCAAGGTCGGCCATTAGGTCTTCTTCCCATGTCAGCCACTGCTGAACTTCTGATGGCATAGGCTGATACGAAAAGTAATCTTCTATCTCCTCAAAGCCTCCCTGCGCGTAGGTCTCGTTCAATTCTTTGACACTCTCAGGTGTGACTGGATCAGAAATAACAGGCGTCGGTGATAGGTCTTCTTGGCTGAACGGTGCCTCGGACATGTTGGGCTGCTTGATCTGATAATAAGAACAGCTTCTATGTCGCTTCTACGACAGATATTCTTGGAATTTTCGGTGACTTATTGCGGTGTTTGGATTATCCGTGGAGTGTTGTGGTGCGTGTGGTGCATAGTCCGATTCAGAACTGAGTAGCGACGTCGCTTCTTATAGGCGTGAAACAACCTTGAGAAAGTGCGCGTAATGAACAAGAACACATTGAAAATCATGCGTCGTTTAGCAGTGTTAAGTGAATGCTACATTGTTGTTTGAATGATTCAGTACAACAAATCTGAGTACTGACGTAGATATCCTTGCCAGTTCCAGAGACAAGAAAAACAGTAGCATCCGTGAATAGCACTAGCTTATTTGAACAAGGATACTTGTTGTCATTATTAATCAAGTGAATTAACATGGTGCTTTAATGAACTATGGTATTGATGAGAACGAGAGTAGATGCAGTGCTGAAAAATAACTTATATGGCCCAGCGCGTAAGAAGTGTATGACAGAAGCACGTTTCTCGAAGCGATTGACTATGCTCTACTTTTCTTTCCAATAGCCTCTAATGCGGAGTATTTTCTCGTTCAACTCCGGGCAATTGACGTTCCAGCCTGCCACGACGGCAAACCAGTACAACGTCGGGCTTCTGGTCATGCCCTCAACTCCAAGCACCAACTCACGACTACCCTACCCTTCCCCCTTCCCGGAACTGGACACCGGAAGCCAATTACCTGAATCTAATAGCACCTTGAATTAATCCGTATTGTATATAATAAGAGGGATGGCGCTTAAAGTTCTTCATCTAAAAGAGACCTGCCTAAGCAATCCTTGAAATCAAGCAAACTTCTTCCCAGAAGCTTAACGCCCTTCTGTAGCGTATCCATTCGTGACGACCTCCCCTCTTCCTTATTTCTACCAACTGAACTGTATGGTAGAGACGAGTATCGTCGTGTAGTTTACTATTCCACAGCCTTCGCAAAATGAGGAGAAACATGCTGCCAGCTCCTTGGTATCTTACACCATCGTGTCTACACGTCCTCTTAGTTGTAGCTGCTACTCGAGTCTCGGCACTCGGACTGAGTGGTTACATGGCATACATGTAGTCGGCCAGATTAGGAGCCGGGCAGGTAGAATGCCGAGATACTCGCTTGAAGACTAAGTATAGTGTGTATGGTCTTGGTGTTGTCAGGGGTGTGTCGGAGGAGCCGGCGCTGACACGCAGCTGCTACGCCTCGAGGAACTTGGCAGTTGCGTCGGTAGAACCAAGACTTCATCCTAATTCACTAGCATGTTCACTCTTGCACGGGTTGGACCAAAGACGTCAATTGGGTTGGGAATAGCTCAGTCGCTGGTCTCACTGATGTCGAGAAAGTGTCAACATTTCGATCTCTAACAGACTTCAAAGTAACTGAGCAACACATCAATGGTTACTGCCGACGCATAGAAGCCCTATTCAAAGATGAGGACTCATGATAAGGTCACACGGAGTAGATAGTCGAAACGTAGCGGTACTTTTGCTTGTCCCCGGTCTCTAATTCTGTATCCCTTGTCATGATTACGCTCCGCGATACGAAAGTAGTTCTGTCTGTGGAGGCCTTTCCTCTCCACTGCGCAGGGTCAACAGACCAATTAGTCTGTTGTGCCAGACACATCTACTATAGTATGATGGCAAAAGTATGTTAGCTCGCCCCACACAACAGCAGGGGTCAAAGGGGTCACTTTTCGCGTTCCTAAGGTATCCTCACACATTACTAACACAACGCATTCTGAGCCCTTTTTTTATTGCACTTTCGCTATGGCTTCTAGTTAGAACCTCGAGCAATAGCTACAGCAGCTTCAAGAGTAATAGTAGCTTCTTATACGCTAGCAAGAGCAGCTCTAAGAGCAGCTAGCCCGGCAGCATTAGGAGCTCCTCTAACAGCTTTAAAATCCCTCTCCTAACCCTCTAAGAACCCCCTCGCCACAGCCTTCTAACCGCGCAAGCAATATAAGCCACAATACCTATATATTAATTCAAACGCTTTAATTAGCTAGTTAGACCTACTAATAAATAGCTATATATCTTTACCTTATACTATAGTAGGTTTAATATATAGCTATAACCTAAGCAATACCTCACCGCCCCTCTAGCTACCCTCCCTTACTTATAGAAGCCTAAATTAAAGAATTAGTTAAGTTTATATATACTTCTTATACCGGTCGGTAGATAGCTTACTAGTAGTTATCTTAGGTACTAGGCTAGGACTGCTTAGTTAATGTAATTAAAGGTACTCTTTACTAGGCTAGCTTTTAGAGATATATAGTATACTAGAAACCCCCTATTATAAAGTTAATATATTAAAAAAGGCTTACCTTTATAAAGAGTAATATAACTAGAGTAAAGTATTTAGTAATAGTAGGTATTAGTATTATATAAGACTTTAACTTAGTAAGTAGTCTCTAACTACTTACTAAGTTTCCTAAATACTCCTAGAGCCTATAGCTCCTAGAGCTATACTAGAGCTTAGCTTTCTATAGGTCTTACTTCTTATAATTATCCCCCTATCTTAAAGGCTAGTCCCTAGGTATTATTCTCTTTAGTTACTCTAGCTTATTATTTATTATTATAGCCTATATTATTTTATTAGTATAATACGGTATTGTTTTATTAGTATAGTATAGTATTTATAGGGTTCTTTATTACTAAGCGATAGGTCTATATATACTTAGCGATTAGCTAAGGCTATATAGAGTGCATTACCTATTTAATCTATAACTTAGTATTTCTATAGCCTTATTTATCTTTCTCTACCCTGCTTCTACTTCTTTATTACTATACCTTACTAAGCTTTTTACCTATACTTATTATTCTTCTTCTAACCTACCTTAAGGTTATTCTCTCCTATTCTCTTTCTTTATTTTTATTAAGCCCTTTCTAAGCTTTTACCTCCTCCTTTACTATATTAGTACTTATTTAAGCCTAATAGGTCCTTTATTATTATAAGGACTATACCCCTAAGGATAGCTTTATAGGTATATCTAGGATCTCTTACTTTTATTATATAATATAGAAGTATAACTATCTTAAGTTAGCCTATATCTAAGGCTCCTTAGAGTCTTATTATATAGTTTATAAGTATATAAGTAAGAAGTACTCTACTATAAGTTTTATTAAGTCTTTAGTATATATTTAGCTATTAACTTTTCCTAGATTCCTTATAAACTTCTCTATATAGCCTAATAGTACTAGGATTGCCTCTCTTACCTATTTACTTAAGATAACCTTAATTAGGAGTTTAGTCCTAAGGACCTTTCTAACTTACCTAAGCCCTTATTAGTAAAGGGTTACTAGTATCTTTATTATACTATAGAGGAGTACTTCTCTACTTAGTGAAACTTATAACTTTATATTAAGAACTCTATATACTTTATTACCTTTAGTAGTAATTAGAATACTCTTACTCTCTTCTACTTATAAAAAACTACCTTAATCTATAAATTTATATCTTTAGAATTTAAAATTAAGGTATATATATCTAGTATATATTCGCTAAATATTTACTAATATTTTTAGTATAGCTTTATTAATATTATAGTAAAGGATCTTATCTAAGATTATTTTAAGGCTATCTAGCCTCTTTATTTTTATAATAATAATTATACCTAAGTACTTAATACTACTCTTTAGAATTTAAGGTTTACTAAGTTTTATAAACCTATTAGTATATCTAGGGAAGGTAGCTTATCTATATAGTTAATTATAATAAGTACTAATACTATAGTAGCTATTTACTATATAGTAGCTAATACTAAAACTACTTCTATCTACTCTTTATTATTTTTTAGCTTTACTCTTATTTATTAAGGAGTATACTCTAGCCTTATACTTATCTATACTTCTTCTATTTATAATCCCCCTTTACCTATTCCTACTTCTAACTAAATTACCTTAAGTACTCCTAATTTAGCTAATCCTACTCCCTAGGGTAGGGAATCTCTTATTTTTATATCTTCTAATAACTCTAGTAATAATAAGGATAATAGTAACCTTTTACTATCTACTTTATATATTTTATCTATTAAATCTCCTATTATAATTATAAGTAAGGCTAAGGGTAAGGGTAAGGCTAAGGCTATAACTTTTATTACTATTAATAATAAGGGAGAATCTACTACTAAGCTTTCGCTCCTTACTAAATAGATTAAGTATATACTTACTATAACTAAGGCTAGTAAGTCTTTAGCCTCCCTTTAGGGTATAGGTAAGGGTAAAGGTAAAGGTTAAGGTAAGGCTAAAAATAAAGGTAAGGGTATAATTACCTCTTTATATACTCTTATTATTAAGGAGTTACTTAGTATTTACTATAGTAATTATTATCTTATATTAAAGTAGTAATTATAGAATTAGTCTTAGGTTCTAAGATTTTTACCTTATTTTTTATAGTATCTAGGTTTTCTTAAGGAAATTTCTAGCTTTTAAAATAGATATAATAGTTTAGTAATACTTTTCTTTCTTTTAGGTCTTATAATCTATTACTATATACTTTATACTAATATATAAATTACTTATTATCTTATTTTTTATATATTTTCTTCTACTATTTATAATATTACTATATAATCTTTATAGTATTATTAAGATAGTACTCTAGTTCCTATATATTATACTCTACTAGCTAGCTTACCTATTTAACCTAGTAAAAGGTTTCTCTTACTTCTTATTTATAGGCTATAACATTCTTTACTTCTTACTTATCTTCTTTATCTTTAAGCTTAGCTAAGCCTTATAAGCCTTTATTATATATATAATTATTACTAACCTATAGTTCTAAGAGAGTAACTAAAAATATATTATATATTTATTAGTATTATTTAGGTAGGAAGACTTAGTATACTTATTATTTAATTTTTTTAGCGATTACTACTTAAATAAATCTTAGGGCTAGTTTCTTATATTTAAAGCAGAAGTTCCTTATAGATAATCCTATAACTTATCCCTTATAGTATTCTTAGGGCTAGTATCTTTAGTTATAATACTTCTTCTAAGTCTTTACTAACTTCTCTTAGTATTTTATAATATTAATATATACTCTATAAAGAGTTATAATATATTCTTATACTCCTTATATATTAGACTTTATATATATTAAGGTATATTTTACTATTCTTAGGTAGTACCTATATAAGGCTTATATTAGGAAGACCCTAATAGTACTATATTAGCTATTATTATAGGTAAACTCCGCTTCTAATAGTTATACTACCTATTAATATAAAGCGCTATTAATATATACTCTTAAGTACCTACCTAATACTTTATTAATCCTCTCTATTTATCTATCTATCTAGGGGTAGTATATAGTAGATAGTTAGTAATAGGTTACTTATACTTTTATAAAGTCCTTCTAAAATATACTTATAAATAGATTATCTTTATTACTTATAATTCCTTTTAGTATTCTAAACTTATATTCTATATACTTATATAAGAGTTAGGCTATTTATACTATATTAAGGGTTTTCTTTATAAGGATAAATATAGTATATTTTATTATTTAATATATAATAATTAGGATAGTATTATACTCTTTATTATTTACTTAAGTACTACTTAGTAATCTTATAATAAAGTCTAAGCTAATCTCTTAAAATAAGTATATAGGTAATAGTAAAGGTTATAGTTTTCTATAAGGCTTATATCTTAGTATATATACGCCCTAGTATATCTAATACTCTTATATATACTCTTTTATATTATTTAAGATAAGATTCTAATAGAATTTCCTTATAATAAGCTCTAGGGTTTTAGCTAGTCCTAGGTATCTTAACCTAGGGTTATTATAGTATTAGTAAAGGATCTCTTACCTTATTATATATTACTTTAGGATAACTAGTCTCCTCTTAAAGAAAAGTATACCTTATTTATTATAATAGTAGTATCTATAGCTACTAGAAGTTCCCTAAACCTTTATTAATTATTATTAGTAGAATAAATCTCCTACCTATAGCCCTTAGACTAGCTTTTCTATTTTTATGGATAGCTATACTAGAAATATAGTCTTACCTTCTATAAGCTCTCTTATAACTAGGTAGGGAATATATTATTCTTAGATAATTATTTCTTCCTATAGTTCCTTTACCTCTAGGGTTAGTCCTTCCTATTATTAAGTAGTCTTAAGCTACTTAGTAATATATTTTATTACCTATCTTACCCTTATTATAATTATTATAATATATACTTAGTTTAGTTTTAGGTTATCTCCCTATTTATTCTTTATTATCCTAGTAGTTATAGAACTAATTAAGCTTACTTTTACTATTATAATAAATACTTTAGTAGTTTTATTTTTACTTAGTAAGTTAGCGATTATTTAATATACTTCTAGTAATAGACTATTAAGTAGTTAGAGTTTTATAGTTAATATAAGGAGGATATCCTTATATATAATTTCTCTCTTTATATAGTTTAGTTTTCTTAAGAGCCTATCTACTAGATTAATAGCTTTTAGTTAATATTATATATTAAAGTTAAAAGGTACTAGTCTATATATCTATCTAGTAAGCCTTCTCTAAAGGTTCCTTATAAATACTTATATTATATTAATTAGTACTATATAGTTAGTTAGAAGTATAAACTTCTCTCCTAGGCCTAGTAGGTAATAGCTTTAGTATTCTAGGCTTTTAATAATAGTAAGGAGCTCTTATTATCTAGTAGCTTAATATTACTCTATCTTAGATAGCTTCTATAATTAGTAAGTAACTAATTACTATTAATTACTAATAAGCTATAATAAGATACTTAATATTACTTTATAAACTAAGAAAGCACTACTAGAGCTACTAAATTAGGCGGAAAGTATTACTATTTTAGTAGGTACTAGTAGTATAGGGAGTCTAGCGATAAGAGGTTATAGGGTAGGTACTATATACTTATACTAGTCCCTACGCTTAGATCCCCTATATATACTAATAGATAGGGCTTTATTTTAGTCCCCCTCTTTATTAGTAAGTATATATTTAATTTTAGCGCTCTATATACCCTTTACGTTTCCTATTGCTTAGGATAAATCTATTGCTTACTACTTAAGGTTAGCCTATATAGATTATTATAGCTTACTCTAACTATAAATAGTAATAGTAGTTTACTCTAGATAACCTTAGCTTTCTAATTATTTACCTTATTCTTTATCCCTTATACTCTCTTTTTCTTATAGCTATTATTAATTACTAGCCTACCTATATTCTTTATCCTTACTAAATACCTACTAGCTCTATAGCTATTATTATAACTATTACTAAAGGTAGTCTCTATAAGAACTATATATCTTTCCTTAAATACTTCTATACCTAGTAAGTATAGAAATAAGCTATAAAGTAGTAACCTATACTTACTATTAAAGAATATACTACTTACTAGGTATAGCTAGGTAATGTATACTTTATTAAGCCTAAATACTCTAACTAAATAGAGATTAATATTAGTAGTATCTTTAATAAGTAGAGGTAGTATATAAAGCTATCTATCCTTATAACTCCCTTTATAAGCTCTTTATCTACTAACTCTATCCTATATAGATATTATACTAATATAGAAGTTAGTGATTAAAAAGTAATAATTAAGAACCTTAACTATAGAATAGTATAAGACTTTCTACTCTATATCTATAAATACTTTAAGATTATATTATAGGGTAGTAGCTATAAGTATATTTATTAGTTCTAGTAGCTATATACTATAGTAAATAGCTAGTATATAGATAGGAATAATACTAAGGAAATCTATAAAGTATATTAAGGAGCCTTAACTAATATATTAGTCCTACCTAACTAAAATATAGTAATATTATTATAAAATATTTATTTCTTACTTTAGATACTATACGCTAAATCTAGATAGTAAGCTAGTGCTTAATATTAATAACTTATATATTATCCTAATATTTAATATTATATATAATATAAGTATCTTCCTAGGCAAATAGTATTATATTAGTCTAACTAGCTACTACTAGCTCCTATACTATATAGGTATATAGCTAGCTAAGCTTATAGATAGTAAGTAGTAAAAGCTAAAGGATAGTTCTATCTAAAAGCTCTTTAGCTAGAATACTATTTAGTTATCTTCCTTTAGTAATAGCGAAGAGTAGGATACTCTAGTAGATAAATATTTTAAGCTACTTAGTAGCCTTCTCTCCTAGGAGCCTATAGTATATAGGTATCCTAAGGCCCTTTACTATAAGGATATTATAATAATAATTATTTAATACTTAGTTACTAGATAATATATACTAGCTATAGCTATTAAGTTTATCTATTATAAGAGCGCTAATAATAGGCCTAAGCTATATATCTATTATCCTTTTTACCCTAAAGGGTAACTACCCTTAGCATTTAGCTTACTAATAGTTCTTATAGTACTATCTTTTACTTTACCCCTACCTAGAAGCTTCTCTTCTATATAATTTCTATAATCCTTACTATTACTCTATATAATAAGGCCTTTAATACCCTAAGTTTAATAAATATAGCTATTATATTAAAGTTAAAGCTACTATAATTTATATACTATACCTCCCTATAGTAGAAAAAAGAGATATTACTAACTCTAGTCTTCTACTAGTACTATAGTATAGAGCTCTCTAGTAAGGCTATACTATACTCTAAGCTTAGAGATAACATTAGCTAATAAAGCCTTAACTTAGGATATAAGAAGAAATAGATACCTTAGTTTACTAGGAAAGGTACTAGGAATACTACTAATAGTATATATTTATACATCCCTATATTAAAGTAGATATAAGTCTTATCTTGCCTTACTATTACCTTATTACTATAATATTATATTAATTATACTTATTCATAGAGAATATACCTAACTTAATCCGTAATTAGTTAATACACTAAGACCCTTAATTTATAACCTTCTAAAGTACCTACCTAAATAAGAATATAAAGTTTAATATCTAGAATACCTTCCTAGAAGAGGAGAAAGAGAGTAAGCTATTCTAGTTATTCGCCTATATTAGCCTTATATATAATTCTTAAGCTATAGTAGATATAGTACCTAATAAAGTTTAAGTAAACTTAGCGCCTAACCTAGAGATTATTAAGCTTAAAGAGTAGTATATATAGCTTAAGTAGGGTAAGTACTATATTAAAGGCTATAAGTATAAGAAATAAATCTAGAAGCTTACTAATAAAATTTATATAAAGTAAATATAGTATATTAAGTAAGTTATTAAAAAATACTATAAGGACTACTTCTATTATTATCCTACCTAAGATATTAAATAGTAAGTATAAGGGGAGGAGGAAGAGGAGTATAAGGAGCCTATTATTAATATTACTATACTAGAACGTAGGAAGCTAGTAGAGATCCTCTATTACTAGCCTAATAACTTAACTAAAGACTAGATTACCTAATAAAGGATTAAGTTTATTAATCTTATAGTAGCTCTCTATAGTAAAAAAGAGATAGTTAGGCGCTCCTATGCTTAATAGAGCGCTAAAGCCTATCTATCTATAAAGACTAAGCCTCTTAAAATAGAATACAAAATATTGCCTAGCCCTAATTAGTTCCCTCTACTTCTATATCCTAGTTAATACCCTAATTGCATTAGCGATAAGCGACTCTCTTATAAAGAGCGTATCTTTATATACTATTGCCTGACTATTATAAATAACTATTTCGATAACTAGTATCTAGGCAAATGCGAGCAAGCTAAGCGGAGTGGTAAGAAGATATAGTGCGAGTATCCTAAGTATTAAGATATTAAATTTCAATATATTAACCACTTCTGGCATTACGTTCAGGAAGCCTATAGGGTTATGCTACGGACGTTAGAGCAAGTAAGGCAGAGGCGATAGCGTAAGGTAAGTCGCCGCTAGATAGTTAGGGGAAAGCGCCTACAGCGGGAAAGAACCTAGAGATAGAACGGCCAGAGCCGAAGTCCCTTCCTCCATGTCATAGATTCAGTAGAAGCAGCCCAGGCTGGAATAGAACACATCAAGGAGTGAAGGTGTTTTCCGCGAGCTTAACCCAAGAAGTGAAGTAGTTCACGACAGAAGCCGTTGCATTTTGCCGGCCCGCTCCAAAATACCCATTTTCTCTTTGAGCCAACGCCGTCTCCGATGGTTGGTCGGTCAGTCGAGGCCCATGGCGATGTCGCGATCTCGGCGTCGGTGATCTGGGCGGTGGCGGCGGGCGAGGGCCATGCTCGTGTAGGCCTGATTCCAAAGTTGCTCTTGTGGGCTCGGTAGGCTCAGCAGCGGCGAGGTTTTGGAATCTGTCGAGGTGGGCGGAAAGGGCGGTGGCTGAGATGTTGACCGAGTTGCGAGCCCAGATGCCGGCTGAGACGGTGAAGCGGCCATGGCAGATTCTCGGGAAGCGTCCTCAAACAGCATCAGACAGCAACATATTCGCCGGATTTTGGTGGGAGGGGATAGCTCTGCAGGTCTACCCGGCTTGTGAGGCTAATGTAATTACCAACCGGGTGGTGCGTGGTTGGTAGAGAGCTGTTCAATCTTCGACGGAACATCAAAGTGGGTCCGCTGGTGCCCTGGGGCGCCAGGACGAGCAGCCCACCAACCCACTAACGTACCTGGCTGGGCGACTCCAATTCTTGGCCCCAGGCGTCCTAGCATGCACTGTAACCACCGAACTGGAGGGCGTGAGCGGAACCGGCTCGGCTGAAAGTGCTCAGGCGCCAGACATGGGAACCTTTCAGTCAGAGCAACCACTTCTGGAAAGAGACGCATCGGGCGGATCCGAAGGGCATGATTCAGAGGACTATTCATTACTATTCGTAAGCGCCCCTTCATATTGTCCATTCAAAATTATTCCTTTCCAGATAAGTCACTCATGTTCTCCTACTTAGCGAGAACTGCCACCGATGACGCTGTGTGCGGATGGCCTGTACCAAGCACTTGCTCTCGTAGGACAACGCAGCTTCACATCAGGGCTAAAGCATCTCTGGTCCGGTCTTGGTCTTTCTAGGTAATGGCCAAGTTGTTCATGCTCGCCAGCGTATCGGGATGCTCCTCTCCAAGCACTCTCTTCGTTATCTCTACCACTCCCACCTGTAGCTCTTCCGCCTCCTTCCATCGACCTTGGTTCGAAAATGTCCACGCCAGGTTATGCATGCTCGCCAGTGTAGAGGGATGCTCCTCTCCAAGCACTCTCTTCGTCGTCTCCATTACTTCCACCTCTAGCTCTTCCGCCTCCTTCCATCGACCTTGGTTCCTGAATGTCGACGCTAGGTTAGCCATGCTCGTCAGCGTATCGGGATGCTCCTCTCCAAGCACTCTCTTCCTAGTCTCCGTTACTTCCACCTATAGCTCTTCCGCCTCCTTCCATTGACCTTGGTGCCTGAATGTCGCCGCTAGGTTAGCCATACTCATTAGCGTATTAGGATGCTCCTCTCTAAGAACCTCGGTCCTTGTTTCGACTGCTTTCCTACCTAATTTTTCTGCTGCTATATAGTTGCCGATAGTCATTATATACAATCTATAATTTGTTAGTAAATAAGCCCAGTTCTATAGGTCCTTATCTAGCGGCCTCTCCTCTAATATAGACTCGATATAGGGAAGCAATAACTAGCAAGTTAGCTATGTCTTAAATTCACCACTTAGGAAATGTCTAGCTATAGACCGTAAAAACACCTGTCTCTATCATTCTACATCGTCCACTATGGATATCTAAGCTTATATGCAAAACTGTACTAGGGAATGCACCTTATATATATCTTGTGCTACTATTATAGATACGAGCGAGTAGCCATAGAGGACATTAAGGTCATCCTTAAATTCATTACTCTCTGTATCTCTATCCACATTATCCGTCGGATCGGTACTATAATCGTAAAGCATAAACTTAGGAATGCCCTAAGGATTGAAGAAGCTTATAAAGGAAAGCAGTTTCGCTACAGATGGTCTCTCGCAGTGTATCTATTTAAACGTGACTTGCTATATCGTAACCACGGAGTTGGAGACGGTCTTATCTCGTTGAAGATCCCCCGCGTTTCTGTTGAGAAGACTGCCCTTCTTCTTGTCGCTCTCCCGGAAGGCATCCAGATATGTTTTTACTAATGCGCGGGGGGCGCGACGGTTGATGTACGCTGCCGCTTGGGTGATGGCCAGCGGGATATAGTCAAGAGCCTAGAGAAGATCAGCAGCGGCATCCCTATTAAAGTCTCCGTTGAGCTTATTCCGGAGAAGTTGAAGGCCTTGAGTATTATCCCATAGCCAAGACCTAATAGATAGCCTTATGGCTTTCTGTCAGCTTTTTAGTAGTGTCTATACTACGTAATATAACGAGGATAGTTCTACTACGGCACTTTGGTAGGTATGCCGCAAGTGGTCGCTAATCGCTCTGAAGAATAGTGTTCTCGTCCGTTAGTTAGTTTGCAGCCTTGATCCCGCTAGCCTTGCTACTAGGATGGAAGAGGTTAACATCATCAACATTATCCAAGACCATCAACCACAAGCCAGCTTCCTCAGTCTATAGCTAGTTACGGACGAGCCCGAGCACGTCAATGTCGGGATCATTTCGCCTCAGTAACTCTAGCCTTTATGCAATAGACCGGTAGGCCTCTTCAAATCTCGGCTTCGAACTCGCGTGAACCCAGAAGACGCTAGTTTGCGGTAATTCATCGTGGATGTAATGCGCGAATTAGATGGTAACCTATGATTTACTTTAGTCGGTTAGCACAAAGGCAGCCCTTAAAGGGAGTTCATACAGTAGCCCATACCCAAACCTACCCATGCCCATAAGGGCCATGCGACCGGCAGAGCCTATGTATTACTCTTCTAGCTATATAAGAATATCCGGCCGATCGATGAAGTTAGGGTCTCGGTTGAATAGGACGCAGAAGCAGGGTTTGCGAGTAACTAATTTATCTCTGCGCGGTTGGAGAGAGACACCTTCAAACCTCTACTGTATGTCAAGCAAGATTGTTCTGCGATAGTATTAGCCAGTTCTGCCAAGGCCCTGGATTGCGCGTCCACTTATATCTGGTCGATTTGCAGGCACTATATGATAGTTTGGTTGTAGCGCTCTAGGTTAGAGATGATCCCGTTAACCTCCTTGCTATCGAACGGCCACCTGAGGGCACGAAGTCCGAAACGGCGCATCGCCTTGCGGGCCTTGCCCGGATCCAACTTATTCTGCACCTAGACCAACTCTGACGTGCAGCCATCGATAGAGTCAACCAATTTCCGCGACGTTGCAAGCGATTGATTATTCGGGTCATTGAGAAGACGCCAAGCTCCTTGGAGGCATTCCCCTAGGCTGCCCAGCTGACTCTGGAGGCGTGTGATATCGGCCCTAGCGTTTCCGACGGCGGTAGAGTAGTCGGAACAGACCTTCGCGACCTTCGCGGACAGTTCGATGATAGCGATGACGCTTACGGCGAGGCCCACCACCTCAGCCATGGCAAGCGATGATATTCTAACGGCCGAGCAGTGCTTTTGATGCAGTCGAGCTTTCGAACTAATAGCCCGAGACGAAAGTGTTGAGGAGGGAGGGGGCTCTGTCGACAGGTACCACAGCAAATGCCCAACGAGGCTGTGGCGGGGCGGACGCCTGGATTCCTACCAAGGAGGTAAATGCGCTTTGTGCATTTAGTAATGATCGATCCGTCACAGCACCTCACTGTACCCGGGAGACAGGCAATAGCCGTTAGTAACGAAGGACAAGTACAAGATCAATCTCCACGAGGGCGCTTCGCTTGCTCCTATCCATGTTCGTGGTCAAAGCCCCTTAGCGCCACTAAGGCCCATCCCCAGATCAGCAGGCAAGGAATAGGTCGTTAGCCCCAGCTGACCCTAGCGACCGATTGATCACGAAATCGACAATAGGTGAATCAGCAGAATTAATTGTCTCCTATATCAAGGACTCTTAACACTAGAAGAGCCCCAAACAAATGAGCCCAGGTGCCGGCTGAAACCGTGTTGGCAAAAGGTGCGACAAGCGACAAACCGTCACAGCTACGGGAGCAACTTGACCGCTGCGCCACAGGGCAAAGGATTGGGCCATAATCGCTAGAGGCAACAAAACGAATAATGAAAGTTGGCAATTTTTCAGGCAAAAATCAATATACCAATCTGGGGTTGGGTACGGGTTGTCGACGTTCGTTGTGGTCCACAGGGCGATTCGGCGAGGGTGGATTCGGCCGGTCCAGTTCGATTCGGTCGTGAGGGAACGGTCGGGTGCCACCTTGATAGCAAGATCGAGCGGGTAGCTTAGTTCAGGATATTGGCGCAGCGTCAACGGCTTAAATGTACTTGCACGTTTTTCGTCTTCTTGTTGGTGTTGTTTGCTTCGCGATGTCGTAACCCTCTGCGCCCACATGCGCTGGCTACCGCAGCCAGTCTCTTATCGATAAACCATCACATCTCAGGCAGCCTCCACACGAGCGGAGGAATGCACACAAGGAAATTCCAGGCTAAACCTCATATGGGCAAGACCAAATCTTGCTGGGCGACGTTGTCATCAGCAAGACCGTTATGCAGTACGACTTCGGCCGGAAGTATGCAGACAAGTGCAGCCAAAAGGCGGCCTGCATGCGTCGCAGATAATTAGATCCGCGGTGGCTTAAGATGATGGCTTGAGGGGCCGAGAGAAGGGATTTTCCGAAAAGAACGGGTAGACTCTGGCAGCGGAATTTCTCAGGCCGGGTTTCATCGATATTCTCGTACAAACTTCTTTGGCGACATTTCCTACAGGAGGATTTTACGAAAGTTTAGAACAGACCCTATCAACGATAATTCGCTAGACAGGGTTACCCGAAAACCTCGAGCAGACTCTGCCAGCGAAAATTCGCTAGGGACGTTTACTCGAATCTCTCGGACAATCCCCACCATCGAGTCTTCTTAGATCGGGATTCGTCGTCTTTCTCGAGCGAACTTCGTCGGCGAAATTTCCTAGTCGATGATTATTCGACAATTTCGGCTAGCCGCTAGATTAGCTGCCCAGTTTCGGTCCCCAAGCTTAGGGGCCTTAAAATGGACCTACTCCAAGAATATGGGCTAGTAATCTCTACCCATTTTTCACTGTCTGATGATGGGATGACTGCGATTTTAGACACTGGCCGTATCTTATCGTAATCTTATCGGCCTGTTGGTTATTGTTAGTGGTGCATCATCGTGACGTAATAGGGATGCGCTCAGGTCGCAACAAGGATCCGACAAACACAATCTGACATCTACAAAGCCCGCTTTTCCCCGCGCATGATTGTTCATATGCCATCCCCCACACTGCACACGTTATGGATCGCTTTAAGCATGGACTGAGAGTCTCTTATACTGGCTATCCAGCTCCAATGCCAGGACTTGACTCTATTGGAGCAGTCCAGGAAGGGCAAGCAGCGCCTGGGCGAGACCACAGACTCGGACCTCGCTCTCGAGGCGTGCCGACACGAACTTGAGTCGATGGCGATGCTCGTCTCCGACCGCGCCTTAAGCCTCAGCATGGCACGGGCTGTTAACTCAGATGCGCGCGCCATCGCAAAGGCTCAGGTATCAGAAGAACAGGCCGCCAGAGACCGTCAGTTTGCTGTGAGATTATCTAGAGATCCCCATGCGGAGCCTACACCGGCTGAGGCCAAAGGCGAAGAGGAGGAATGGCCCGCTGACGGCGTGGACGATGCCTGGATTGAAGCATTCAAGTCGCTGAACCTTGTTATGCCAATCGCGGCCGAAGGCGACGTGGATGAAGAGCATGTAGGGCACGCTGGACCGTCAAGCTGGATCTCGTCCCGCGAGCAAACAAGCGCTAGGGAATGTATCGCCTGTGGCGACCGCTTCCTACCTCTTGCACTATCCCGCTCTCCATGTTCGCACGAATACTGTCGCCAATGTCTTGTCAGTCTTGTCCACTCGTCACTCCAGGACGAGTCCCTTTTTCCCCCGCGATGCTGCGGTCAGCATATTCCTATCAAACCCGGACCATGGTTCTCTCCGAAGTTCATAGGCGAGTTCCAAGCAAAGAAGATTGAGTTTGACACGCCGAACCGCACATATTGTAACGAGCCGTCGTGCTCTACATTCGTGCCGCCGACATTTATCACCGGGGAGGCAGCATGGTGTCCCAAATGTAGTCGAAAAACCTGTATTCATTGCAAAGGACGGTACCACACAGGCATATGTCCAAGCGACGGCGCATCGCAACATGTAATCACATAAGGAAGTCGTCAAGATATTTCTCGCCATCTCCTTTTCCTCCAGGCAGGTTCTAACGGTAGAGTTAGCTTGCCGATGCAAAGCTGAGTTCTGCTACGTCTGCGGCGAACGTTGGAAGACTTGCACTTGCGCACAATGGCAAGAGGAGCGCCTGATCAGGAGGGCAAATGCTATCGTAGATCGAGCTAATGGTGCGGGCCGGATTGACGAGAGGGCGCGGCAAACTCGTGTTGAGCGAGAGAGGCGCAACTTGATGGAAAATCACGAATGCGCCCATGAAAGGTGGAGATCGCGGTCTGGTTCTCATCGATGTGAAGAATGCTACGATGTGCTCCGGGAATTTATATACGAGTGTCGCCGATGCCACATTATGGCTTGTAGGCGGTGTAGGTTTAACCGCCTTTGAGGGTAATATAGAACTTGTAGTAGCGTAGGGTAGGTCGCGGTCTTGGCGATTGGGTACTCAAGGGGCGTGGAAGCATGGCCTCGGTTGAGATCCGTTGTTTTTCTCAAGCGAATTTGATTGAAGAAATATTCGGGACAATGACCGTATCTTACCGTAATCTGATCAGTTACCCATAGGATAATAGGCCTGGCAATGGCCTTGTTACCCAGTAAGCAACCTTTATATATATCACGCGCCAAAGTGTCATCAGCACTAGAACGCCGGAAGCGGAGCAGTGGAAGCGCTACGGTCTCGGAGCGACCGCGCCGATCGGACGCCGCTAGTACGTTACCCCGCTCCGGACGACCGAACGGCCGAGCCGAGGCCCGGAGGGCCGAGGACTAAGATAGCGGGGGCTATTACAACGGAATGAAGATAAAAGGAGCTTGCATAACTAGAAAGAATAGGGAGGTCAGAGATCAATTCACATCATAGCACCATCGCACCTTTCCCGCTACGCCCTAGCAGCGATCTAGTAGTCCATCTTACCTCTTCACTCCCTACTATAAATACCATCCCTAATAAATTAATCTCTCCAAACCCGTAGGTATAGCGGACCGTTAAGGAAGATAACTACTACTAACAACCCTCCTAGCACGCCGCCTACTTCTTCAAGTTCGCAGCCAACAAGCAGCGAAGATCCTACGATATCATAGACCTAAGATAGACAACCTAGGAGTTAGACATTACCATTAAACCCCTCTTTCTACTACAATCTTAACCCTCTCTCTAAACCTATTAACGTTCTTATAGAAGAGGTAGAGCTAAACCTTTATATTAAAACCCTATAAACCTCGTAGCGAATTAGCTATAAGAGATACTAGCTTAAGCTAATTACTACTAGGATTACCCCTAACTTTAACCCTAATATTAAGCTATAACCTACGAAGCAAACTCACTATGCCTATAATGTAAATATATAATAAAGCCCTAACTATAATATTAATAAGCTTATCTTAAAGACTTCTTATTATAGTAGAAAGTCTTAGACTAAATTAAGAATCTATCTTACTAACCTTAATAGCTAATTCCTTTTATATCCCTTAAGCTTCTATATAAACCTACTAAAGGTCCTACTTACTAGTAGCTATCTTAAAGGATTAGTTAAGCTATATTAGACTAGCTTCCTTAATAATAATTAAAAAAGCTAAATTAATAAAATTATATAGAATAATTACCTTACTTAGGTTAAAGAGACTATTAATAATAACCCTACCTAATACCTTAAGATAACTAAGAAGCTAGTATACTACTATATAAAGCTAACTTAGACTATTAGGAACTTCCTTAACTACTATAAAGCCCTTAAAGCTAAGCTCCTAGAATAGCTACTTAAGTCCTATTAAGTCTACTTAGCAATTTATTAACTTATACCTATACTATAAACTTAAGTAATTAGCTATAAAATCTCTTTAACTTAGTAAAAGTTTATTAGCTTAATTACCTAAGTAAAGACTATTCTTAGAAGACCTAACCCTAGCTATAATAATATAAACTTAGTACCTACTTTAAGTATTACCCTAAATACTAACCCTACTAATACCCTAGTAACTCTATAGATACCTAGCTAGCCCTATAAAGGCCCTATTATATACTATAAGTATAGAGAAGAGGATTATATCTTAATAAAATACTTTAAACCTAATTATAAGATATATAAGAATAACTATTATACTATAAATTAGTATTAAGCTAGCTATAACCCTACTATACTTATAATAGCTCCTAATAATATTTAATTTACTAATATAGGAACTTAATAGAAGCCTAACTAAACCCTATCCTTATTAATATATTAGACTATTAAAACCTAATTATATATAAGAGGCTAGTAGAAGAGATTAAAGGGAGATACTTTAGCTAATATAGAAGCTAATATAAGCTTTATTTACCCTTACTACTTAACTACTACTAAATAAAAGAATATTAAACCTAGTAAGATCTAAATTAAAAAAGTTAATAATAAAGTCCTTAAGAATTAAGGAACTCTTTAATAACTAATAATAGTCTATAATAGTATAAAGAAAGTAAGGATATATAAAGTCTACTTCTATATTACTATAATCTATTAGTATATAGCTATCCTTAGAGACCCTTAGTTTTATAATATAGAACCCTAAGTCCTTAAGTAGAAAATAAAAACTTAGAGGTATAGTATACTATAAAGTAATATTAAGATTATTATAAGGAAGAAAAGGATATATAAGGCTACTAAAGAATATATTACTACTCTTATAATTACTAGTAACCTATTAAATATACTTATCCCTATAATACTAAAAGAGACTATAGAGGAGTTACTATAACCTAGCGATAAGAAGCTAGTAAATACCTACCTAAAGCTCTACTTAAAATTTAGAGATATCTTTAAGATAGAAAAAGTAAATCCTCTAATACTTAAAGAATAAATATATACTATTAATATAGAGAAAGGCTAAATATTACTATAGGGACCTTTTTATAATCTTACTATAAAGGAGCTAGAAGTCCTCTAGGCTTACCTTACTAATATATTAGTAAAGGGTTAGATTTAATAATCTATTAGTCTAGCTAGAGCCCTAATCTTATTTATCCTTAAGAAAGAAAGTAAGCTATACCTTTATATTAACTATTATAGTCTTAATAAGATTACTAGGAAGGATAAAGCTCTCTTACCTTTAATCTATAAGATCTTAGATTAACTTAGTAAGGTATAGATCTTTATAAAGCTAGACTTAAAGGATATATACTACTAGCTATATATCTATAAGGAAGATAAATAGAAAATAGCTTTTTACTATTACTATAGTTACTTTAAATACTTAATTATACCCTTTAGACTAGTTAATACCCTAATAATATTCTAAGAATATATTAATAATATCCTTATAAAGCTTATAGATATAATCTATATTATCTATCTAGATAATATCCTAATATATAGTAGTAATCCTAGTAAGTACTTATAGTATATTTATAATATCCTTACCTAGCTATAAGTTACTAGCTTATATACTAACCCTAAGAAGTATAAATTTAACCTTAAGTATATAAACTTCCTAGGGTTTATAGTAAGTACTAAAGGAATTTATATAGAATTAGAATATATTAAGAGTATTATAAAGTAGCTACTACCTAACTATATAAAGGATATCTAGATTTTCTTAGGATTTATAGGCTTTTATTAATATTTTATTAAGAATTATAATAAAATTATAGCCCTCCTTATAGACTTACTATATAGTAATAATAAAAGAACCTTCTAGCTAAATTACTATAAGTCTAATATATTTAAGTAGCTAAAGCTAGTATTCTTAGAAGAACCTATTCTTACCTACTTTAACCCTAAGTTACCCTTAAGGATTAAGATAAATATATTAGGATATACTATTAATATAGTTCTATTATAGCTATAGTAAGGCTATTAGTATTTAGTAATATATATATTATATAAGCTAATAGAAGTAGAATTATAATATTTAACCCTTAATTCTAAGCTTCTAGCTATTAAAGAAGCCTTCTATACTTAGAGGTACTATTTAGCCTATATAGATACTAAGATTAAGGTCTTAATAGACTATTTAAACTATTAATACCTTATAATAAAGCTAAAGCTATTATTTAAGTAGGTAGCTATACTTAATAACCTTTACCCTTTTAACTTTAAGATTATCTATTAACCTAGAATAAAGAACCTAGTAAATAGTCTATTAAGGTAGCCTAATTACTTTAATAAGGAAGTAATAGATAGGGCTTAGATAGTTACTTTACTATTATTTCTTAGTAGATTTAAAGCTAAAGGGTAGAATAGTAATAGTAAGGTAGCTCTTAAAATAAGCCCTAACTATAAAATACTAAATACTAGCTTTAATTTTAATACTAAAAGGTAGCTTAATAGTAGTAAGGTAGCTCCTAAAGTAAGCTCTAACTATAGGATACTAACTATTTAGGTAGATAATCCTCTTAAAGGAAGTAACTTTACCTATAGCCTTATATTAATATATATAATAGTAACCTTATAGAGCCCTAGTAGTAGTCTTATAGTAAGGTTAGTAAGCTTTTACCTTAAAAGAGCTAATAAGCTAAGAATAGAGATTTCCTTAGCTATAGCTATCTAAAATACTTAAGAAGTAAATTCCTTTTATTAAAAGAAGTTATAAATAATTTACTATAAGATTATAGTAAAGAAGCCTATAAAGAAGTAAGAAGCCTAATAATCTATTAGTATAAATAGCTTACTTTATTATAGCTAAAAGATCTATATTCTCCTTAGTATATATATAGAATTATTAATACTAATATATAATAATCCTATTATAGGATACTAAGGAATTAGTAAGAGTCTTAGAAGGCTATAGGTATAGTATTACTAGCCCTTTATAAAGAAAGAAGTAAAGAAATATATTTAGGTTTATATAACCTACTAGTAGACTAAGCCTTAGCTATATTAACCTTATAGCTATCTTACTTTACTCTTAATACTAACTTAACCTTAGGAAGAAATCTCTATAGACTTTATTACTAACTTACCCTCTATTATATAAGAAAAGGGCTATATTTTTAATAGTATCTTAGTTATTATTAATTAATTTATAAAGTACTCCTTATTTATACTAACTTTAAAGTAACTTATTACTAAAGGACTAATAATCTTATTCCTTAAAAGAATCTTCTAAGACTATAGATTACCTAAAGGGATTATTACTAATTATAGCTCTCTCTTTATATCTAAGTACTAAAGAATATTTTATAACCTACTAGTAACTAAGTAACTACTTAGTACTACCTTCTACCCTTAAATAGATAGTTAAATAAAAAGGCTTAACTAAACCCTTAAGTATTATATATAGTATTTTTATAACTAAGAATAAACTAATTAGATTAATATCCTCCCGCTAGCTTAGTATACTTATAATATAAGTAAGTACTTATCTATTAGTAAGAGCCTAGTAGAATACCTATAAGGCTTTACCCCTTAAGGACTAGACTATATAGAAGAACCCTTACTAATTATTAGTACCTTAGCTAAGTTATAAAGTATCCTACTTTACTAGTATTATAAAGTAATATAGAAGCTACTTAATAGTATTTATAAATATTAAGCTACTTAGTATAATTATAAGAGAGAATTAATATTATTTAATATAGAAGACTTAGTCTTACTATCTATAAAGAATATTAAGATTTAGTAACTTAGTAAGAAGTTAGTAGATAAGTATATAGGACCCTATTAAATAACTAAATATATTAGAGATTATTATCTTACCTATAAGCTTAAGCTTTTACTATAATTATAAATATATAATATCTTTTATATCTTAAACCTAGAGAAATAAAGAGATAATAAACTAAAAGTAATATAGTAGTAAAATAAACTCTTTATTATTAATAATATCTATATTATTAAATATATTATTATATATAAAGGTCCTAAAAGTAACTAGTAATATCTTATTAAGTAAGAAGGCTATAATAATACTAAGAATTTATAGGTTAATTATAAAAACTTTATAGATAAGAACTTTATTATAGACTATAAGTAGTAAATTTATAGTAAGGTAATAAGATAATAAGTCTAATATATAAATTAGATTAATTCTAAAAAATACCTAAAGAGTAAGGAGAGAGTATACTAACTACCCTTAGCTATACTAAACTAAGTTAAGACTCTAAAAAATAAATAGTAAACTTACTATATACTATTAATAGCCTTCTAATAATACTTCTATTACTTTTCCTTATTATTATTATTAGCTAGGTTAAGGGCCTAAGGGACTAAGTTAAGCCTAATATAAAGTAGTAATAAAGCTATGCTAAGAACCCTATAATCTAGAGTCTCTATAATATTATAGAGAGTATTAGCAATATCTAGCTATACCTATAGCTAGGTTAGCTCTATAAGCTATAAGTATATTACTACCTTACTAATAGTATAGGTAGTAGTAGTAGTAGTATTAGTAGTAATAGTATAGGCCTAGGTATTCTTATTACTAAACTTTAGGTAATAGAGTAAGTAAAGAGTAAAGATATAGATAGCTTAGATAGCTTAAACCTTAGCGAATTAGTAATAAAAGTATAGAGGAACTAATAATAACTTACTATAAGGTTAAGGTACTTAGCCTTAGTCTTAGGGAGACTATTACTAGTAAGTACTATAAAAAGTTAGACTAAAACTAATTAGTTAGTATAGGTAAGCTAATTTATAGTAAGTTAGCTATACTATAAGTATAAATAAGTAAAGGATAAAGTAACTTACTAGCTTATATAATTTCCTATTCTTAATATACTAAGTATACTTAGATAAGGTAATTATAATAAGAAGTTAGTAAATAGCTTATTAATAAAGTTATAGTAAACTTATAGCTAGAGATAAAAGTATAGAAGGTTAGGGTCTTTATAATTATATTTCTACCCTTAGTATAGATAGTTTTACTAGGGTACTAGTAGGTAGTAGTATTAAGGTAGTAATAGTAATAGCTAGATTATATAGAGTTAGTAGTAAACTAGGAAAGTTACTAAAAGTATAGAAGATTTATAAAGATATAGTAAGAGAGAGAGAGAGAGATAGAGAGAGAGAGAAAGGCTATAGCTTATTAATAAGGATCTTATAGTAAAGCTAGCCTTTAAAGCTAGGCTAGAAAGTTACCTATAAAGATAATAATAATAATAAAGAAGAAAGAAAAGAGTAAGGAAATTAAGAGCTAGATAAGGCTTTAAATACCCTATAAATCTATAGCTAATTAGCTATTACTAATAATAGTTAATATAGCTTTATAATAACCTAATTAATAGTTATTATATTATAATTATTCTAGCCTAATTTAGCAATAGAATATAATACTACTATTTATAACTAAATATACCTTTTACTTCTAGCTTAGTTAGAGTAACCTTACTACCTATTTTAATAATAGCTAAGAACTTAGGAATAATATCTTAATTATTAATATTATTACTAAAATATCTATAACTACTTATAGCTAGGTTAGCTCTACCTTACTATTAAATTAAGTAAAGCTATTAGATTAAGAATAAATACCTTACTAATTAATATTATTACTAAATTCCTCTAGAGCTACTTATAGTTAAGTATTTTACCTTTAAAGCTTAATTAGGCTTAGCTAATAGATTAGGACTAAATATATTATAGGTTTGCATTAAGCTTAGTATCCCTATAACTACTTATAGCTAAGTTAATACTACCTTACTACCTAATTAAGTAACTATAATAGACCTTAGGGATAACGTAAGGATTATATATTTATTATTAATAATTTATCTATAACCTTACTTATAGCTACCTTACTAAAAGATTAAAGGCCTAGGGATAAGCCTTTATAAGTAAGGAGGCTCTATTATATACTAAAGTATTATTAGCATTAGAATACTAGAAGTAGAGTAGTAGAAGCGCTATAGTCTTAGAGCGATTATACTAATTAAATGCTACTAGTATATTACTTTACTCTAAATAACTAAATAGCTAAGCTAAGGCTTAGAGGGCTAAGGACTAAGATAGTAAGGGCTATTATAATAGAATAAAGATAAAAAGAGCTTATATAACTAGAAAAAATAGAGAGATTAGAGATTAATTTATATTATAGTACTATTATACCTTTCCTACTATACCTTAGTAGTAATCTAGTAGTTTATCTTATCTCTTTACTCCCTACTATAAATACTATCCTTAATAATATATTATCCTATAGTTACTTATAGCCTAGGGTAAGGCTAACTTTAGAGGTTTTTATATAAGGTATAAGTAGCTCTTATTTAGGTTATTAAGTTATTAACCCCTTACTAATAGCCTAGGCTATTAAATAGCTCTATTATAAGCTAAATAGCTATAAGTAGACTACTTAGCTTACTACCCTTATTAATAAGCCTTACCTATTATACTCTAGCTACTTATAGCCTAGGGTAAGGCTAATACTTAAGGTTACTATATAAGCTATAAGTAGCCTATAGTTAGATTATTAAATTATTAACTTTCTTACTAGTAGCTTAGGCTATCTAAATAATTATATTATAAGCTATTAGTAAACTACTTAGCTAGTAGGCTTATCTCTTATAGCTATTACTACTAGTAGATTACCTTACTTAGTAATTATAGGCTACTAGTAGTATTAGGGTTAATAACTAATAGTTTAATTATAAGCTACTTATAGCTTTAATTTATAGTACTATAATTAAGGATTATACTTATATTTATATCTAATCTAGATTTAATATTATAGCTAAAGATAGTTAAGCCTTATAGGTTAGTAGTCTAGGTAGCTTTCTAATCCCGGAACTTAGATCTAGAACTATTACTTATTTCTATTTCTGTTTTTTAAAACTTAATCCTTTACCTATCTTTTATTATTTAATAATTACTCTCTGATTTAATAATCTTATTAATATATAGCGAACTACTATATAATTATCTAATCTTATATTATTAATAAAGAAGAGATTATAATAGTATTAAAGGTTATATAATTAACTAATAAGTATATATAATGCTATTATATTCTAAAGGTATTTATAGTACTCTACTACTAATAACTTAAAACCTCTTAACTAATAATAGTAATAATACTTAAATTATACTACCTTTATATATCTCTTAGTAATTATATTATATAAAGTATAAATTAAGACCCTTACTCCCTAAACTTACTAGGCTTACCTAATCTATTAAGTAGTAACCTCCTATCTTTATATAAACCTTAAATACTACCTAACTAAGCTACCTTACTAACCTACTATACCTACGATATAAAGCTTTATATAGATATAGTATAACTATTTATATTAACTAAGAATTATCTTTATAATACCTATTATATAGAGCTTAAAGAAAACTCTTAATAATATAAGAGAATAATAAATAATATATTAATTTAAGGGCTTATAGAGGCTATCTAGAATCAACTAAGAGTACCTTAATTATATACTAATAATAAACTTATAATACTTTCCTTTTAAGGCTTTATATAGCTACTTAGGACCGAAGGAAGCTATACTAATAGCTAAGCATTAAGGATAAACTATATTATACTTATTTAAACTTTCGCTTATATTTAAAACCTTAATTAAACTATTTTTTACTTTATACTCTAAATAGCTCCTATAGTAATATATTAGAAGATAATACTACTATTTATATTACTCTCTAGCTTAGTTATATCTATCTTATGTTAAAAAGCTCTCTAAGGGTAGTAATAAGTATTTACTTTCTATCCTTATCTATTATAATATCCTCTAGTATATAAACCTTACTAGAATTAACCTAAATAGATATATTAAAGTAAATACTAAAGTACTATTATATACTATTAAACTCCCTTATAAGACTTTAGGTTTTATTTTATATTTCCTAGGCTAGACTTATATTCTACTCTAGTATAATCTTAACTATTTAAAGTCTACCTTTAGTATTTTCTTTAAGGGCTTATAGTTAACCTAATATATTACTAAGTTAGTTATAATAATCTTTTAGTATTAAGAAAGTTATAATATATATATAAGTTAGGTTCTATATTAATAGCCCTATAAATATAATACTACTTACTACTTCTCCCTTAGCTATTAGTAAAAGCTATAGCTTATTAATATATAATAATACCTATAAGTATAATACACTATAGATATTCTATAGTTACCCCTACTACGCCTTAGCCACACACCTAAAATCAATTCTAATATAAATAACTTTCTCTATAGGCCCTCTTTACCCCCTCTCTGCTCTTATATTATTATTGCATTACGTACGATAGGCACGCTAGGTAGAATAGAGGGAATTAAGGTTATAAACTATCCCCCTCCTCCTCTTAAAGAAAATTTTTTACCGCAAAACCCACACCTACTATAGTAGGCTAAGCCTAGTATAGAAACAACCTACAATTAATTTAAAGACCTTATTATTAAGACTAAACTTAAACTTAAAGTAATTATCCTAGAAGCTACTTTCCCCTCGGTTTAGGGAGTAGTAACAGTCCTAGCTAACACTACTATAAGCTATACCTAAAGTATAAATAGTAAGATCCTAATCTTACCGCTCCTTATAGAAATAATTATAATTACTATTAAAAGAGTAGTATTAACTATCCTAAAGAACCTACCTAATAAGACCCTAATATAGGCCTAAGTTACTTATAATAAGGGAGCGCCCTAGCCCCTTATAGTATTATATTTAAAGCTAATCCCTCCTTACCTTAGTAGGGAGATTATTATTAGATTACTAAGTATAGCCTTTAATATTAGAAACTATATGCCTTCTAATATAGTATTAGCTACTAATTATACTCTCCTAAGGGGCTTTCCCTTACCTATAGTAGCCTTACGCTACCTCTTTAGCAGGGATATTATAATCCTCTTCTATAGATCTATTATAAATCTCCTAAAGGATAATACTTAGATCCCTACTATCTTTAGTTTAGGTATATATTAAGTCTTAAGGTAGTTTATAATAGTTACTAAAAAGGTCTTAACTAGCTATATAGAGGGCTTACTTAAGGATATTACTATAGATATCTAATAAGTAAATAGTATTAAGGTATATACTATTAAACCGCTATAAAGCTACTATATAGCTAGGCCTTACTAATCGCTAGTTATATTATTAACTAAACTAATTAATATAAATAAGCTCTATAACTAAGGTATAATTATAGCTATAGAGGTTTATTAGACTAAACCCTATTTAGAGAGTATCTAACCTAGGTAGTGCTTTAAGTACTTCTACTTTAAATATATTATATAATACTACTAGGAGTAGGCTAAGTATAGCTACTATAGGGGAGCCCGCTATATAAGGGATATAGTTTACCCTACCTTTATTAGCAAGATCCCCTTAGTATATTATAACTATAATAGGTTATACCTAGCGTAGTCCTATATATACTATATTATACAGAAGGAATAGTAGTAAGCAAGGGATACCTACTTAAAGAGACCTATATAGTTTAATATTCCGGATAAGTAATATAAATACATAGTATACCCGCTATAAGATATACTAGTACTAATAATATTAACTATACTAATTCACCCTACCTATAGGGGACCTAGGCAGCCTCTAAAGTAGCCTCAGGCTAGGACAGACGCGCTAGCCCTACTAGCTCTAGCAGTAATTAGTCTAATAAACTAACTAAGAGAGTAGTTACTTATAAGAGTAAGAGAAAGTATACTACTAAATAAGGAGGATAATTAGGAAGATAAGGATTAAGAATAGCGAAGATAACTTAGACCTACCTTAGGATCGAAGATATCCTATAATACTATTTAGGCTAAGCCCTATAAGGAAATTTCGAATATAGGTATATAACTAGCTTTTATAGTAAAGTAGACCTACCTATAACTTACGCTACTATATACACGTACTAAACCTAACTTACTTCCCCCTTAGGTAAAGGTAGTAGGGGGTTTTTATCTTATAGCTTACTAATTAGGTTTTCCCTCCTACCCTAGACTAGTCTTAGTAAAGAAGGACTAGATAGCTAGTAGCTAAAGTAGTATATAATTAAATAAATAATACCTATAAGTAAATTTTAAGATATTATTTAATTATCTCCTACTTATTTTAAAAGTACTCTATATTAGTAGGTTATTATTTAGGGGAGCTTTTACTATCCCTAGTTAAAGACTATAACTTAATAATAACCTCCTTAAGATAAGCCTTAAGATCTTACTTTATATCTTAAATTATATCTTTATATTTATTTAAGATATAGAGGGTTATTATACTTAAATATCTAATTACTTAGGTTAGTTAAGTAGCTAGCATAAAAAATAGGTTACTTAATAGGTTTATATTAGTAAGAGTAATAGTAATAGTAGCCTTATAGCTAGCTAATATTACTATAAAACTATTAATATTATTATCTATATATCTAAGTCTTACCTAGTCTTTAAAGCTAGTAGTTCCCTCCTCTCTAGAATGCTTAGTATACCTAACTATTAGCTTATAAAAGTCTATATAGGCTTTAGTATACTACTCTAGTAAAAGCTTTAGTAGGATAAGTATAGAGGGTTTATATCTAGCGGAATCTTCTAGATAATAAAGAATACTAGTAAGAGTATTAAGCTTATCCCTTAGCTACTAAACTAACTAAGAATAGTCCCTAAAACTTTAAATAGTTTAGTAAAGTACCTTACTAGACTAAATTATAGTAGTAATAATAGCTAAAAGCCTAGAAATAACACTAAGTAGATTTACTATTATTAGTTATTCTTAAACTTAAGAGAATAAAGATATAGTTAGCCTCTTATATAGTTATTACTACTTACTATAGATTAGGCTCTTATTAATATAGGGTTAAGGAACTCTACCCTATAGCTACCTATATAGTCTATCTTAGTAAACTATAACTTAGGGTTATTACCTAATTATTCTTATTACTTAAATAGTAAGTACTTATATTACTAAAATAGAGATATTCTTATTATATTATAAATATATTATACTATTATTAATAAGAACTTCTATTCTAGACCTAGACTCTTTATATAGTTCTAGATAATACAGCTTAGTATACCTATATCTATATAACTTAGTTTATTACTATTTATCTAGTAGTTAATACTTATACCTATAATACTTAAACCTATCCGATATAATACCTCTATTATTCAGTCTAAGAGGAAAGGATGTTTTCCTATTGCTTTCTCTATATAACTTAGTACTTTCTAAGTCTAGTTATGTTAGGCTATCGATTATTTTCTAGTAGCTCTCATCGCTTATCTACCTACCTAAGTAACGGGCCTGGCCGCTTAAGTTAAGGCGTCTCGCAATAACGAGGTCTTTTATAGTTAAGACCGAAATGCCGTAGCTACTATTAGCCATTGTGATGTCTTCGAAAATGTTGCATCGCTCATTGGTCAAAGTCTCGCCCGCATCTGGACAACGAGCGGTCGAAGCCGAAAGACGGCTCTCTGGAAGAACTGTTTGGCCACAGGGGGAACCGGTCGTCTCGCTTGGGAACTAGTGAACACCGGGCGCTGTCTTCCGATGAGAAAGCCAAATTAATTGAGGACCTTCTCACGCAGGAGCCCGCGAGCCGTGGGCGTCCCAAGGCCCTCTGCTACGAGGACATTGTGATGATGATCGTGCGGCATCCCGTCACCGGACGGTGCATCCCAGCCATGGCCATCAGGTTCATCCATCATAAGGGGGCCGATAACAAGCCCAAGCCGTAGGTGATTCCTGAGACATGACGCGACTGATTGTGCGTGCTGATTGTTTTTTTCTTTCTAGGACCATCTTCTTCTTCACTCCCACCAAGAAACTCCTTTTCTGTGCTGTCTCCACTATCCTCGCTCTCGCCCTGCACGACGATGCCTTTGATGCGCCAAGTTTAACGACAGCGTCAGCCGTATTTGGAAAGAAACCACCCTCATTCGTGGAATCCGTTCCGCTCCGCTGGAAGGCATCAAAACTGAAGATTCCAATCTTTCGTCGATATCGTGGGGAGACCCTCTCCGAGGATGAGGCCATGACATATTCTAAGCTCCAAGCCGACATCGTCGCCCAGAGTCTTGGCTCAGGACATGAGAAACATTGGACGCCTCGGTTTGCCCGGAGAGGTGCCAGCAATGCTGCCAACGGTACGCTTCTCTATGTTTTTGTTGCCAACACCTTCAGAACGGTGCTGACCTAACTCTTTTTTTTCTTTAGGAGACGCGCCAGATTCGGTGCGCGACCAGATGATGCGTCATGACCCTCAATTCGCGACGTTTCAACACGCCTACCTTAATGAGAATGCTAACTTCGACCTCCAGAATGCATTCCTGGAGGAAGAGAAGCAAAACCAGCTGTTCCGATTGTTTGCCCACGTGAGTTTCACGCGCGATCCTCGGGCGACTGCCGACATGGTCCCCGAAGAGGTGTGGGCCAACCTGCCGTTGGAGCCAGAAATTGTCGAGCTGGAAGAGCGGCGCGCTGAGCTCAAGGGGGGCAAGTACCGAATTGATGGCCACCCAGACGAAGAAGAGATCCGCCAGCTTACCGAAGAAATACGCAAGAAGCGTGCGCAGCGTGAGAAGCAGTTGGTCAAACTCTACCGCGAGCATTACTTTTATAACTGTCCTACCTGGGACATTGAGAGACAGGCCCGGGGAGAGGAGGAGGAGGAGTACGCAGAGCCTGTCATCAATGTTACCATCCCCGAACGCGCTAAATTAGCGGAGATTTTCTGCAACCAGCCCGACAACTTGACCGAAGACCAGATCTTTCAGCTTAAGATTGAGGCCGTCGATCTCATGGTGGCCCTCTGCGACAAGAGAGAGACGGTCAAGCGTAATTGCATTCAGCAAAGGCCCCAAACCTGTCTATCCGTAAAGACCGACACTCTCGAAATAGAACACGAAACCTTGCCCAGCCCCGATCCATTCCCCTTGCTCCTGCGTGCTGGGCAGTGTCCTGATTGTATTGGTGATGAGCGGCTCTCTTGTCACGAGCGTACCTTTACATACTGCCGCCCGACTGTCATGAACGACCATTTCGATGACCAGCATCTGGTCAGCCGCGAGCAGGCTGAGCGGGACGGTAGGGAGATACGGTGTGAGCATCCCAAGTGTCGCGATGTTAAACTTAAACATGTCAACCATTTCCGGCGCCATGTGCAGGAAGTCCATGGTATTACTCTGCGATCGTCAGAGCAAGTACAACAAAGGCGGCAGCGGAAGGGAAGGCGTCGCCAAATGGCCAGGAAACAGTACCAGCTGGTGCAATAGAGCGTAGAAATAGACCGGTCGTTGATAATCAATATGAGAAAACTCACTGGGTGCCATTCAAAGTCTGGCCATGCTTTGTATCGATGATGTTGACCTTCGCTATGGCCACCAGCTGCTGTAAAACTAAACTATTGTTTGACACAGGGCAATGACGGTGGAACAGACGCTGCGCCGCATAGCAAAATGCTTATTTCAGTTCACGCACTGAAGTTCACCTTCGCCTGTATGTAAGAATTTGCCAGGGTCCAACACCGATCTTCCTGTGCCTCTGTGATGACCGTGAACCTAACCAACGCACGCGGTCGCCCACCTGTGGCAGTCGCTGTTTAACACGTCATGTGTGCCAGCATGTGTCTGTGCGCACCTGATCTCCGTGTGCTGCCACACCCGCACGCCCTACTTCGTTTCGCATCCCAGGCTATTCGATTTGAGAGATAGTAAAAGTTTAGAGAGCATTCATTGAATCGACCCTCCCTTAGGGATAGCACCTGATCGTAGACTAAATGGGTGTAGGGGAATGCCACCAAAAAAGACGAATGGCGGAACAATAGGACTGGAGTAATGAAGAGACGAAGGGTAGGTCGGTTGTTATTGGATGGAAATTTTGTAGAGTACATGCCCACACGTGATTGTCGGCGTTGGGCCGTGACACTCTGCTTACTGCGTCAAATGATTCCGGTCTGAAGAATGAATAAATTTATTTCAGCGACTTGGCTACTCATAGCCTACAATGAAGCGATTGTTGGATAGTTCGATTTGTGCAACGATGGCCTTGATTGAATTGTGTAACTACGTCTTGGCTGGGGCCTCTTGACCCTGAAGAGGGGCGAAAGCTTGTTCCTAATTTGGACTAGACTAGCGAGGCTTCGCCGAAGCTTAGCCGACAATCAGGTGACTACCCTGTGGTGCACCTGACCGCACGATCAATTTAATAGCTAGAGTTAGCCTTGCCTAAGACTACCTATAGCCTAAGCTTAATATTATTATATTAGAGATTACCTAAGTAAATAATAGCCTATACTTATATTACAGTAGTAAAAATTGCTTAAAATACTAATAGTAATTATTATAGTAATATAAATTATCTAAGCTATTAGTAGTCTAGCTTATATTATTTTAATAAAAATTATTTAAGCTACTAGTAGCTTAAGCTTATATTATAGTAATGAATATTATTTAAACTACTTATAGTCTAGCTTATATTATTATAATAGGAAATATTAAAGCTATTAGTATCGTAAATTAATATTATAATAATATAATTATTTAACCTACTAGTAGCTTAATTTATATTATTATAATATAAATTATATAGGCTGCTAGTAGCTTAAGCTTATATTATAATAATAAAAAATTATTTAAACTACTAGTAGCCTAATTTATATTATTATAGAAAGAATTACTTAGGCTATTAGTATTTTAAGCTTATATTATAATAATATAATTATCTAACTTACTAGTAGCTTAGTTTATATTATTATAATAAAAATTATATAGGCTACTAGTAGCTTAAGCTTTTATTATAGTAATAGAAATTATTTAAGTTACCTATAGCTTAGTTTATATTATTATAATAAGAATTACCTAAGCTACTAGTAGCCTAAGCTTATATTACTATAATTAAGATAATCTAAGCTACTAGTAGCTTAGTATATATTATTATAATAAAGATTATCTAGGCTGCTAGTAGCCTAAGCTTATATTATAGTAATAAAAATTATTTTAGCTATTTATAGCTTAGTTTATATAAGTAATAAGGATTATTAAGCTGCTAGTAGCCTAAGCTTTCATCACTATAATTAACATTATCTAAGCTACTAGTAGCCTAGGCTTAGTCTTACTTTAACTAATATTATCTAAATTCGGTTGCTTATGAGTTGTTTGAGGCAAACTGGCTCTAGAAAGAACCCAGCCCAGTCGGCGGTGTGATGACATCATGCTTACGTCACCACAGAAGTCCAACGATGACCGCCTAAAGGAGCTACCAAATCTTTACAGACCCTCACAACACTGAATGGGTTCGTGCCTGATCTGCATGCACGCCGACACACTAGATTAGCTCAGGAACCGTTGCGCCAAATCTGATATGACTTTGATGGATGGCGTCACCGGCTCATGCTAAATTTATCGACAGACGAACCCTCTCCTTGTAGGCCACTTGCTTCCTTGCCGTCGTGCAGACTTGTTCTCGCGGGGCACGACGACTCACCAAACAACGGCCAATGCTTTGCTGTGTCATCCTGGGGCAGTGCTTGTGATTACTGTGGAGAGTAGTGGCTAGAAACAGACAGATTGATCAACTTAATATTGTGAGTACAGTCTAAGCATGATCGCGTTACGCGGCACGTTGCTTGTTTCTATGTGGAGGTCAGAATCGCAACTTCGGAGTACGATCAGCTACCCTCTAAGCCTGCCGCTCGGCCAAGATAGGAGGATTACACCGCCCGCATCCCGCCTGGTAAGCTATTACCTGGTGTAGACAATAATGCTTTTTAGTACTTTGAAGTATAGATAAGAGGAAGATACTTCTGCTCTATGATTGATAGTGCGAGTCGTCGCCGTAAATTGCATATTGACACTGTGTAAGCGATGACTGCGTTCTGCGATTATAGAAGGTTCGAGAATTGTGGAGCATGAGTCCTGGCGTAATCAGGGAAGCGAGGGTTTCCCCAGGCTGACTGGGCTCAATCCAGATTTTCTAAGCTGAAATCTATGAACCAAGTCATCCGCTAATGATCCAGCGAAAGTCCCTCCGGGCGGCGCCGGCTTAAAAGAGTTTGACAGGAAAACAGTGGTGTTCAGAAATAAAACGTATCGCATAAGGTCAAACTAGTAACACGTGTAACCTCCCTTCCTTCAGCCCACGTGACAGAACAATCTTGTGTGGCAGCTGTCAAGATCAGCGGATCATGAGCTCTGTCACTGAGACCTAAAAGCAGGGTCCAGCCAGTGTGCCTTGCAACCCACGCCCTAAGTGCCGATCACCGCACCGGGCGCCCAGTGCACAGCATAGCTGAGGGCTCGGTGCGCCTCACAGCGCCTCGCGCACCTAACGGCGACCAGCGCCGGGCCCCAGCACCGGGCCCCAAGCGCCAGTCACCGCACCAAGATCTCGGTGCGCACTCCAGCATCAGGAGCTCAGTGCGCGATCCAGCACCCCTCTTACCTCAGCACGCTCTACACTTAATTTTAGAGAGCTACAGACAACTGAGCCCAGCTATTGGAGAAAATTCCTTATCTGTACAGCCGCAATCGGGCGCATGTCAACTGGGCACCCGGACCTGACAGCCCATTCCGCACTATCGGTGAGCAGAGTGCAAATTTGAACAGCCTCGTCTGAACGCTCCAAGATGTTTGCAGCCACATACTTTAGAATCGCGCTGTCTTGTCTTTCAACGTCCCGCCTCCCGACAGCGTCAGTAACAGAGTCTTTCGGAGGGGGAATAACGTCGTACACGATCGCCTCAGCCGCATCTGAGTATATCATAGTAAAGAGTGGGGAGGGTCCCGATAGAGAGCTCCAGCTTCTGCTGGCTCGTTTTCGTTCTTTCACCACACTTCTCAAAGCGTCTGGACGTGAACAGTCTTCCTGAGCCTTCATGTAAATGTCAATGGCAATGGTCGCGTCGCGATAATATGGTTCACGCGGGACTCGTCCATCTTCCCTCTCTGCTCTTATAATGGATTCAAGCGTGGTAAACATCCTCATCAACTGCACGTACGCCAGCCGTCGCAGCAAGTGCGTTCCGTCCTGTCCGCAAATGACCCTGTCCACAATCTTAAAAGCGGCAATGATTCGGGGATCAGAGCTTCAGCGATCCTGTACAAGTGCTGGATAGATGGATGAAGGATAAGTTAGAAGACATCTCACGATCTCATTTGGCGTCTACTACTCGGGTTCGAGTGTTGCTACTGGCTGCACTTCATGAACAGTATCATGACAATACTTTCTTAGTCATGCAATACTTCCATGAAGCCGAAAAAACGTTTCGGTCTGTGAGCTTTCCGTTGGCATGTAGCTCCTACTAAATATCTGTTCTAGATCTCTTGTGGATTCGGTCAGGCTTCAAGATCAATCCCCTGGCCTTCTTGTCGTAAATTGTTGGTTGACTTGTTCTTGTAGTGTGTCCTTCTCCAGGAGAGCGCGACGACAGTCGCGGTTCAAACAGTGATGATTGCGCGTGGGTTCATTGTAGCGGCGAGGTGATGTAATTCCAAAGCTGATGTTTCGCACTCGTGTCCGGGTGATTGAATGGATGGCTGCTACTTGCTCAATATTGACGGATAAGTACTGTACTGTGGTCTGCTTTGTAATCATAAAAAGTATGTGACTTGCCTGGATAGCTAAGTGCGGGCTACGTCGCTCTTTTATGGAGTATGGCATGGGGAAGACTCACAGGAGACAAGTGATGGTACGAGTGGCGACCCCCTCGAGTCTTTTTCTTCTCCGTGGCCAGACGCGCCATTACACCTGCGGAGTGCCCATCGCTGTGCGCGAAGCGAGCTAATATGCAATGGTAGGGAGGGTCAATGACTCATTGGTTGGGAGGGTGAAATGTCACCGAAGCAACAAGATGTAACTGCAGAGTGCACTTCTCCGGGCGTCCAATCATTTTTCGGTCGATGTTGAGTACTTTTGGATTGCAATTCGATCCCCAGATACAAGCAGGCTTACCTCCACTTCCCGAAACACATCCCTTGCAGACCTATTGGGCCTGCTTTCTCCCGGTCATTAGGAGTTGACTATTGGCATCCTCTTTTGCACCATTACAGCTATTATAACTGCAGCTATTACCGCGCGGCGCTATTCCACGCCTAGTAGTAACCTATAACTATAGCCTTACTATAGCTTGACAAGATCTAAGACCTTTCTTACACACCTGTTGCCCTGTGAAAGCACCCGTCAATCACCTGGTTGAGTACGTGCCTTACCTCGTTAATCACAGTCGTAGAGACGACAAGAGCACCTTTCAGGGTTGGCCGACGGACGAGATTGACCAACAATGGACGGCTTTGTATTCACGTTCGTAGATGACACTCATTTGTCCTCATCTACTCACCGATGACTGACTCCATCCACAGCTGGCATTGTTTCCACCATTCATAGTCATTCAGCGTCCCAGCGTCCCGAAAAGACCGAACGGCTGCCCGTCCGAGGTTGTGAAAGCGAGTTCGTCGTCACACTTGATGTCTTTCACCAGATGCATTGTCTGGACGTTGTCCGCATGGCCCTATATCGTGATCATTACAACAACCATTTTTACTTTCCGAATGGAACGGTAGATTATTGCAAATGGCTACACGTTGGTATGTTGTGAGCATGTATTCGCTCTTGCGAAACAGACCCTAAACACAGAACAGATCATTGCCTCGATCAGGTTCGCCAAGCGCTCGTTTGCAACGCCGATGTCAGCGTGGTCTATTACGCTTCTTAGAAAGTAATAACTAAAATTCCCTAGGTAAACTAGCTTAACGACAAAAAGAACAGTAAGTAGAAATAATAAATAATACACGATGTCAACTCAGTCGTCTTTGAAAACACAAAGTATCTCCTCATCGTTTACACTACGAGGATTCGTATATGCAATGATGGCTGGGCCATCTCCACCAATTTCAAAATCAGTATGAACGTATGTCGACCACTTTGATCCATCATACGCCGTAAACCACAGCAGGTCGTCCATTCCGCGGGCCACGCAAAATAGGCGGCCCCTAAAGACACAAAGAGAGGGCGCCGCGCTCGAATATACATGACCATCATTGATCCGAGTATAGGTGCTCCATGAGGTGCCGTCAAACCGAGTCCACCACAGGTTATTTTCTGTTCCCCTTGCGACGCAGTGGAGTTCGTTATCGTAGACGGCCAGGGCTGGGCTAGACGAAGTGTACATGTGACCACTTCCCAAGGTGTCGTACTCGGTCCAGCTGGAGCCGTTGTAGTGTGTACCCCAAAGCTTGTCCTCGGTGCCTCGAGCGATACAATACAAATACCCCCTGAAGGTGGCTAGGGCTGGGCCTGAGGCAGTGTACTTGTTGCCCATGGGGGTGCTGCCCTTGGTCCATCGTCGCCCATTGAAGGTCTGGTGATATAATCGGGCATCATCTCCCATGCCCTTGTGTACCACATGTAGTTCCGTTTCATATTCGTAAGCAGCCACAGCGTGACTGGTTTGGCCACTAGTAGCTTGGATGCTCTCTCCCCAGCCGAGGTCTGGATCATACTTCATGAACCAGATGTTCTCGTCACCGGCACCTCTATGGAAGAGGTAAAGGTTTTGTTCATACTTGGCCAATGTCGGCCTTGCAATGGTGAAATTCGCTCCATAAAACTTTGCTGGAGAGCTCCAGTTCCCGTCAGTAAAAACGGTCCATTTCATTTTGTCCGAAGGCGCTTTGCTCGCCCCGACGGGAGCAAGCATAAGTGGCATAGGCCATGGAGACGCAATGACAAGGTTGCCTCCACCAGCCACGAGTTCATATGCCACTGCTCGGACACCCACAGCGGTAGCAACAAGCTGCGGGATTGGTGTAGGGAGGAAGCTAGCAGCACTCGCAATGAGAGCTGATATGGTATTGAGGCGTGCGACTGCGGCGCTGTTGAAATAGAGCTTGAAGCCCCACCAAAAGCTTTCGCCCGTGACTTGGGGACTATCAGAAGCAGCTGTCGCCATAGTAAAGTGGTAGAGGGTTGAGTGTACTGGAGAGTAGTTGGTAAGAGATGGTTTGATTCCAAGTTGGTAGGTTCTAATTACTTCATTCCCTTGCTATCTTTTATACTTGGCTATAGGTCCTTTCTGTTTACTGTAATTGGATAAGTCCTCGGGCTACCCATCATCCGGAACATCCGAAGAGAAATAATCATATCATCAAACATTGGTTCCATTTAGGAAATGGATCGCTAGAAACTGCACTCGACCGCAGCTGAAAAGGAAGAGGCTGCAATAGAAGGAAATACGATGGGAGTCTAGGCCAAATACGGACACCTGCAGGTTATTTGAAAGCTGAAAAGTAGGTAGGGTTGCAATGACAACGCAATCGCGTGACTGTGCCGCGAAATCCTGCTTAGCTGAAGAGTTGGAACGTCCGTGCACTACCAATGGTGCAAATAAGATCCGTTATGCAAAGACACTGAGGCCTTGTTGGAGACTGTAAACTCAGACCCCAATTTAACTATCAACAGCTTCTACCGTATCACTTTAAGTTGCCGCGCCTTCCTCAGCTATAATGGACCTAACTGAGGCCCCCCGTTACTTCCCCGATAATGCCCCTCCTCCCGACTGTCAACACAACTCGCTAGAGGAACTACGTACAGCTATCAATGCTGGGGCATCGCCACGAGGCTCCACCGTCAGATTTGAGATGTTTCACTGGGAAGATCTGTCCATTTCGATTCAAGGCCCCTCAGAATCTCTACGCAGTGATCGACGCGTTCATGCCAGGAGCGGTAATCCTGCTCGTAATTTGCTCTCGCATCAGGATACGCATCTAAATATGATGCCTTGAACAAGTTTGTATAGGCAATGCAGTTGATTTGTTACCTCAAACGTTGCCAGATACGTCAAGTTATCACCCAGACGGACTGAAGATTCGGGATACTGCGGGTGCGACGCTAGGAATACCTCCTCACCGACACTAAACATCCACACTTTCCGGTAGCTTTCCCACGCAGTATCAATCTCGACTGTCGGTGGCGCACGAAATAGCGAGGTCGCATTGTACGTCCCATTCACGCGTGTCTGATAGAACTCAGTCGGAGAGAACATGCCTCCACGCAGACCTTTGGCTACTAGTTAACTGGGCAATGGCCGCCGTGGTTTTGGAGGAAATACTACTCATCTGCGTTTGCCGGAGATGGCTCACTCGTGCCGCCGATGTGACCCCGATCTGCTGGCAGCTTTGCCAATCCGCGCCCAGTACGAAGACCTTCGTAACAATGGACCCGAGTAGACCACCAGCAACAAAGATAACAACATTTGCGGCGTTTGGCAGGCCATTTTTCACGCTGCTCATACTGTCGGTCACCATTCTAGCTGGCGTTTTTAGTTGCCTCTAGCCCACCCCCAAATAAGAGAGACGTCGCAGAGGAAAATAAGGTCAAAAATGAGATGGCTGGGGTGCGGTGGTCGACGGCCACATATGAATGGCCAGGCTCCAATACCCGTCCTCAAACAGTGGGCATGTGAGCCCTCAAGATCAACAAGTACTACCACCATAAATCATGATACCGTTTTCAATGGTAATTCAGCTGCTCATTGCGTGGAGGCTTTTTATTCAGCATTCGCTCTGAGATTGTCTGGCATTGTGGTTTGGCCGAGTAATGAGATCCAGTCCGTAATTGTATTGATGCAGTTCTCAACGAAAAGGTTTAGTGGATCATCGTGCCCGACCAACCTCAGGCTTAGAGTGGTCACACGTGCCAGCTGGCTGAGGTCGCAGCTTGCCCTTTTGGATGGCCGACTGTCTGGCCGATGGATCCGACTGTTTCGGAAGGCTTTCCCTCTTTGTTTATTATGCCTCCCACGTGATACCCTACGTGGAGGATTTCGGCTCGTCTCCGACCGCACCGAGTTCCAGGTACCGGTTGGAGATCTCTGCCAAGCTCCAGAACCAGAGCTGGGCTCCTCATAAAACCCTGCCGGGTATGTGTCGCTGTCAATTTGCATCGGGTCGGAAGTCACATCAACTTCGTGAGTCCGAGTTGCGGAATGTGCTATAGTTTCATCGCTATTGATGTCCATGAGCTCGAACTTGTCGTTCATCTCGGTTGTTAGGGCGTCCATGTCGAGCAAACTAAACATGCTAGCACTACGGATGCACCATTTACACCATGGACAGCGGACGTGCAGACATGAGGCAATATATACTACTAGCTACTCTGTAGTTTCTTAAAAATGGGATTGTTGTGGAACGGATTGACGTTCCTTGAATCCGTTCCTTGAATCCGTTTCTCAAAGACTTTTTTTCCGTCTTTAAGATTTTGGGCTAGCCGAGGGGGAGCGTGTATTAAGTCCTTGTATTCTTCGAGTGCGTTAGGCGTTATTAAGGAGACTATGCGTCTATTAAACACTATCTATTAGTTGGCTGCGTAGAAATAGGCCTAGAGCTTGTCCCTTATATATTTGCATTGGCTAGCGCTATGTTAATAGTGGATTTATATCTAGTAAGTATCTCCTTAAAATCCGTTATATCTCCTTTAAGGTCTTGCTAGCTAATCTAATCCTGTAAGCTTAGTTAAGATAAGCTAGAATGCTTTATATACTAAGTAATAAGATCGCTATACTCCTTATAAGTCTTGCTATAGTAAAGTAAAGGAAGCTTTAGAGTATTAAAACTAATATTCAAATTATTATTAACTATATTAGCGAGTAACTCTAGAACCCCTCTAAGGTTAGATAGCTTGTTTTTAAGCATATAGATATTCTTATCCTAGCTCTAGAAGTTATAGATAGTTATATAAAGAGCAGTGCTAGACTTAAAGGTAAAAGTAATAAGTATAATAATACTAAAAGCGATGCTAAGGCTATCTACTATTGTTATAAAACCTAGAACTTAGTACGCTAGGAGATAGTATAATAGTAGTAAAGACTAGCAATACTTTCTAGGTAGTTACTATAGGGTTAGTATTTAGCTAATTATATAACCTTTAGTATTTAGTTAACTATAATATATATATAGATATAGCTAGTACGCTCCTTCTAGCGCTTAGCCCTAAGAGTATATTATAGTAACTTACTCTAAATATACTACCTTATGGTAAGTAGAGCTAAGCATACTACTACTATGCCTAGTATATATATAGCTCCTAGCCCTATATCTTCTCCTAGCGTTTAGCCCTAGGTATATATTATAGTAACTTACTCTAGGGGTATATCTTAGTAATTAGCTATAAATATACCCTATTATAACTAGTCCTTAGCGCTTTATTAATATTATATCTAAAAACACACTTCCTAAACTAGGCCCCTATAAGAGCTAGAGCCTAGTATACTCTTAATACTAATGCTAAAGCTTAGAGGGATAGTAATACTTACGTTCCTAAACTACTTAAGAACTTCCCTTATTTATATAGCTATAATCTACTATATATTAACTAAATAACTAGTCCTAATAGCCTATTCTATACTCTTAGTAAGTAAAGTATAAATATAAGTAGCTTTATCTAAATACTCTAAGATACTTACTATTACTAACTTTAGGCTTATACTAGCTTATCTTCTAATATCCTACTTATTAAGAGTTAGTAATAAAATTTCTAAGGATAGGTAATACTATATATAACTAGCTTAGTAGTATTTAAATATATTATAGTAAAGAGTAAAGATAGCCCTACTAGGTTACTCTAGCTTCTACTAGCTTATTTATATTCTTTTAGCTTATATCTTAAAGTATCTAGATATAAATAGTCTTCCTAAGCCTTTATATAAATATTAATAGTAATAGTTATATTATAATAATAAGGCTAATATAGTACTTATTTATTTTCCCTCTCTAATCTTATAATAGATTTAAGTATAGTAAATATCTATATTAACTATATATAAGCTAGCTATTATAGTACTACTAAGAATATAAACTAGTAATCCTCTACCTATTTTTTACTATTTAATAATAGCTTTATAACTCTAGATACTAGCTATATCTTATTATAGTCTTATTAGCTTATAGTAAAGAATTATAGCTTTTTGTAATATACTTACTCTATACTTTTATTTTAACCTAATAGATCCTATAGGATAATAATTAAGCTTATTAAGTTGCTTAATTAGCTACTAGCTAGTTAGATTTACTAGTAAGTAAGGATACCCTTTATTAGTAAGTATTTAAAAGTAGTATTTACTAGTAAATAGCCCTAGTATTTACTGGTAAATATAGTAGATGCTTATTAGTATAGATCCTAGTGCTTAGTAAGTATAGAGAATAGAAGTAGAAAATAGAAAGTATCTAATAAGCAGCTAAGCTATTAATAATTAGGATTAAAGATATATTTAAACTAAAGGTAATTATATAGTAATTCTATAAACCTTAATAACTTTAATCCTAGCCTACTTATAGCTATCTAATAGAAGAACTACCCTATTATACTTATATATAGTCTTAAGTACTTTTTACTATAAATACCCTTTAGTTCTTAGGTTGCTTATATAACTTAGATAGAGAGTATCTTATTACTATTTAGTATTAAGCTCTTTATATAGCTATTAAGTTCTATATTACTAATTTAAGTAGCTATAGTATTTTATATTACCTAGGAGAGGTTTATAGGTCTATAATATTCTATTTCTCCCTTTATATAGCTATAATACTATATATTACCTAGGTTAATATATTTATATTACTAATTTAGGTAGCTATAATATTCTATATTCCCTTAGAGGGCTATACTATTCTATATCTCTAATCTATATAGCTATAATATTCTATATTCTCTTAGAGGGCTATAATATTCTATATCCCTTTAGAGGGCTATACTATTCTATGTTTTTAATCTATATAGCTATAATATTCTATATCTCTAATCTATATAGCTATAATATTCTACTCCCTTTAGAGGGCTATACTATTCTATATTTCTAATCTATATTGCTATATTATTCTATATTACTATATTACCTTATAGCTACTAACCCTTAGCTTATTTTATCCCTTAGTATAAGTAACTACCTTAGGTTTTAGTCCTAACTAGGATTCTAATTACTATTATAGTCCTTATTCTTTATACTTAGATTTATATTTAGGCTATATTTACTATATATAACTATTAATTTAGTTATATATTAATAATACTACTAAGGAACCTAGTATATAAGTATTTTATCTTTTAAACTACTAATTATAATAGATAATAGAGTTATAACTATATACTTACTTAGAGTGGAAATATATTCTTTATATAATACTATAATTCTTTAGGCTTATAAAGGTCTAATACTTAGACTAGCTATATTTAACATTCTATATTACTAGTTTAGGTAGCTATAGTATTCTATATTTCCTAGTTTATATAGCTATAATATTCTATATTACTTATTCCCTATTATTTTAATAATCCCTAGTACTTTAATATTTTACAATACTTAAACTATTCCTTACTCTATACTGATAGCTATTATATACTATTTCCTAACCTAGCCTTAGGTTCTATTTATAGTATTTAGATTTATACCTTAACCTAGCTCTACTATTATAGCTAACCCTACTATCTAATATAAAGCTATTATTAACTATTATTATCTAGTTCTTACTTAATGCTATTTTTAGAGTATATACTTATTAATAACTATTTATAGTATATTAATTATAGCTTCCCTTATAAGACTCTTATATTATACTACTATAATTATATAGTCTAGATATTTACTAGGGTATTTACTATAGGACTCTATACTTAGTAGCTAGCTTTATACTTTACTACTAAAAATAGTAGCCTAAGTAAGAGATAAAGTCTTAACTAAACTAAGCCCTAGACTAAAACCTTTAAACTAATTTAATACTATTACCTAAGTCCCTTCTCTATTAGATAAAGACTAAAGCTTTATTCTAGTAGTTAGAACCCTAATCTAAGGCTACTATAAAGACTTCTAGAGATACTAATAATACTCTCTATTATTATAAGTAATAATATATATTTTAATATACTTATAGCCTTTAATAATACATTAGTAGTATCTATAGTTATAGTTTCTACCCTAGTTATAAATCTCTTTTAATTCTATATCTATTTATAAATAGCTTTATACCTCCTTAGCCTATCCTTACCCTTATAATTAATACCTTAGCTATATCTTTCCCTAGATTTTATTTAACTAAAGATTAACTATATATAATTACTATAATCTAGCTAATTACTATTTATAATATAATACTATACTACCTAACTATAGCTACCTAGCCTACCTTATCTAGGTTATTAAATACCTTATTAATAAGTATATAGTATATAGGATATATACTTCTAGCCTATACTAGTTATAATAATATAAAGAAGAGTATAAGGTTAATATACTTATACTTACTACTTAAGCACTTATTATAAGTAAGTAAGGGGTAAATAGTAAGGGTAGGACTAAGAATAGATTATAAGAGGGATATATCTATTATATTATTAATAGACTTAGTATTAAATAGTAAATATAGTATCTTTATTACTATATATATATAGTATATATTATTATATAGTATTATAAGGACTTATATAAAGAGTATATTAAGCTCTAATAATAACTTTATAAGGATATACTTATAAAAGTTATATTAAGAATAGTATTTATAGTAGGGAGTAAAAAGGTAAGATAGACTACTAGATCGCTACTAGGGTATAGTAGGAAAGGTATAATAATACTATAATATAAATTAATCTCTAACCTCTCTATTCTTTCTAGTTATATAAGCTCTTTTTATCTTTATTCTATTATAATAGCCCTTACTATCTTAGTCCTTAGCCCTCTAGGCCTTAGCTTAGCTATTTAGTTATCTAGAGTAGGGTAATATACTAGTAGTATCTAATTAGTATAGTCGCTCTAAGACTATAGTACTTCTACTACTCTACTTTTAGTATTCTAGTACTAATAATACTTTAGTATATAATAGAGCCTCCCTACTTATAAAGGCCTATCCCTAGGCCTTTAATCTTCTAGTAAGGTAGCTATAAGTAAGGTTATAGGTAAATTATTAATAATAAATGCATAATCCTTACGTTATCCCTAAGGTCTATTATAATTACCTAATTAGGTAGTAAGGTAGTATTAACTTAGCTATAAGTAGTTATAGGGGTACTAGGCTTAATGCAAACCTATAATATATTTAGTCCTAATCTATTAGCTAAGCCTAATTAAGCTTTAAAGGTAAAATACTTAACTATAAGTAGCTCTAGAGGAATTTAGTAATAATATTAATTAGTAAGGTATTTATTCTTAATCTAGTAGCTTTACCTAATATAGTAGTAAGGTAGAGCTAACCTAGTTATAAGTAGTTATAGATATTTTAGTAATAATATTAATAATTAGGGTATTATTCCTAAGTTCTTAGCTATTACTAAAATAAGTAGTAAGGTTACTCTAATTAAGCTAGAAGTAAGAGGTATATTTAGTTATAAATAGTAGTATTATATTCTATTACTAAATTAGGCTAGAATAATTATAATATAATAATTATTAATTAGGTTATTATAAAGCTATATTAACTATTATTAGTAATAGCTAATTAGCTATAGGTTTATAAGGTATTTAAAGCTTTATCTAGCCCCTAATTTCCTTACTCTTTTCTTCTTTCTTTATTATTATTATTATCTTTATAAGTAACTTTCTAGCCTAGCTTTAAAGGCTAGCTTTACTATAAGATCCTTACTAATAAGCTATAGCCTCTCTCTCTTTCTCTATCTCTCTTTCTCTCTCTTACTATATTTCTATAAGTCTTCTATACTTCTAGTAACTTTCCTAGTTTACTACTAACTCTATACAATCTAGCTATTACTACTACTATCTTAATACTACTACCTACTAATACTCTAGTAAAACTATCTATACTAAGGGTAGAAATATAATTATAAAGGCCCTAACCTCCTACGCTTCTATTTCTAGCTATAAGTTCACTATAACTTTACTAGTAGGCTACCTACTAACTTCTTATTATAATTACTTTATCTAAGTATACCTAATATATTAAGAATAGGAAACTATATAAGCTAGTAAGTTACTTTATCCTTTACTTACTTATACTTATAGTATAGCTAACTTACTATAAATTAACTTACCTATACTAACTAACTAGTTTTAGTCTAACTTTTTATAGTACTTATTAGTAATAGTCTCCTTAAGACTAAAGCTAAGTACCTTAACCTTATAGTAAGTTATTATTAATCCCCTTATACTTTTATTACTAATTTACTAGGTTTTAGGCTATTTAAGCTATCTATATCCCTACCCTTTACCTACTCTACTACCTAAAGTTTAGTAATAAGAATATCTAGGCTTATACTACTACTATTAATACTACTACTACCGCTATCTATACTATTAGTAAGGTAATAGTATACTTATAGCTTATAAAGCTAATCTAGCTATAGGTATAGCTAGATATTACTAATACTCTCTATAATATTATAAAGACCCTAGGTTATAGGGTTCCTAGCGTAGCCTTACTATTACTTTATATTAAGCTTAACTTAATCCCTTAGGCTCTTAACCTAGCTAATAATAATAATAAGGAGAAGTAATAAGAGTATTATTAGGGAGCTACTAGTAGTATATAGTAGGTTTACTATTTATTTTTTAGAGTTTTAACCTAGTTTAGTATAGCTAAGGGTAGCTAGCGTACCCCCTCCTTACTCTTTAGGTATTTTTTAGAATTAACCTAATTTATATATTAAATTTATTATCTTACTACCTTACTATAAATTTACTATTTATAGTCTATAATAAAGTTCTTATCTATAAAGTCTTTATAGCTAACCTATAAATTCTTAGTATTATTATAGCCTTCCTACTTAATAAGATATTACTAATTACTTCTAGAACCTTTATATATAATAATATATTTAATAATATAGATATTATTAATAATAAAGGGGTTATCTTATTACTATATTACTTTTAGTTTATTACCTCTTTATTTCTCTAGGTTTAAGATATAAAAGATATTATATATCTATAATTATAGTAAAAGCTTAAGCTTATAGGTAAGATAATAATCTTTAATATATCTAATTATCTAGTAAGGTCCTATATACTTATCTACTAACTTCTTACTAGGTCGCTAGATCTTAATATTCTTTATAAATAGTAGGACTAAGTTTTCTATATTAAATAATATTAGTTCTCTCTTATAGTTATACTAAGTAGCTTAATATTTATAAATATTACTAAGTAGCTTCTATATTACTTTATAATACTAGCGAAGTAGGATGCTTTATAATTTAGCTAAGGTACTAATAATTAGTAAGGATTCTTCTATATAGTTTAATCCTTAAGAGGTAAAGCCTTATAGGTATTCTACTAGGCTCTTACTAATAGATAAGTACTTACTTATATTATAGGTATACTAAGCTAGTAGGAAGATATTAATTTAATTAGTTTATTCCTAATTGTAAAAATACTATATATAATACTTAAGGGTTTAGTTAAGCTTTTCTATCTAACTATCTATTTAAGGGTAGAAGGTAGTACTAAGTAATTACTTAGTTACTAGTAGGTTATAGAATATTCTCTAGTACTTAGATATAAAGAGAGAGCTATAATTAGTAATAATCCCTTTAGGTAATCTATAGTCTTAGAAGACTCTTTTAAGGAATAAGATTACTAGTCCTTTAGTAGTAAGTTACTTTAAAGTTAGTATAAATAAGAAGTACTTTATAAATTAGTTAATAATAACTAAGATACTATTAAAAGTATAGCCTTTTTCTTATATAATAGAGGGTAAGTTAGTAATAAAGTCTATAGAGATTTCTTCCTAAGGTTAAGTTAGTATTAGGAGTAAAGTAAGATAGCTATAAGGTTAATATAGCTAAGGCTTAGTCTACTAATAGATTATATAGACCTAAATATACTTCTTTACTTCTTTCTTTATAAAGGGCTAATAGTACTATACTTATAGCTTTCTAAGACTCTTACTAACTTCTTAATATCCTATAGTAGGATTATTATATATTAATATTAATAATTCTATATATATACTAAGGGGAATATAGATCTTTTAGCTATAATAAAGTAGGCTATTTATACTAATAGATTATTAAACTCTTTACTTCTTTATAGGCTTCTTTACTATAGTCTTATAGTAAACTATCTATAACTTCTTCTAATAAAAGGAATTTACTTCTTAAGTATTTTAGATAGCTATAGCTAAGGAAATCTCTATTCCTAGCTTATTAGCTCTTTTAAGGTAAAGGCTTACTAACCTTACTATAAGACTATTACTAAGGCTCTATAAGGTTATTATTATATATACTAATATAAGGCTATAGATAGAATTACCTCCTCTAAGAGGATTATCTACTTAAATAGCTAGTATCCTATAGTTAGGGCCTACTTTAGGAGCTACCTTACTACTATTAAGCTACCTTTTAGTATTAAAATTAAAGCTAGTATTTAGTATTTTATAGTTAGGGCTTACTTTAAGAGCTACCTTACTATTACTATTCTACCCTTTAGCTTTAAATCTACTAAGAAATAATAGTAAAGTAGCTATCTAAGCCCTATCTACTACTTCCTTATTAAAGTAGTTAGGCTACTTTAATAGACTATTTACTAGGTTCTTTATTCTAGGTTAATAGATAATCTTAAAGTTAAAGGGGTAAAGGTTATTAAGTATAGTTACCTACTTAGATAATAGCTTTAGCTTTATTATAAGGTATTAATAGTTTAAATAGTCTATTAGGATTTTAATCTTAGTATTTATATAGGCTAAATAGTACCTCTAAGTATAGAAAGCTTCCTTAATAGCTAGAAGCTTAGAATTAGAGGTTAAATATTATAATTCTACTCTTATTAGCTTATATAATATATATACTACTAGATACTAATAGCCTTACTATAGCTATAATAGGACTATACTAATAGTATATCCTAATATATCTATCTTAATCCTTAGGGGTAACTTAGTATTAAAGTAGGTAAGAATAGGTTCTTCTAAGAATGCTAGCTTTAGCTACTTAAATATATTAAACTTATAGTAATTTAGCTAGAAGGTTCTTTTATTATTACTATATAGTAAGTCTATAAAGGGGGCTATAATTTTACTATAATTCTTAATAAAATATTAATAGAAGCCTATAAATCTAAGAAAATCTAGATATCCTTTATATAGCTAGGTAGTAGCTACTTTATAATACTCTTAATATATTCTAGTTCTATATAAATTCCTTTAGTACTTATTATAAACCCTAGGAAGTTTATATACTTAAGGTTAAATTTATACTTCTTAGGGTTAGTATATAAGCTAGTAGCTTATAGCTAGGTAAGGATATTATAGATATACTATAAGTACTTACTAGGATTACTACTATATATTAGGATATTATTTAGATAGATAATATAGATTATATCTATAAGCTCTATAAGGATATTATTAATATATTCTTAGAATATTACTAAGGTATTAACTAGTCTAAAGGGTATAACTAAGTATTTAAAGTAATTATAGTAGTAATAGAAAGCTATCTTTTACTTATCTCCCTTATAGATATATAGCTAGTAGTATATATCCTTTAAGTTTAGCTTTATAAAGATCTATACCTTACTAAGCTAATCTAGGATCTTATAGATTAAAGGTAAAGGAGCCTTATCCTTCCTAATAATCTTATTAAGACTATAATAGTTAATATAAAAGTATAGCTTACTTTCTTTCTTAGGGATAAATAGGATTAGAGCCTTAGCTAGGCTAATAGATTATTAAATCTAACCCTTTACTAGTATATTAGTAAGGTAAGCCTAAAGGACTTCTAGCTCCTTTATAGTAAGACTATAAAAAGGTCCCTATAGTAGTATTTAGCCTTCCTCTATATTAATAGTATATATTTATCCTTTAAGTATTAGGGGATCTACTTTTTCTATCTTAAAGATATCTCTAAATTCTAGGTAGAGCTCTAGGTAGGTATTTACTAGCTTCTTATCGCTAGGTTATAGTAACTCCTCTATAGTCTCTTTTAGTATTATAGGGGTAAGTATATCTAATAGGTTACTAGTAATTATAAGGGTAGTAATATATTCTCTAGTAGCTCTATATATTCCCTTCTTCCTTATAATAACCTTAATATTACTTTATAATATACTATACTTCTAAGTCTTTATTTTCTACTTAAGGACTTAGGGTTCTATATTATAAAACTAAGGGTCTCTAAGGATAGCTATATACTAATAGATTATAGTAATATAGAAGCGGACTTTATATATCCTTACCTTCTTTATACTATTATAGACTATTACTAGTTATTAGAAGGTTTCTAGGTCTATAGCGTATGAATATAATAATAATAATAATAAGTTATTAGAAGGTTCTTTAGTTCTTAAGGACTTTATTATTAACTCTTTTAATTTAGACCTTACTAAGTTTAATATCCTTCTATTTAGTAATAGTTAAGTAGTAAGAGTAAATAAAGCTTATATTAGCTCCTATATTAGTTAAAGTATCTCCTTCTAATCTCTTTTACTAGCCCTTTATATATAATTAGGTTCTAACGGTCTAATATATTAATAGGGATAGGGTCTAGTTAGGCCCTTATTAAGTTCCTATACTAGTAAATTAAATATTATTAAAAGTTATTATAAGTATAGTAAGGTTATAGCTAGCTTAATATTGATTTATAGTATAATAGTTACTCTTATATATCTTATAATTAGGTTTAAAGTATTTTATTAAGATATAACTCTCTTTTCTATACTTATAGTATATAATAGGGCCTCTATAGAGCTAGTTAGGTATTTATAGAGTTACTAAGGTATTAGTAGGGTTAGTATTTAGGGTAATACTTAAAGTAGGTACTAAGTTTATATTATTATAGTTAGGGTTAGGTCTTTTAAGAATAGTCTCTACTTAGGTAACTAAGCTAATAAACTTCTACTAAGTTAAAGGGATCTTATAGCTAATTACCTAGGTTTATAGTATAGGTATAAGTTAATAAATTACTAAGTAAACTTAATAAGAATTAAGTAGCTATTCTAAGAGCTTAGTATTAAGGGCTTTATAGTAGTTAAGGAAGTTCCTAATAGTCTAGGTTAGCTTTATATAGTAGTATACTAGCTTCTTAATTATCTTAAGGTATTAGGTAGGGCTATTATTAATAGTCCCTTTAACCTAAGTAAGGTAATTATTCTATATAATTTTATTAATTTAGCCTTTTTAATTATTATTAAGAAAGCTAGTTTAATATAGCTTAACTAATCCTTTAAGATAGCTATTAATAAGTAGGACTTTTAGTAAGTCTATATAGAAGCTTAAGGGATATAAAAGAAATTAGCTATTAAGGTTAGTAAGATAGATTCTTAATTTAGTTTAAGACTTTCTACTATAATAAAGAGTCTTTAAGATAAGCTTATTAATATTATAGTTAGAGCTCTACTATATATTTATATTATAAGTATAGTAAGTTTACTTTATAGATTATAGCTTACTATTAAGGTTAAAGTTAGGAGTAATCCTAGTAGTAGTTAGCTTAAGCTAGTATCTCTTATAGCTAATTTATTATAAGGTTTATAAGGTTTTAATATAAAGGTTTAGCTCTACCTTTTCTATAAGAATATTAATAAGTTTAGAGGGAGGGTTAAGATTATAGTAAAAAGAGAGGTTTAATAATAATATCTAACTCTTAGATTATTTATCTTAAGTCTATAATATTATAGGATCTTTACTACTTATTAGCTATAAACTTAAAAAGGTAGGTAGTATACTAGGAGGGTTATTAGTAGTAGTTATCTTCCTTAATAGTCCGCTATACCTATAGGTTTAGAGAGATTAACTTATTAGGGATAGTATTTATAGTAAGGAGTAAAGAGGTAAGATAGATTACTAGATTGCTATAAGGGTATAGTAGGAAAGGTATAATAATGCTATAATATAAATTAATCTCTAACCTCCCTATTCTTTTTAGTTATATAAGCTCCTTTTATTTTTATTCTATTATAATAGCCCTTACTATCTTAGTCCTTAGCCCTCTAGGCCTTAGCTTAACTATTTAGTTATTTAGAGTAAGGTAGCGTATTAGTAGTATTTAATTAGTATAGTTACTTTAAGACTATAGTACTTCTACTACTCTACTTTTAGCGTTTTAGTACTAATAATACTTTAGCGTATAATAAATAGTAGGTATTAATATTATATAAGACTTTAACTTAGTAAGTAGTCTCTAACTGCTTACTAAGTTTCCTAAATACTCCTAAAGCCTATAGCTCCTAGGGCTATACTAAGGCTTAGCTCTTTATAGATCCTACCTCTTATAGCCTTTACTATATATTATATTAACTAATTTCTTAATAATTAAAAGGCTATTTTATAGTTTAATAAGACTTAGGTTATAAAGGGAAGGTATATATAAACCTAGGTTACTTATAGGCTTAGTAAAGAGCTTAATCTAACTTATATTATTAAAAGGTATTAATAAAAGAAGGGATAGATATTTTAAGGCTACTTTTCTAGGCTTATAAGTAAGAGTCCTAGAGTTTTTTAAGAGAAGGATTAGAGTTTAATATTAGCTACTAGCTATATTAACTATATTATCCTTATTATATATAGTTAGTATTATCTTTATCTAAATAAGAATTATATCTTTATATAAGATAATACCTCTACTTATACTATAGTAAAGACTATTACTAAGCTTAAGGCTTAAGGTATTAAAATTATTAAATAGCTACCCTTTTCGCTAGATTTAAATCTAATTAAGACTATATAGAATAAGATAAAGGATTATATTAAGAAGTACTTTCTAGAGAATTAATCTTTTAACTAATTATAAGCTATAGTTAAGAAAGCTTAGGAGGCTCTTAATAATAGCTTAATAAAAAAGCTATTAGAGTTAATATATAAGCGTTATTAGACTATTATAAATACAAATAGAATATATATTTAATTCTAAATAGAGACTATAGCTAATTTAGTAGAGAGTTATATTATAACCCGGGAAAATAACCCCTCTAACCCCTACTCTTGCGTGGGGCGAGCTAACATACTTTTGCCATTATACTATAGTAGGACTCAAGACTCTTAGAATTTGCCACTCCCCGGAGCCTAGTACCATTTTCAGTTCTTAACGTTCATCCAGAGTGAGTCCGTCATTAAGGCCGAAACCCCTCCTTCCAATCGTGCTTGTGTCGCAATAGGGCCCTCTCATTGGTTTCCCGGAATGGCCGTAACGGAATCACACCATGAAACGCATAGTGCAAAGTAAAAGGCAGCGGAGGGTGTATACTTCAGGCATAGTCCGCTGATAGTAGACGGAGCAGTGCTCAATTGGGTGCATCTGGCAGGGGTCAACCCTGTACTCTTAGTCAGTTGAAGCCATACATGAAACGACATAGAGTTAGTGAGCAAGGGGTCGGAACAAGAGGTGTCGGCCAGAAATACGAGACGGCGATACAGAAAACATCGCAGAGCTATCCATAGGGGTCGGAGTTAACTAAACTCGTTCTCGCTGCTCCAGGATCTGAAGTCAAAATCAGATGGGTGGCGATGTTGAGCGGGCAGTGCTACAGCGCACGTTCAAATTGATCAACCGTTTACGTCCAGACAATGGGGACACCGACGGCCTCTATTTCTCCGTAAAGTCTAGAATCACAGGTTACTGGGCCGAGATCCAGGCTTCCCGACGATTGATCATCGGCTAACTCGGTATCATCCCTGCTCCCGTTTGTTTTCAGCTCTGCGGCGGATCGAAACGATCCGCCATGCGTCGTATCAGCCTTATTTGAGTAGTACCAGCTTACGTTTGTTCCATATTATAAGCTTTCTGCTCAGTTACGAAGCCGAACTTGGCTCTTATTGGAAGGTGGGCTGTCTCATGTGTATAGTAGGAAAAGGTCTATGCCCAGATGCCTCTATCATATGTTCGCTCACCTGTCTCTTATAAATAGTCACTCCTTCGACTTGCTAGTTAAAGTACTCCATCTCACATCAATCTATTCCTCCATCTTCGATCCTCACTCCAAGAAATTTTCACAATGAAGTTCTTTGTTTCTGCCCTCTTCTCCGCTGCGGTTGTCCTGGGACTATCTGGGGCCAACATGAGCCCGAGAGCGGACATCACAGGATCTTCCACCTTTTATGGCGGCAATCTCGCTGGCGGAAACTGTGGCTTTTCTTCCTATACGCTCCCTTCTGGCATCTACGGAACAGCGTATTCTGGAGCCAAGTGGAACAATGCTGCCCAGTGCGGTGCCTGCATCCAAGTTACCGGCCCCAAGGGAACCATCAAGGCCATGGTACGTCATCCAGGATTACGGCAAAACAGTATGCTAACTCTGTTCAGATTGTTGATCAGTGCCCTGAATGTGCCGAGGGCCACCTCGATCTTTTCGCTGATGCCTTCAAGGCTATTGGAGGAACAGGTGGTATCGTCCGAACCTCGTACAGGTTCATTGACTGCGGCATCACCAAGCCTCTGTACATCCGCAACAAGGAGGGCACCTCCCAATACTGGTTCTCCATGCAGGTCGTCAACCACAACCAGCCCATCAAGAGTCTCGAGGTCAGCACCGACAATGGCAGGACCTGGAAGGCTACAAACCGCCAGCCATACAACTTCTTTGAGAACCCCAGCGGCTTCCGCGTTGATAAGACAAGGGTCAGGGTCACGAGCACGAGTGGAAAGACCATTACCATCAACAACGTTGGCGTGGCTCAGGGCGCTCAGTACACCGCTACTAGCAACTTTTAAGATGACACGAACATGACCGGTTCTGTAAAGACCGGGGAGGGATAGTTGCAATGGCAGGCTCAAGGTGCAATGTAAATACGAAAAACTACCGTCATAGTTATAAATCCATCCAGTTTCCCTTCCATCTTACGCTTGCTCCATTTGCGCAGTCTTCTGCCCAACACCGTACGCCTCGGCCGCACGACGCTCAGCTACGGTTGTGTAAGTGCGGAATTGGCGGGTTGGGACGTGGTTCATAAACAGCTCGTCCAGTTCCTCATAGGTCCGCATTCGAGTCTCTGGGACAAAGAAATACGCAAGTACAGCAAAAATAAGCATAAAAGCTCCAAAGACGAAGCCAATCTTGGCCTTTAGGTTTCCGAATCCTGGATTGAACATGTACGGGGCAACGAATGACCACATTGTGTTGAGGGCAGCTGACATGGAGAGGGCGATGGCAAGCGTCTTTGTTCGCAAGACAGAGGTTGGCACTTCGCCAGCAATGGCATACACGGTAGATCCCACGCCGACGTTGTAGAAGAAGTTGTACATGGTGTAGAATCCCACGGCGGCGGTCGTGGCTGCACCCGTGTTGACGGATCCAGCAATTCCCATGCATATGAGCAATAGGCAAAGGGCGACGCAGCCACCAAAGTACATCGGCCGACGACCGTAGAAGTCGGAGACGAGGAAAGCGATGGTGGCACCAGACATTGACAGAATCTGGGCGCCGATCTGAATGGCAAATGACTTCTGGTCGCTGATTCCCAGGTACTGATACATCAAAGCGCCATAGTTGGAGACAAAGCCGAGTCCGGACATGGGCTCGGAGAGAAACACCATGACGGCGATCATGGTGCGACGGAGGTTGGTCCCTCGGAAGCAATCTATGTAGGATCCGTAGTTCTCCGTCTCGGCCTCCTCCAGAGTCAACTTGATGCGTTCCAGATGACCGTCGGCGTCTCGAGGATCGGAGTACAGGCGTTCCAAAGCATGTCGAGCAGCCGCCATTCTGCCCTTGCGGACCAGAAAGACGGGGGACTCGGGCATCAAGACCTGGCCCACGAGTGCTACAGCGGCAAACCCCCACTGAGCACAAATCAGCGACTGCCAGGACCAGGACGTATCCCACTTGGACGTAAAGTAGGACATGATTGTTGAAACGAATGGTCCGATGCATTGAGAAAGATTGCAGAAGCCGATGGCTGATGCCCGGATAGCCAGTGGCGAGATGTCGGCGATGTAGGCGGTGCACAGGTTGAGAAAAGCGCCAATGGCCACAAAGTTCATCATCTTGCCACCAAAGAACATGGCAATGGAAGTGCTTGCGAACTCAACACCGACCGATGCAATATTAATAGCAGCGGCGATCAGAATAACCGGCTTGGTTCCGTAAATGTCGGCAAAGTAGGACGCGGCCCAGGAACCAAGAATGGCGGCGGCGTTGGAACTACCACTGAGGGCCGACTGCCACTTTGTCTCGATGTAGTACTCGCCGTCCTGGAGACTGCCAAACGTCTCTTTGAAGACGGGAATGCTGATGACAGAGCCAGAAGACTGGTTTTCGAAGCCTCGGACAATGAGCGTCCAGAGCATGACGCCGATCCAGAACAGCAGCCAAGGGTCCTTTCGAAGAGTCTCCAGATACGTCCGGTTGTGTTCCTGTTGCTGAATTGCCCGTCCTCGAAGTTCATTGGTCATTGCTCCATCACCCCACGTTGCCCCCGACTGCTCTATGTGAGCATCCGAGTCGACTTTCGCCATGACTGCCAAAATGGGACACCGGTATGAAATCGGAGTCAAGAATTTGATACTTGAGCTTGTCCTCAGGAACCAATGTAGGCTGTAAAGAAACACCAACTTTTAAATTCCAAGACCCCCGAGAGTACATGTATATAAGTATTAGCTAATATACAGGCAATGATTATCCCATTGTGCGGGGAAACGCGGGGGTGCATACCTAAATGACGTTTGTTTCGCGCGACATTAGACCGAAAATGCCAAGTCTCTCCCTTGGCAGACTAACTAAGTCCTTGGTCTTAACTGCTATTTGGAAAGTGGCTGATCAAGAGTTGGAGAAGCGTGAGGCTGTGAGGCTGTGACTCTCGGCCTGAATTGCACCGAACAGGCATGAGAGATTCATCTTCGGCACTTGCATTCGGAAATCAAATACAACAGCTGAGACGAGAAATTGAATAGTAAGAGGTTCAGTTAAGCTAGTTGCTTGCGTCATTATAGACTGCTACTAGAAATAGGCCTAGTACTCTGTTTCATTGCCGTAAATCGCTCATCAGTTAAGTATTCTTGCGAGAGTTATTCTGATTAAACACGCTGGCTCGTGAGCCGGGGTTCCGGCCCGGAGAAATTACCCATGCTCTAAAGCCGTCCCATCATGCAGGCCCACAGCAGGGAGCCATAACTGCGCCTCTTCCCCCTGAGTAGAACTTCGAGTGACAAGCCAGTTTGTGTTTATTGGTTGAGTGACTAATGAGCGCAAATAAAATGCCACCTTTGACCCGGTAGTCGAGACTTAATGGTGCCCCCACGCTACCCACACACTGCCGTTGGAGCCTGGAGTATCTTGTTAGTCTAATCTATTGTCTCTCTGATGCCTTCTCTTTTTTTAATAGAGGCGGCGAATCATAGGTCTTGACTCGTGATATTGCTAAAAGCCCCGGCCAAATTGGTCTTCCTGGCGAGATCCACTTCCACGGTACTATCGCAACTGAAGCGGCCAAAGCCCAGCTATCAAGTGGGTCAGCCAGTTACCAGTTAACAGGAACTAAGTCGTAAAGCAGGTAGGCTCTGAGTAGATAGGCAGCACTATTCGACGTACTCTATCAGCATTGCGAATCGCTTCATCTCATCTACTGGATACCGCGTCAAAGTGAATGGTGTCTCGTTCAAACTCTAGGATTAGTTCACAGCCAAGATCAACTGGTCTTAATACCATCACATCACATGTAGAAATATCCAACGAGAGAAGCGATAAGAGTGAGAGAAAAAAGGTCTCAAATTCAATATTGTAACAAGAATACCATTCCCACTAACTGGGAGAATGGTTAACTATAAGTAGAACCTATCACAACAGCTAGGTCCGCGAGAAAGAAACCCCCATGTGCCATAAAAAGCATCACATCATGATAGCATAATAGCATTCATCAACGAATGACTTAGCAAGCGGGTAGGGAAGACTGGCCCTTGCAGTTGGCAGTGGTGCTGACCTCGGTGCTCTTGCCGGAGCCCTTCTGAACTCCCTTGAACTCTTGGCACACCTTTTTGACGCCGGAACCACATGATCCAGAGATGGTGGCAACATCCTTGTAGTTGGAGTTGATACCAACCAGGTTTTTGACGCCCTTGGCCTTGACGTTCTGGATGATGACGTTACGAGGACCGCCGTTGTTGGTGCAGTCACCGCATCCACGGTAGAGCTTGCCGGCGTTGACAACGGTGAAGTCCGTGATGGTGACCGTTCCGCGGCCGTTATGCTGGACAACCTTGTCCTTGGCCTCCTGGGCACCACCACCCTGAATCAGGACATTGCCATTTCCCAGAGCAGAGATGGCATCTATCAAGCTTGGTTAGACAAAACTGCCTTCATAGATGGCATGACATAGACTCACCTTCACAGACGTCTCGGAACCAGACATTCGTGAGAGTGCATCTTCCCTTGCAGTGGATACCTTCAAGCTGTCTCGCGCCAATGATGACGTTGCTCAGCGCGGCACCATCCGTCAGGACGAAGACAGCGTTCTCACCACCAGTGTCCTCGTCGTTGTCGCAGTCACGGCCACGGTCGTACTCGCGGTTTCCGAGGTCAATAGAGCCGGAAATGGTGCTGGGAGTGGGAAGCGAAGTGACGGTTCCCACTCGCGCAGGGATGTTCAAGCTCTGGGCGGAAGCAGCAGTGGCGAGAGCCAGAGTGGCGAGGGCTGACTGGAAGTGCATCTTGAAGAGCGTTGGATGATCTTGAGGTGAGGTAGAAGGCTGTGATGTTGCTGTGAGTGGGTGAGAAGGTAGCTATTCTTCTGGCAGTGAAGGCAATTGACACTCTTTTATATCTACTCGAGCTCATAGACAACAAAGACTGTGGCGCATTAAGGTAAAGAATAACCTTAAGCCGGGAACGGCCTCACTGCCGAGCTAAGGTCTAGAATTGCACGCTCTTTTGTCGTTCCTCCAATCGGCTGTTTGTGGACCTGGACGATGTGCAACACACATCGGGAAAACTCATGATTAAACTGGCCCCTGCAAGCGCTCTCCGTGGCGACTCCTGAAACTGCTGCAATAAAGGAAACGCGGTCTATGGACGCTCCGTTCTCAGATCGAGCCTAGTGGGCCGTCAGGGTGTCATGCACTAGCCGAGCTCGTAATTGCAAAGGACCGAAACGAGGCTCCAGTTTAACCACATTGCCTCACACGAAGACGGAGGTCGTGGACTTTGTTCTCATCAAGGACGAAAAAATTCGCCTCTAAACGAGTGAAAGTCTTCATGGTATCATGCCGAGGCCGGGAACTTTTGTCTCGACTGCCGAATGGAACCATCTCACTGACATGCCATCCTATAGAGGACAAGTCCACCTATCACAGCCATCGCCACTCTCTCGTTTCTCAGTCTATTGAGTACCCGAGCCGGCGTAGAACAGCCCTCCGTCGTTTCCTTTGTTCTGGGAGAGTAATTTTCCCTACGGATTGGCTCATTTATTTATCTAACCAGGAGGTGGGGGCTTGTAACTACGCCCAGGCTCTATACGTAGTCTGCAATCGTGACCATGTTAACTGGCCTTTTTTCTATTGGAAATGGAAGGAGATATGTCCAGGCCATCTCAGAATCGTCTAAGCATTCTGACAGCATACCCTTTCCAACTCTCATCCTATTTTTGTTCGTCCAGTGGGGAAGAATCATGTCGGCATGTGGGCTTTATTTGTCATTGCAGGCAGTTTCTGATCAGCCTCCAACCGTTACTAGTAACAGCTCACCGACTCAAGCCTAGCAAGCGCAGCTATTTACTTCGTCGCATGGGGACTTTCGGTTCTCGGCGTGGCGATGTCCCGAAAGATTGAAGGACGGATCCGTTCGTGTTGCTTGTAATGGAGACTGTATTTGATTGGAGCAAGATTTACTCACCGTGGACGACTTCTCATAGCACGCTAATGAGTGCGCAATTCGCTTCCAGTATCGCGTAAGGGGAAAAAAAAAGTCTGCGACGAACGAGTGTAGGGCCATTTTTAGCTTGCTGTACCAAAGATTTCAGCTGGGCAACATTAAAATTGCACAATGCTAAAATGAGGTGCCAGGGCGAAGGTGCGCCTTGAAACAAGATCGCACACACATGCCGCAGAAACAACCAGGGGTTCCGATAGTACTTATAAGACTTCTTACAGCCCCTAAATACTTTTAAAAGTAAACTAGCTCGCGATATGATCATATTTGTGTTGGCACATTTGGTCCAATGTTATGGAACGATCAGTGAATCATACTCCTTTAATCATTCCTACTACAATAAGTAATATTGCGCTGAGCTCCATTGACGGTACCTTAACGGTTCTGTTCATATTAGCGACAATCTTGTTGATGAACGGAAGTGGTAATATAGGGCTAGCCCGGGATAAAGTCCCATGTAATGGTTAAGGGTGCATGACCAACCCGGCAAGATCTAATACACTCATCTAGATGCTGATTTTTCTGGCTCCACGCTTCTTCTGGTTTGTTTGTACCTGGCTTACAGTCATTATTTGTTGCCCTTTATTATAAAACCACACGTCGTTCAATCATCTAGTTCAGGACTCTTTTACCTCCCTTGTAAGCCTCACGACCGGCGTTTTGACATTGCAACGTGGCCGAGATGTTTTGCTTCGCCAGAAGCACTGGGCGTCTTGGAGGGCATTTCTTGGCCGTAATGTAGAGTAGAAACTTATTCTCCCAAGCAACTTCCGAACTCTCGCTCTCGAACCGGGATTATCGACTTTAGGATGAAGCAAGGACACTTCGAAGACATGCCCCAATGATTGCCACGACTGGGCGGCCTATCTAATCATGTGATGGCCTGAGTTGCAGTCGTCCCCGACAGGAAGATATAGTTAAACCAAATTCTCCCAAACAAAACACTATTGAGTACACTAAATGAACCTTCTGCCAAAATTTAACGCGGTGAAAATACCCACCCGCTACCAGCTTAACAGAAGAGTATATGGCCGGCAAGAGCAACGTACAGTAGATGTGTATGAAGACGATTGCTATCTGTGCATAGGTCAACTCCAAGCGACTACTCACTCAAGGATTAGTGGCTACTCTCAAGAACAAGCGGCTACTTACAGGGACTGGCGATGCCGTGGTGTTGACTTGACCCTCTGATCCATTCTACCTTAGAGTAGGTTATGGCTAGGTTAATTAATATGGTATCTTTATCGGTATACTTATTGGTGCATGGAGAAAGAATTGTTGGTTCTCCTGGAAATATTCATCTATCAGCTTTTCAGATGGATTGTGCTCACCCCCAGGAAGCTCATACCATCTAGCAACACCAGTCTACCATCCTCATATCCAGGGAACAGTAGACTAGTCGAACAAATGTTCGCCTTGCATATCTTCTTCCTGGGGTTCTCTTTCGCTTTAGGCACTAACTAATAATTTTCAGCTGGATGCCTTAGTAGTTATACTCACCTAATGTGCCTATTTACTTTCTTCGACATATGAGTTCAAGGCTTTTCTTGAAGACCATTTTAGTCAGTGATTCTATCCAACTCATCGAAACTCTTCCTAACATGTCATAAGTCTCCATTGTGTGTCTAGACCGATCTTCCCAGGCATCGAAGAATTTCATAAACGAGCATTGAGATGAGTATCTTTATCTCATCTCATTAAGAACAAGACGGCTGTTTGGAACACCGTTAGTATCTCTGAGAGTAACAGCTAGCGATAGACGCTACACTGCTGTCGACTGTCGTCCTAGGTGATGCACGAAAGTAATCATTCATGAAAGACGTTGAGGACTTTTTTAATCTGTGAACTCGATGGTACTCTACGCGATCTACGCTTTATCGAAGAGGCTATCTGTTGTGAGGTCCTCGTGGGACTTGGCGCTTCACCTTGTCGCTTTGGTCTACATATCCGCCGTTAGAGTACAGGCTGATAGCTACCTAACGCTTGATAACCTGTTCGCTAAGCTCCTTCTACCATCTATAGTCTTGCTAGAGGATATTGATGCCACTGGTGCGACACACTCTCGTGATGCTGATGGTGAGAACTCCGGTGAAAAGGGGAACGCCACGGACAGGATCCGATTGACGCTTTCGGGACTGCTCGATGCTATTGACGGTGTGGCGCCTCAAGAGGGTTGGCTACTCATCATGATAACGAACTACATCGAATATTTAAGCATACTATACAGGCTCGCCTAACAAGATAAAGACGTTACTCAACAGTAGAGGGACTATTGATAGTGTACCCGAACGCGTCAACTAATCACGTGCAAGTGACACCTCGCATCGCGTCACGAGGCTAGAACTGAGCACAATGTAGATGCGGGGGATTCACATGCGAGCTGGAATTCCATTCAGTTCAACCGCCGATCACTTGCTCGTCACGACGCTATACGCTATGAGATATCGTGACGGCATCCCCTCCGACTCCTCATCGCCTGTAGTAGAAGCAGGAGGGCCAGATGGTGATGGACGCGGCGATGACGGCCACATCGACCCAGCAGCCCGGAGATCCCTGTGGCATCGCAACCAATACTACGGATCGTTGCTCTTCAACATCGCGGCATTCATCCTTCCCGCTCTTTATGGCACGCTCTCCAAGCTGTGGGTAGCCAACATTGACGCGTCAATGGTTGTAACCACCGACAGCTACACCTACATGAACACCGCGTCTGAGGCTTTCAATGAAGGCCTCCCGAGGGCGGCCTGGCTGATCATTGGCGACACGGCATCGCGAGATCTGCCATGACGGCTTCAGTTGACCCATACCTTGATCGCTTTCCAGTCTGTCGTGGGACTCATCTTGAGCATCGTCTTTGTTGCCGCGGCATCCACATTTGCGCATAGCTTCGTGCCGGTAGAAGTACGGCAAGCAAGCCTAGCCTACGTTCGCATCGTGGCTTTCACAGTACTCAGCGGTGCGATTGAGACTGCGGTTGCTTCAGCTACCAGAGCTTTGGACAAACCGGACGTGCCGCTGGTCATCAGTTCCATCAAGTTCGCCATCAACATAGTCCTGGACTTGTTGATCATCTCCCGGTTCCACGTCGGTTCCTTCAAGCCCACAGTCAAGATGCAGGGCATCATCCAGCTTGTTTGCAACATAGTGGCCGCAATCATCGGGCTCTTATATTTCTTCTGGTCCAACAGTCTGCCTGTCTGGCGAAATCTAAAACGCCCATCGCATGAAAATGGCTTCAGAAGCATCAGCCACAGTATGGCCCCAACCCCACGGGCCCTGGCGATCCTTCTTCGTCCAGGGATAATCTTCTTCATCGAGTCTGCGGTTAGGAACGCTCTCTACCTCTGGCTCGTTACCACCATCGTGGCTTTGGGGTCAGTGTACTCCACCGCCTGGGGCGTGTTCAACACCATCCGTTGGGGGCTGGTCATGGTCCCTGTCCAAGCACTCGAGGCGACATCTCTCCAGTTCATCAGCCACGAATGGGGCGATTTGCGGCGGGGTCAATGCCCGGAGGCCCAAGGCAAGCAGGAAACAGGTTTACACAATCATGCGCCCTGCTTTGCGGTCTCTCTTACTCGCTCTTCTCGTTGAGGTTCCTGTCGCGATATCTCTCTCACGAGTCGGCGCCCGGCCGTTTGCACGCTACCTTAGCGAGTCAGACGAGGTGGCAGATGTCACTGCGTATATGTGGCGGACGATTGATTGGTGTTATGTCTTTTACGCAATGTCAACGCAGATTGCTACCGTCCTGCTAGCTACTCGACCCCGATGGTATTTATATCAGAGCCTGGTGAGCAACCTGCTATATGTTCTGCCGTGGGCTATAGCGTGTCAGGTCGTCAACTTCAACCAAGAAAATGCGTGGTCTTATCATAGGTTGGTTTTCGGGGGTAGTCTTGTGTTTAGTTTCCTCGATGTTCTTGTTTTTGTCGCCGTGTGGGCTGGTGCATTAATATCTGGCAAGATGAGACTGGAGGCTTTTCGAGAGTAACCCACGAGTAACCAGACAGAAACGCCTAGAGCTTCCATGCTTTACTTACACTTGCCCTTAAAGTTAAAACCTGTAGTTCATGATGCAAGCTGCAGGAGCTCCCATGTGTATGGGCCCACGGGATAACAGCCTACTAGAATAATTAACCATAACCATAACGTACTCTAATAAAGTCTTTTAAAATACAATCTGCATACAAATCTTATCCTTAACCCTAATGCTATCTCTAACTCAACCCCGAACCACCCTTATCTATTGACGCCAACCTCTATCCCTCAATATTACTTTAGGTGGCTGAGGTTAGCTGATGGGGCACAAAGAGAAATAAGGGGGGACCTTGAAATAGACTCGATTTGTATGGTTGTTAGTGCACGTAACAAAATTTTTCTGGTGCCCCCAGCAATGTTCTGATGGATGGGCATTCAAATCGAGCTTTTGCGCATCATACCAAGTTCGATTGCCCGTTTTCCATTGCAATCGCAGATCTGCTATTAATATCAAGGTGGCTTCTATACCAGGAGGGTCTTCTGGAACTGCTAACGCCGATTGGAATTTCGTCTGCTATGGTGGATGGGATGCTCTCAACACGGGAGAAATGGAAAGAGCTGAGAAGTCAAGTTTCGCGGCATTCGTCTCGCACAGCCTCGTCAGCGGATTTCATTGATATCCTCGGTAGACGTCGTCACCGATAGTTCCCAGACGAGGATTCTCCGAAATTGTCGGGCAGACCGAATTTAGCCCTACCCAGATCTCTTCGGTATTCGGAGGAGCTTGCACAGCGATGAATACTTTATTCTGGTCATGATTTATGGCTTGACGCAAGAGGATGCGAGGATCGGCGTGAGAGACCAACATGGAAGAAAGTAAGGGGAGGACAACTACGAGCGGTGATACATTACACATACGTTAACCAAATAGTGAAAGTGTGACAGGTCCTGCCCCTTTCAAAGCTTGAATTACATAACATTTTTCTGAAAGGGCAGCGTATTTGATCGGTGATCACACGCCAAGGTCAGCGTGATTTTATCATACGTAACTCTGGATGTACCGACGCCTTCTACTTGGTTTAAATACATCTTTTTTTGTTGGTTTATTGGTGGAAAGCATATTCTAGTATAAAGAGACCATTTAGGAAAGTAGCATCCCTCAGAGGCCCTATAAAGTAGGAAGAAATTTGTGATTATTCAAGCAGCAGGAATAGGATTGGAATTTATCAATAGATTGTGGCTGAGCAGCCCGAGATGGGTAGAATGATGGAATAAAGGGCTAAATGAGTGATAACTAGCTGTAGCGACAGCTATTTTAAAGACCTGCTGTTATTGTACGGCTATGCGATTGTTGATGGTGATGAAGACAGATATTTTAAATACCCTACCCTAGAGCTACAGTCCTCAAGATGAGGGTGTCAAGGTGTGCCTACGTCGGCGCCGGAGCGCTGCTTGATGAAGGTTAGGTAGCAATGATCTTCCCTCTTGCGCATTAGGGTAGTAGCACTCGATCAACCAGCATGGGGAGCAAGGAGTTAACTGTGTGTGTGCTCCCCGGGGTCAGATCTGTGACAGGCGGTGCACCCCGCAGCAGAGAGTCGCAAATACTGCATTTGATCAATCTTGAGCCATCAGCAGGGGTAGTTCTCGGAATAGGATATCACCTACATAATGAGATGACAGAGACTACATAACTTGTGGGCGACGGTGATGGTGGTTCATGTTACAGCCCAGTCCCCCGGAACAGCGGTGTGGGCTAAAAAGAGCAGCGAATGTTCCCTTGGGCACCGTTTCGCTGTTTCAATTAGCCGAGGATGAAATAAAGCCATGATTACCAACAGGCCATATCTGTAAGCAAGAACTGCGCTTGCAAATCCATAGCCATGTATGAAAACCGAAGAAGACTCATCTTTCTATGTTCCGTTCCCCTTGGCGGTCGATTGCGCGATGACGAGCTTCTTCACTACCGTGGCCTTATTATTATTGCCTAGGTTTTGACCATCTGACCCCAATTCAAGGAATGACCAAGTTCAACCCCGGAGCTTGCGGGGGAATTGAGGTATTTGTCAGATAAGATTGTGAAAGAAGTGCAAAAGTGGACTGCTCCGCAATACAAACTCTGGACATGGTAAGTTAATATGTACCTCCACAAAGATTCCCGGGCATTGAACATCCCTACCCGCTGAAGTGAGGGGTCACGCATCCATCCCGGTGCAATCCCACAAATACAAGATGGCGACGCTGTTTCCATCTTTCCATCTTACTTCTACATCCTTCACGCAACCTGTCTCCAAAGATCTAATGATTGCAACACTCACAAACAGTATAAGCGTATTATCGCCTTGGCTGGTTATCTTGAGCGTAGGCATCAGGCAGGATGCTACCCCCCCACCTCTCGGAGAGACCTCCAGAATGGAATGGACCACACAAGGAGTTGGAGTTTCTTTCTTCACTGTATTAGAAGCCGTGGTGGATGACTTTTTCTCCTCCCTTGGGTCTGAATAAGTCTCGCCCATGGGTGGTGGCGCCACCAGCAATGCATCAGACACAGTAAACTGTGACGATCAAGAATTGATGATCCACAAATTACCATTACCAATATGGTTTGCTTAGAATAACAGGCGGAATCTCCGCTCCGTCTCAGCATATTTGAGGCACCATGCCTTAACAATGTGGTCGTAATGCTGACATGATAGCTCATTCTGTATTCCAGTTGGCCTGCGAGCGCAGTACCCACCAGAACACTGACGATAGGTACATACAGTCACGTATAGCAGAGTCAAGCAAGAAAGAATCAAATTGCAAACATATGACCGCCCGCGACAGTTGGGGATTGTCATTCTTCCCCGCAGAGTATATACCAGAGCCCATCCGGGGTTCCCCATTCGCGGGGCTGCTGAATTGGCGATTCAAGCAGGGAACGGAACGTGGACACTGATGCGAACACATCGTGTGGTAATATCCGTAGAGGGCTGCCAGCTATAGGCGGTCCAATGACGGTGCCAAGGAAAGAGGGGGCCTGGTAATAGGAACGAGGTAGCACCGAGTGTGCCTCAAGGCGCGAGTTCACGGCGACAAGGAGACGACGCGGCGCGGGTGCGTGTGCGTGATGTGATGCATGGATCAGCGTTTGGCAATGAGCGAGCTGCCTCTTAGGGCAACGGGGCAATCGCCTAAAGAAGGACGACGGGTGTAACTTACGGCGAGCAGCGTACTGGAGCAGTGGAGGTCGCTGGTGGGTTTACGAGAAGGATGGATGTCGGGTCGCCGGTGCCGTGTTCCATGCCATGCTGCCATGCTGGGTGCTATTGTAGCAGCGGACTAGGCCTCAGCCTGGTTAGCCTGCCGCTTGTTAGCCCTTGTGGGCTGGCATGGGGTAGCCTACTTGCCCAAGTCACTCACTACTGTTGGTGCGGAGGAGCAACGCGGGTTCGCTTGGCTTCTTCTTGACCTTGTTCTCTCTGCCCCGGAAGAATTCCCTTCCAACGCGTGCCGGGCTCGGCCTCTAGACCGTCTCCCTATTCGGCCGGGTATCGCAGCCAAGGCCACTCTATTCGGCCGGGTATCGAAGCCCCCAGGACTCCCCTGCGCGGGCTGGCATCGCAACGTTGCTTGGCGGTTGACACCCCGGAACTGACCCCAGCTTTTGGGTCCCCGCAACTGTTGGAGTCCAAGTCCGGGGCCCCTCGACCGGGTTGGACATCCCTCGGGGCCATCTAACCCGCCCGCTGAGCGCTCGGCCAGTTCTACCCCGCAAGCATCTGGTCTTCCCCAGGCGGATGGATCTCCCCCGGAATGGAACATGGAGAGAGACGAGGAAAAGTATGAAAGACGGCAGCCTTCCCCGCCCACTGTCGTTTCTGTTTCTCTCCTCTCCTCTCCTCTCCTCTCGTGTACGTTATTCATCCAGGCCATCCATCACCAGTCACCATGAGTAATCTTGTCGATTATAAGTCGCATGGCGACGCCGCAGAGATCGAGAAGGAGGCGGCCGTCTCCAAAGAGGAACATGCCTACGACCTCGACGAAAAGGCAAGGATGGCCGATTACAAGGCCGATGCCGTCGAGGCAGAGAACGCCGAGCACAACATGGGCGTGCTGGAGGCCGTTCGAGCGTACCCCATGGCATCCTTTTGGGCGTTCATCATGTCGTGCACCATTGTAAGCTGTTTTACGTACCCCGGTTTCCACCCAACGCTTCCCGCTCCCGCCAGCCATCGTTGCTAACACCGCCGCCGTCAGATTATGGAATCCTACGATGTCTTCCTCATCGGCAACTTCATCGCCCTCCCCGCCTTCGCGCAAGAGTACGGCGTCTACCACGCCGCCAGCGACAAGTTCGTCATCGAGACCAAGTGGCAGTCGGCGCTTCAAGTGTCTGGCCAGCTCGGCGCGCTCATCGGCGTCTTCGTCGCCGGTCCCCTCACCAGCCGCATCGGATACCGCTACGCCACCTTGACCGGCCTCATGCTGCTCAACGCCTTCATCTTCACTTTCTACTTTGCCAACTCGCTTCCCGTCATCTTCGTGGCCCAGCTGCTCGAGGGCGTGCCCTGGGGCATCTTTATTGCCAACGCCCCGGCGTACTGCAGTGAGATCGTGCCAATCGCGCTGCGAGCCCCCGCCACCCAGATGCTGCAGATGTTCTGGGCCATTGGCAGTATCATCGTCGGTGCCGTCACCTACCATTACAACACCAGCCTCCACTCAGACGCCTACAAGTACGTGCGCATCCGCATCACAAGCAAGTCCTTCACTGACAAAAGAAACCAGGATCCCCATTGCGCTTCAGTGGATGTTCCCCACCCCGCTCGCTATCCTCATCTTCTGTGCACCCGAGTCGCCCTGGTGGCTCGTTCGAAAGGGTCGTCTCGACGACGCCGCACATGCCATCGGCCGCCTCGGACGCAAGTCGACGCTGAAGCCCAACGAGACTGTCGCCATGATGCGTCGTGTCGTTGAGCTCGAGAAGTCCTCCAAGGAGCCCAACCACCTGGAGCTGTTCAAAGGCACTGACCTCTACCGTACCCTCATTGTGTGCTGTGTGTACCTGGCACAGAACCTCACGGGTAACCTCATCGCCAACCAGGCCGTCTACTTCTTCGAGCGTGAGTTGTCACCATCGCTGCCTTAGATGAATGCGTGTGCTAATCCAATCGCAGAGGCCGGCGTGTCGACCGATACTGCCTTCGCCCTGGGTCTCATCACCTCGGCTCTCCAGATGATCTTCGTCATGCTCTCTTGGATCCTCACCACGTACCTCGGCCGACGTACCATCTACCTCTGGGGTTCGGCCTTCAATGTCGTCCTGCTTATCGCCCTCGGTGTTGCGGGCTCTGTTGGCAAGTCGACCTCCGCCTCTCTGGCGATGGCGTCCTTGGGCCTCATCGTCTCCGTCCTGTTCACCCTGGGACCTGCGCCCGCCTCGTGGGTCATTATTGGAGAAACCTCGTCCATCCGCCTCAGGCCACTGACGACTGGAGTGGGACGCGCTTCGTACTACATCGTCGAGATTCCTTGCATTTTCCTCGGAAGTTGGATGCTCAACCCGACGGTAAGACCTTCACCCTCGCGAGTCTGGTGGTGATAGTTGCTAACATGGTGCAGGGCGCAAACCTCGGCGGCAGGTGTGGTTACGTCTGGGGCGCCACCGGTTTCGTCTGCTTGGTCACGGCATACTTCTTCCTGCCTGAGATGAAGGGTCGATCCTACCGCGAGATCGACATCTTGTTCAAGCGTCGTATCCCGGCTCGCAAGTGGAAGAAGACGGTTGTCGGTGTGCAGGACGACGAGTAGATGGAGATGCAAATAGGAAGGCAGTGGCAGGACGTGCCAAGAGCGACACGTCGGTGGATGGAGAGCCACGCACACGATGCACTCGCTGTACGAATACTTTACAGGTAGCAGTGAACATACTTGCCTTAAATTCGCTCGTGCCTCGCCCTGCTATTCTTGGACTCTACTAAGATGATCGATTTGGGGCGGAAAAGCAACGACAACCACAACCTCCTCGCCCCTTGGTCGTGCTGCTCTCCCCACAATTTCATTCTCATCCTCATCCTCTTTGCCTCTTATTCTCTCTACTCCTGTTGCATGACTTAAAGACCATTTACATCGACCAGTGAATGCCACCGGTACGATAGCCAAGGGTGTCAAGAAGCTCAACTGGTTCCAGAACCTTATCGTTAACAAGGTTGTCAAGACTGAGAGCGGTGGTGATACCCTTACGCTCTCGCATGACTGCTATTCCTGTGAGGTGACGGCCGAGGCAATTCTACGGCAAGCTCGAGGGTCAGGTTGCGAAGTTGACTCTCGACCTCAGCGTCAAGAAGGCAAGGCTTCCGATTTGCAGAATACACTCAGCGATTCCCGGAATCAGGTTGCAAGTGACACAGCAGCGCTCACCAAGTCAGTCGGTGAGCTTCAAGATCTCCTCAGAAAGGGTTCTAACCAGATGCCGAGGACCACAGAGCCCTCGAGGTAGCTCTTGAGGCGTCTGGACGCAGAATTGCTTGCCCTATCAGGAGTATAGGCTGGCCTGGAGACAGGCATATCACAGATCTCCGGCTTGGAGACAAAGGGCGTTGACCTCGAGCCCTAGTTCAAGTCGAGAAGAAGCAGAGCGACCAGCTCCGGGAAGAGAACTCGAGTTTAAACAAGGACCCCCAGGAATCGAAGGCTAAGCCGAGGAAGGTTCTGGCCGATCGTTCATTTTCCAACAACGAGGTCAATGAGGCCGATGAAATCGAGGAACTGCAGAAGGAGAGAGTGGGGATCGAAGACGTTCGTGATGCCAAGGAGGTCGCATTCAATAATCTCAAGAACGCCGACATCCGGATACTAGAACTTTGGCATCAACTGACACGGGGCAGCTGACTCTTGACACCGCGCAGCAGCATCGTGGTGGCCGTTATTTCGTTCTTGAAGAAAGAACTAAGATTTATTGGATAGTCTTTCTCATCTATTCTCCTTAGACGGAGTTGGCCGTGATTTGGTGCAGATGGAGATAAATATTCCAAAGTCGGAGATGGGCAGTTGATATCCCCGTCGACCTTCGCGATGGAGTTATTCGAGCCTTTTTATCAAACCAGATTGTCTGAAGAGAACATCATCAAGCCGCTCAGACAAGGCCCGGAATCTGGATCTAACATCACGCCATGCAACCTCAGAATCCTGCTCAAGGCATCATGCCTTCGAAGAACTCAAAACGCAGCTCGACCTTCCGAGAGTGACCGAGCAAACCATTTTCGCAACTCCGACAACAGCAGAGAAGCCCGCTTCGTCCGGATTCTTGAGCAGTGCCGTGTAGAATTCGACAGGATAGCCGGCGAGGGCACCGGTCGGAAGAAGCCTAACGTGGTGTTTTCAAGGATTACGCACCTTCGGAGAGTCTGCAATCACGGCGTAATATCAATTGACAACACCAACACTGGATGCTCGAATTGGCCAACTGTGTCTAAGAAACCAGGAACGAATCTCAGTCTTCGAGTGCAGACCTAACTTGTGATTTCTGCAGCACCCAAAATGAGGAAGAAGACCTACTCGGCCCTCTCGATTAATGTCCTTTGTGTGACAGGGCTCAACCAGAAATAAACGATGGATCTTCCACTATCACAGCATCCACACAGTCCTATTTGCCGCTTCACCCTCCGCTGCAATGAACACATCAAACTTTACCCCAAACATGCAAGATCATTCATCGGTCATTGGTGACCTGATGGGACAATCTTCGAACAAACTGTTAGCTTGTGTAAGCCACGGGATGATGTAGCCTGCGCGATCTCATGTGCGAAACGAGCGAGGTAACAGCTAACAAGATGTGTAATGATTCTGGCCGAATGAGTGACTATGATGAGACTAATCTGCGTGGTGACTCGGAAATAGTTAGGCAAAGATACCTTGGACAACTTTACTGCTTGAGTAATTCATCCTCTTTCTTAATAATCTCCTTAAACCCCTCCTCTGTGATCCTCTTCACTCCAAGAAGCTCGTTCGCTTTCTCCGTGTCACCGGTCAGCTGCAACTCCGGGTCAAATATAAACCGGAGAACAATGTCTGTGACGACGGAAATGTCGAAATCGCCTTGAAAGAGTCTCTTTTCTCCCCTCTCATACCGTTCGAGAGTCTTCACATGCGATACTTCAAACTGCTCCCCGGGGAAAGCCTCGTGGACGAGTTCCACGATGCGGTTTTGAGTCAGCGATATGACTTCAATGGTAAAAACTTGGTTTTTCGTTTCCTCGGGATGCCGAAGCACTCCGACGACAGCGTCACCGAAAGCCTTTCTGGTCGTGATGCCAAATCTCAGGTTTCCACCATCGTGAATAACCAGATGTCGTTGAGGTACCGACATGCAGTTCGCTGCGCCCATGATCCATTCAAGCCATGGGCCCCCAAGCAGAGACGTGTACTCGATCCGACCTTCAGCGGCGGCTTTTTGCACTGCATTGTCCACCTTGATCTTGGTGGCCGAGAGGGGGATGCGCTGAGCTGCCGGCTGGCGATGGTCGGAGCCGAATTCAGAGGGAATGTATCGTCCGACTCCGGCAGCGATGGCGGCGTCGAGGACACGCAGTTGAATCTCTTCCAGGTGGCCAGGCAACGCATTTACAACCGCGTCAAAGCCTTGCAATGCTCCCCTGATGCTTTCGAGGGACTCATAGTCCACGGAGACAATTTTCACGTCGGGTGGAAGCCGCTTTGACGAAGGGTTTCGGGCCACCACGGTGACCTGGAAATCCCCAGCAGCAACAATTTGACCGACAATAACATTTCCTAGGTCGCCGGTTCCCTGTTGCTCTCGTTAGCTTCGAGAGAGCGAATAGAAGCAAGAATGTGAAATGAGACTACTTACACCGACCACAGCCACAGTCTTGATGGGCGCCATTCTGAAATAGGGTCTGAAAAGATTGACGATTTATGAGGTTGAAGTGCAAGGAAACCCTTCTTTTATGTATGTCTGTCATCCGTCTGTCTCCGGCGGCAACCCGAGGTGGATGAGTAATTCATACAATGATACAAATGCCTCTGGCGGCATCCCATAGTAGACAGTACATGAGATACCGGTATTCATCCGTCTGTCTCGGCGGCATCCCGTAGTGGATGAGTAATTCATACAATGATACAAATGCCTCTGGCGGCATCCCATAGTAGATAGTACATGAGTTATTCATCCGTCTACCTCGGGCGGCATCCCACATTCATGCAAACGCCATCCCGCGGGTCCGTCGGACCCCGGCGGCATCCCACGACGGCATCCCACGGCGGCATCCCACGGCAGTCTGGACCAAATGGGATGACAAATCTCCACTCTGTTCTTGGTCACTTTGAAACCCCGCCATTGCAAGTTCGTGCTTGATGATGGCGCATTTCAGCACTCCACCCAGAAATGCGGTTCGCTTGCGACAGAGAAGGCTGCGGCCGGTTGTACGCCCGGAAAGAACATCTCTCGCGACACGTCAAGGAACACCACCAAACGAGGCAATTTCAATGCGGATCCTGTGGGTCCAGCTTTAGTCGACTGTAAGGAATACCCAGACCCCTACTGCCTTCTCATATCTGAACGCTCGTTCATACTGGGACTGTCCAGGGATACACTCCGTCGGCATTCGACAAGTCACGCTGGCCTCGTGCCTGAGCCATCATCACGCCGCGTCTCCCAGGCTTGTTTGCCGTGTCGCCAGGGCAAGAAGAAGTGCGATGGCCAGCAGCCGGAATGTTCCCGCTGCAAGGCAAAAGACACCAAGTGCGAGTGGCCAGTTCCAGATGGAAACATGGAGCCCGGGGGGAGGGAGGAGGACGATGCAGAGTTGTTGAGCCACAAGAGTATTGCTAACTCAGGTCGAATCGATAATCAACCCAGCATCCCACAGCCTTCGAGGGATACGGCAAATCAGGCACAGCACCTTCTAGCCAGAAACACGATACAACAGGAGCTACAGGCCGTCTTTTTTTCTCGCTTCCACCCTCACTGGCCTATTTTGAACCAGGGAACGTTCCAGTCCGGAACTCCAAGAGATGGCCTGCTCCGTACCGTCGTGGCTGTTGGCTTGTGGTTTTCCATGACTGCAAATGCCCAACATCATGCAAAGCAACTTCTAACTAGCCTTTTAGAAGATTCGGCCAACAAAGTTGTGAGTCCACGCCCGCTTAGAAATGGCCCCCGGCAGCTCACTGGAGCCCACTGGATCATCCCATCGTGGCTAACAGAAAACGCAGTTGTTGATGGTTGGACAGGCCGAACGAGGAGTTTTGGTACCTGGAGAGAAGATCCTATCAGAGTTGCAGTCAATTCTCATCCAAACCGTCATGGTACCCTGCCTTGGCAACGACGGCCTAGCGAGGGGGCTCATGACACAAACCATGTTGTCGATGGTGCTGAAGCTCGCCGGGCTCCAGAATCAAGACACAATAGAATTCGGCCATGGCCAACTCGGCGACGAAACAGACTTGAAAGAGTCATTTCAACGGTAGGTCTCTTTCCCCCCAAAACCAGCTCTTAGTAAAAAGCCGTCTACTTACGCCATGGGTATAGTCTTGCTCTACTGAGCTTCAAGAACCACATCATTCTACAAACCATAGGACGAATCGTACACCCATGGCAAAGGATCTCCCGTCTCATCGACCCTGCAATGCTCCGTCTCAAGCTCCCAGTGCCTCCAGAAAGACGGAGTCCAGGGCTGAGTAATTCAATGGGTGGGGAGGATAGAGAAATAACTGCTGACACGACCGGGACTACAGAGGAACACGGATTGATCAGCGATATGTGCACGAAAGCACTTGCTGAGGGGCACCAGCGGCCGCTCGAACCTGTCAATAACGTTGACGAGGGCTTAGGCACGGTTATGTGGCTCTGGATAAAGAGACAGACTGACACCGATCCAGCATTTGTTGAACCAGTCAGAGCTTACGTGTTGGAGCAACTAAAGAAGGTTACTTCAATAGCAATCTCGTAACTACCAGTCCCTTGACTCTGATTCCGCTGCCACGTCCGCTGGGGCACAATGAGACGATCCGGGATGTAGCTAGCTTATCAAGGACAGGAGCAATAGTGTTAAAAAGGAATGTAAATCGGAAGTCATCTATGCATCTCTGGAAAGGCATTAACACATTGCCGTGTGCACCTCATCTCTACATCTGTTTCATTTTGTCAATCGACGAGACTCTGGCTATACATTGAAAAGGACGACTCGTTCATAGAGTCACGACTGCTTATAGTTGTACGAATTAACGACTGTTCATGAATACCCTACCACGACACTCGTCCACATTACGTCAATGGGTATCTTGAGAACCCAGGTTTAATCATCTTTGGCTTTCTGAGAGTTCTGCTTTGCCCAGTCTTCGATGGACAGGATATCAGGTATCAGCTCCCTGGTCTCCTCAACACTTCCCGGCTGGCAGTTTTCGTGGTAGAGCCACTGGGGAGTTCGTTAGCATCTAGTAACACTCATTGTCGATCGCGCCGTCATCATGGTCCTTGAAAACTTACATCGAACATCTGCCTATAATGGTGTGGCGTTAGCCTGATGATCACCCAGCGAGGCAACCAGATCCTCCCCCAGCTCTTGGTGCCTTCGCCCTTGTCCAACGCGCTCTGCAGCTCATCTACATCAGCGACCTGGCCGGCGATTGTCAACACCTTGCCATTATACTTCTCGGGATTGAGGAGGGCAATTGCTATCGCTTTTCCAATATCCCTGCAGGAAATGTATTTCTGTTTCGTGTTACCCATAAGCGATTCCATGGCACTCAGAAAGAAGAAGCGGCCGATCCCAGGAGGAGGGATGACTTCCATGAATCCCACCGGTCGGATGGCGGTCCAACTCAGCCCAGATGCTTTGATGTACTCTTCGATCTTATATTTGGTGTAGAAATGTTCTACGGCTTGAGCGATATCGGCGCCAGCCACGGAGGAAAAGACCAGATGCTTGATACCTGTCATGTTCATGTTAGCGGCCACATTGAAAACGCTGCCCGAAAGATTACCCACCAGCGTCCTTCGCGACATCTACATATTGCCGTCCCTGCTTGAGTTCCCCCTCGACATCTTCGGGTCCTCGAAAGTCAGTCACCAGATAAGCGGCGTCGACTCCCTCAAATGCTCTGACCAGGCTCTCACGATCAAGCAGGTCACCTTTGACTGCCTGCACGCCACGGCGCTCCAAAGCCTGAGCTGCCGACGACGATGGATTCCTGGTGAGAGCCCGGATGGTCAAGTCAGGGTGGCCTGATGCGAGCAGCGCTTCAACGACACCGCCGCCCTGCTGGCCTGTAGCACCCGCGATGAGGAAGGTTGGCATCGTAGATTGGGACTGTGCTGATTCGGACAGGTTGGAGTGTTGAAAGGAAGTTGATTCCAAGTCAATCTTGTCGCCTGTGAAATTGGTTAGGTATCCGTCTGCCCGGTTTACCGTGACAAATGTGACGCTATGCTCGGCACTCGCACATTCTCGGTGTCCGACAACAGCGAAGGCCGACAGGTGCCAAGGTGCCAAGGTGCCAGAATTCGATTTGGTACAGCCCACGAGGATTAAAATTTAGCCGTTTCTTTTGCCACTAACTTCCCTTTTCGTCCAAGTCTGATCGCACATAAAATGGGTAGTGACTGTTCTGTTGTGATATGGCACGAAGGGCGAAGCAGGCCTGGACTCGGAAATTGTGCTTGAGAATTCGCAACCGGTGACGAGCGAATGCAGCCCAAAGAAGAAGCTCTTCTGGTCAAGAAGGTTGATGCCCGAGCACTTGGACCAAGGCTTGCGAGTTGGTAGGCTTGTAACTTTCGGTAACTTGCTGCACAGCCAACTGCCCATCTCCTCCAAAATAAATAGACTTGGTCATGGCTGCGGTGGTAATTCGTGGTTTGGGTAAATGTTTGAAGGTAGTTGGGGAGAAAGATGAGGAAGATGCTGTTGTTTACTCACTTCTTGTTCACCAGGTGTGAAGCACGCCACTAGATATATCCAATTTCACAACCCCCACAGACCAATCCTTGCCGTCACTACCGTAGTCATCGTTCTAGATAGCAATGTGGTGACATTCCGTCTCGGACTCGAGATGTGGGCTAGTCGTCGTGGCTCGGACCTGGGCTGCTGCTGGGTTGAGACTCCATAAGACCGAGACGCTAAGACGACCCCACGCAGCCCCTACTAGCGGTGAGAATTATTCGATCTGATAATTTTTCAAGCAATCTAAGACTGTGCACGTTGAAAGAGAATTTGAGACTGTCAAGTACGGTGGAGGTATGCTATGGTGAAAGATGGCGGCGCATTGAGGAAGCTCAGAGGCAGCATGGAGCAGTCCAGGCTTCAAATACTTAGACTTTTCTTCTATAACTAAAGAATGTCTGAAACAAACGGTCCTTTTGTCCAGGGGTAAACTCATTCGTGCTATAGAAAGTCTGATCAATATGCGTTCAGTCAAGTATAGGTCCAGCTTTGCTAAGCTGCCTAAGAACCGCAGGAAAAAGGGAACATACCAGTTGTCATTCGTGTAGCCCATGAAGTTATGAATGGGATCAACGCCCTCGTTGTTCGGACAGCTATCCGACCCAACGGGACACCCATAGATTTGGGTCAGCTGTGCAGGCGTGTCGGCGACAAAGTCACCCGGCTCCGAACAGCCTCCGGCAAACGTGTGGTTCAGACCAAACCAGTGCCCGGCCTCGTGAACAGCAAGGTGGCCGAGGTTCCAGTCCTCGAATGCCCCTTGCCCCGCTGTGAATCCTGGCATCGTTAATGCGCTAAGTTGACACGAGTCCAGGCCAAAGGTCAAGTCGTCGCCGTCCTCGATGACCGTGGGCCAACTGCAGGATCCCGTAGCACCTGGGGAGTACGGGCTGAAGAAGTACAGGTTCAGCGCGTCATAGCCGCCCTTGCGTGTGCTTTTGAAGTATTCCTTTTCCTTCTCTTCGTAGTGTACCCAGCCATTATCCGGTCCTTCGTAGATGAGGAACGCCTGGCCAGTGAGGTTGTCGACGACGCGCTCGGTCGAGTTCAGCACGAGGTTGACGTTGTACTTGGCGAAAGACTCATGCAAGACCTTCCATTGTGCGTCGACGATTTCGTCCGTGACGAGGTTCTCGTTTTCTTCAGTGCTGGCGATGTGGAAGTTCACATCTACAGTGATGTTGCTGGGAAGCTCCTGGCGGCGGCTGGACGCGTGAAGGGTGGAACGTCGAGCCGCATCTTGCACGAGACCGTCATCGGAAACAAGACATCCCCGGCCTCGGGGTGCTGTCTCCTCGACCCTGGCTACAGCTCCAGCGAGACCCAGCAAAGCGAGACTAAAGATCATGTTGAAAATTATACGAAGACAATTGAGAAGCATTTACATAGTAGAACGGCGAGAGGGATGCGACCGGTCTTCCACTTGTACTTGTACTTCTCGGCGTGCCCCGGCAGCTATACGGGAACGCTCTGTTCGCTCATCCATCCACCTTCCTCGTATTGCTAGCGTTGTGGCTATTTTGATCTCGGAATACTACCTTGGCAACTTGGCACCTTGGCTTATGCCCCACTGGCGGGTTTGCGAGCCTGTTGAAGTGTTGCGTCCGACCCCGGTCATGTCCTTCAACTTGACTTCTCACTTCTCGTCTTCCGTTTTCTTTTCCATAAGACGAACAGAGTTTAGATAAGGGCAGGGATTTCTACACGTTTCGAATCTATCCCCACCACCGCCAATGGGTCCATGATCAAGCGGTCTGTGGAATGATGTAAGTTGCGGTAGACTTCCCGCTTAGGCTGCTCAATATGTCTTCTACAATCTAGCCTGGCATTTGGTTAAGTTCCCCAAGTCCTTCGGACAATAGTACTTTACATATATCGGCGCCATAGATACCGAACCTGCTTAAATGATGATAACTCTTGAAGTGATTTCCCATCCGTCGATTATCCTGACTCATTTGTGACTCGACCCGACGTCCGTAAAAGGCAGGTGCTACAGTAGGTCGCAAGCTTACTCCATCGACGATCACGTAGTACCAAATAGAACCCATATTAGACCTACAGCTTCACAAATCCAACTGTATGCTGGACTTCTTTGCGTAGAGACGAACGAACAAAAAAAACCCATACTACTTCTCCCAACTTGCCATGAGCCAGCTGGCGTCGTCTTCGTTTGGATCCCGACCGGATGCCACGGGGACTACTGCTTCAAGAGAGTCAGATTTCGCCGAGAGCGCTGCCAATACGCCAACTGTACCGCGACACGAAAACGATGATGACGACGACGTCATTGATCAACAATACGACGCGGATGTAAATGAGGAATGAGAATTCAACCCAACCGAATGTCTGTTTTGCAATCACCTCAGCGTGGGGCTCACGGAGAACCTCGAGCAGATGCGCATCACGCATGGGCTGATCATCCCTGCCAAGGACCGACTAATTGTGGACATCGAGACACTACTTGCATACATGCACCTGATTATCTTCGGGTACTTGGAGTGCCTCTTTTGTGGTCGGCAGCGGTACGCGGCACAGGCGGCACAGCAGCATATGATGGGAAGCAGTCACTGCAGACTGGGTCATCTCAGCGAGGACCCTGAGTTCCGTGACTTTTACGACTTTGGAAGTCAGCGAGTAATGAAAGCAGAGCTGAGATGGGGGCAGCTTTTCCTATAGACTCTAAATAATCCTCTCAGAACCCAAAGAATGCTGTCTTGACTCCCACCAACGGCTCTGTAGTCATTTACAGATCTGAGAAGCGAGGTCTTGCGCTGATCGGGCAGCTCGCGAACCTCCGCGCCGAGGATCGAAGAAGCCTCATGCATTTGCCTTTGTCGCAGCAACGAGCACTCATCGCTACTCGCCAAAAGCAGGACAAAATAGTAAGAGGGAGGCAGCAGGCGATGCAACGTCGTGTGGAGAGGAGTGGCAACAAAATATTGATGATGCACTTTGTCAGCGACGTGTCAGGCAGATCCAGTAGGTAGTAGTTCTTGGAGGAAGATTATAGGACCATGACTGAAGGGCTCCTGGAACCCGGATAAAAGGGAAAAGTGTCACATGGACTGGAAAAGCTTGATGCAGAAAGTCTAACCGTGTGGCTCAAATGCCGGTTTCTTGATGGTTAACCTTGATATTTTTGTGATGGTATACAAAGTTCTTCGCATTGTGTAATCTCACTTACATCCAACTATGAAAAAGATGTATTTTTCGTTTCTGTGGAAGCGTAAGACCAGCTGCATTCACTGCAGCAATGATGAAAGCGAAGAAGTGAGCCGCTTGTATCCTTTGTATTGTGCCGGGTGTGCGTCTGAACAACCTTCTATTCTCTTTTCGGAGGCTTCACGCCGCAGCGAATCCGACTTGAACCGGCTTTGCATTCAGCATGAAGGCTGTTGTACGGTCTACCCGTATGTCAAGTTTTCACTTGCAGATTACGAGGCTTGGAAGAAACAGGCAACCCCAAACACTCAGCACCAATATCCCGCGAAGACGGCTCGTGTCTTTGTACGAGCGCTACTGTCACCTTCAGTGCGTGGTCGACGGGAAATAAGATCTCCTGGCTATGTATAGCACTACTTCTCAAGGCCTTGAGCTCAACTGACACTCTTACGCATGACTTTTAGTGACGCTCCGCGATACGCACCAGTATTCTCCCGCCTTACTTTGCCCCCATCTACAAGCCACCCCTGGTCGTCTATCTCGTCCCGACTACGTCGTTACGCCAAAGGAGGGAGCGTGGTGGCTCTATTGCAGAACGTGCTTTTTGGGGTATCAGATGTAGCGAGGTAGTCGAAGGCATCCAGCGGATTGCCTTGCTGTCTGAGACACATTTCCCCGATAGGTCAGTGTCACACCATGAATGGGTTAACATGGTCATCCCAGAGAGCTACGGTCATTTAACCGGCCAAGATACAAAGCATATTACATGGTGCGACGATCAAGATTGTGTTACGACATATGAGCTCCTACAAAGCGCTACCTTGATGAAGGAAGCGATGTCTCGTCAATGGGATAGGGGATGGTTTACAGAAGGAATAGGGACCGGGATGGAACATCTAGATTCAGACGTCGAGGATGATATTACTATATGGCGTCATTTGAGAAAGAAATGCAAACACAACACGAAAATGTATGAACGGTAGTTTATATTTATTGCAACTATAGGAAACAGCCTTCAAGGTGAGTCAGGTGTTGTATACACAATTAAGTTCTCAATATATGTTTTGAAGCTAGTATTCTCTTCTCGGTACTGAATAGCCACGCTGTATCTCATTTGGGTGCAATCGCTCCAGCCAAAGACAGGTCTGGGTCCGTTTAGCAACCAATTGGTACTAACTGCCTCCACATACCGTCCAGAAGCGAATCCATTCCTTGGAGGTGGCATTTAATCTTGTTCACATTTGACGGAATGGGCTACATGCCGATGGAATCATACCAACGGGGCATTTCTTGTGCGTAGCCAGGAGCTCCAAATGTCAGATTCGTGGTGATATTTCCTACAGAGATGTATTACATTGCGCCAACCTCAGCCAAGTCACGCTTCCCGACAGCGCGAAGAATGGGCCATTAAACAATCTTGCCATCTTTTCCAATATACCCTTTTCCATGGTCCGCTAAACCTCATACGGGGCATCTTGCCCAGGGTTTGCCTCTTCATAGTGTGCAAGCTTCGCTAGTCGATAAAATCCAGCAGCCAGGACTGCGCCGAGCACTGGTCCCAGCCAGTAGATCCAATGATAGTCAGGGAAGCTCGAACCGGCGACCGCACAGCCAAAACTGCGCACGGGGTTCAGAGAACCACCAGTAACAAATACTCCTACGGAAATGGTGTGAGTTCTGGGTTGAGTGGAGATGTTGAGAGGCTACACATACCCGGGATCAAAGCCATGAACAAGGCAAGTCCAATGCCAACAGGTGCGAGAAACGTATCCCGGGATTTCTCAACAGCCAGCATCAATACAACAAAAACTAGCTGGGCTGTGAAGAACATCTCAAGGAACACGCCTTGAGCAACCGAAGTCCCGGATCCAAGCACAGTATTGACTTGAGCAACTGATCCCGGGAACATCACGTCGACGAGTCCACCAGCGCACATGGATCCAAGCAGTTGAGCAGGCACGAGAAACGCTGCACGCACCCAAGGGAGCTGGCCTGCCGCACACAAGCCCATCGTCACCTGCGTCGTTATTACATGTTGCACCAAAAGGAACAGCTTGGTGCTTACTGCTGGGTTGAACAGCCCGCCACTGATGCGGTAGAAGGCCCACGCGTTGACCAGAAGTGCAAAGCCGTACGACAAGGCAATCAAGAGGTTGGTCGTACTGGACAGCCCTCCGTTCAGCGCCACATCCGGCGCCTGCAGTACAGCCATGAGGTTTCCAGCATAGCCAAAGTAAAGGAAGAAAAAGGTCCCTACGAACTCGCCACATGCGGCGACGAGGTGAGTGTTGACTGCGCTGAGGTGCCGCCGCTGATGGCCCTGAGCGTGCCATCCGTTGGCTTCAGCTGGAGGCGCCATTTTTGCTGTGACGATGAGGCCCTTCAAACGCCTGCCTGGTCCTTGGATGCTCGATGTCGAAGATGGGACAGGGGCTTTAAAGAGATGCAGGGATGGGTTCGTGTCAACAGAAAAGAAAAACCCCTCGGAGCTGTCACGTCACGCTCAGCAAACTATCGAATTTCTAGCAGCGCCTAAGACAGTTACTAGTGTTTTTTGGGTTCTCGGCATGATGGTGTGGCTTAGGTATGACGCACGTCAGTATTGTTCGCGGGAAATGACGTGGCTATTACCAAAGTCCAGTGTTTTCCTCTTGTCTCTCTTCGGTGCGTAGCTTGTACAACAGTACGGATCCAGTTACATGGAAGGGACACGGATGCTTTATACGAGGAGAATATCCTCCTAAGGGCCCAACCGCGTGCAGAGTTGCTAAGTTAGTCACTGACACTCATGTTACTCAGAGTCGCTTGTCTTTCAGACCGAGACCAAGGCTTGGCATCGGTCTGGAATGGTCAGACATTGCTTTCAACTAGTGGAACACTTGTACCTCGGGAATCGACTAACGTACCGCCCAGCAGTCCTTCTCTCGGCCACTTTTCATTCCGAGCCATAATACATCGCAATTGAAGATTGTCCGCTCGTATTCCAACTAACTTCTCGGCAATGAGGGTCTAGGTCTCGCTGCTATCATCCTGAGAAACGGTCCTCAGTGAGGAAAACATCCCGCTGGTAAATGCGAGAAACAGTGGAGCTCACTCATTAAGTGTAGCACTCTCAGCATAGATTGCACTGCATCAAGGTGAATATTGTACTCTCTTTCATTTCAATCATGGTCACATTATCACAGAAGTATGCCTGTTGGTGGCGGCCATGTTGCCCGAGCCTTCATTCACGGAGGCTACTTTGTTTACGAGCACTCCAGATTTCATAGACTACACATGTCAACGGCTCGACGAAGGACACTGAGCTCCATCATTCGTGATTGTCTCTTTTTCTGCCAAGTGAGGTAATCTTCTGACTGGTTACGTCATGTTGCAATGATCTGCAGTCATCGTGTATCCTAGCAGTCTTAGCATACGTCATGTACTTTTTATCAGTGAAAACAATAAAACTTCCTTCCAAACGCCAAGTCCATCCATCCCACCACAAATTCAATAGATCATTACCTCAATCCCCTAAAAATGGCCGAGATCGCCGCAGGAGCTCTTGTCGCGGAACAGATCGTCTCCACGGGCATTCAAGCAGCAGCTGTAGCCACTGTGGCGAAACCGACGCAGCTTCTCAAGGCTTCGTTGAGCCAAATAGCTGCAACTCCAGGACACGATAGCTCGTAAGAGAATATTTGCATGTCCCCATTCGCGGATCCTTGGCACTAACAGACATTAGCCTTGCATTGGCTCGATCGCGTCACTCCATCACGGTTATCGGCAACAAAGCGTACATCTTTGGAGGTGAGAGCGCTGATGGTCAGCTATCCTCTACAGATATCCACGCCATTGCAGTGCCCTCGGAAGATCGGCCCAGCGACGTCGACTACGCGTGCTATCCAGCCGTTGCCGCTACAGACAAAGATACCGCGACAGACACCCCAGGACCATCCGCTCGGACTGCACACGCAGCTTGTGCACGCCACAAGTCATTGATTATCCACGGTGGCAGAGACAAGCATGGCAACGACATTGACGAAGCGTCGGTTTTGTGGGTTTGGGACTCGGAAAAAGTCCAATGGACCAAAATTCAGAGCAATGGTCTCGAGGCTCCCGGATCGATATCTGATCACCATATTTTCTTCGACGAGAAGCAAGACATTCTTGTTCTGCACGGTGGAAAAAGACAGCCAGGTCGAGACGAAGAAGCATCGCAATCTTCTGATACGTGGCTGTTTGACTTTACCCGCGCCGTCTGGAGTCAGCTTCCATCCGCGCCAGGACCATCTTTGAACGCAGCCTTAGTGAACGAGACGCTTTACTGCATCGGCGCGGAATCCGAAGTCAGCGGGTCGATTCATTTCCTAAAGATAGACGCCCTCGACAGGGCTTTGCGGTGGTCGAGCGTTGACTTTCCCACGAGCCCGCTCACCCCTGGACCCCGACCGCGAGTCGGTAGCGGGTTGATTACCATTACGACTGGCTTCGGAAGAAACTACCTTGTGTACTTCTTCGGAAGCCGAGACGGTGAATTTTGCTCTGACTTGTGGTCATTGCAGCTACCTTCAGATGGTCTGAGTGCGTCCAATATCAAAGACACGGTCCGAGACAAGGTCCCCGGCGTTGACTCCGGGTCTTTCAGCTGGTCCGAGATGGAGATAGCCCCTACAGAGCCTAAGCAGGCAGATGGAAAAGCTCACCCTGGACCTCGAGGTTTCTTCGGTGCGGATTTGTGTGGTGGAAAGGGTGTTGTGTTCTGGGGTGGTATCAATGCAAAGGGCGAAACTGAGTCAGATGGCTGGCTATTGCAACTTTCCTAGGCTAGCTTAAAGCATTCGAGCTGTTCAAAACTTCATAAACAAATAAATGAAGAATTGCTAGTAATGTTCCCCTCCTCAAAGTCCCAGGACACCCACCCGCTGTCTCCACTCACACCTCGAGATCCTCAGCCGCCATCGAATGCTGTTCCGCAATTCGGCTGACGAGATCTTAAAAGCCTCATTCTTCACCAAAGCAAGTCGAGGGAGGATAAACAAAGGGACTTTAGTTGAAGAACGCGAACCTCACTGTGTCTTTACAAACAAATTACTCGACACTTGGCCACTGTCACCTCTTCGTCAATATGGCCTCCTCTGAACAGGAAATCGACTGTGGAAGTCGATCGCGATGGTGGAGCCAAAAACTCATGAATGAGAATGAGGACTATGGCATCGAGGTTTATTATAACAGCCGATTATCTATGACTAACGAAACGTTCGGTTTCCCTACCTGCTTTATGCCTTTGACACAGAAGAGGAGGCTCTCCACATCTCCGACGGTGCTGCCCTTGGTCTCGTTGGGTACTTCTAATCTCCAACCAGTGGAGGGTTGCCAAGTTTCGGGGGTGTATGTGATGCGTGGGTGCAGCGGAAGGTCCATTTGGCGAAAAGGAGAAAGTGGGTTCAGTAGAGTAGGCGAACAATTGAGGCTTACAAGGGCTTCTGGGTGTTTAACGGCGCTAATTATCTACCAGAGGGCTTTAAATCAACGTATTTATGGTCTTGGGCATCGGGAGAAGCCTCACCGACTAAGATCGTTGAAGAGTATTTCCATGCCAATTTGACCACATCCGATTTGAGCTTCCATGGATTGTTGGAAGAGAACGGTTGCTTGGCAGCTGAGCTCTAGCGCTGTTTGCCTTGGCGGTAGCAACGCCTTACTGCTACAATTACTTCGTGGCCGGGTCACTTGACGGTATTCCCGACTACCAGGCAAGCCCAATTGGAAACGCTTCCTGCCGAGAAACGATAGCTTGTGGTCTCGCCGAAACTCAGCTCGCCACTGCAAAAGAAATACGAATGCGAACGCGTTGGTCGAGATGATTCATTCAGCCCAACCAACCGACACAGCATTAACTTAACTGGTCTATCCTGTACTCGGAACTCTGAGAATGGCCCTGGTCACGCTGCACACACGTCAAAAACCTGTGAGATTTCTTCGCATCTCGCAACAAACTCGCCCTGGCCTCAACGTGAGCAGAGCTTACCGGCTTAAAGTAAAGAAAGAGATTCGGAGAGCTGAAGCCATGTTTCTACACGTACTGTAGTTGAACATGATGTGCCAAGCGACGTACTTGTGCGCGATGGTCTGCTCGAGCCTCTGAGCTAACCCGTCGAACGTACCGTGTACCTGGTCCTTTTCGCTTAAGAAGCGTGGCTGAAAACTATTGAAACCCTTCTGACACAGCTTTTCCCATGGGATTCGGATCTCGCCACCAGGACTGCTCGGGCCACCGGTGCATCCGTCTCCATCCCCTTAGTACCGGTAAGGAAGAACTTGGGTATTCCACCCGAACCGATAAGGACGCGATGGAATATACTTTTTGGCTTTAGCACAAAGACATGGGCTCTCATGTGCTGTTGATCTTTCCTTATCTCTCCAATATCCTTCGTATGTTGCGTGCTAAGTTAGGGTTATCGGCCGGGACTTCGGCCGTAGGTCGGAAAGTCGCCTTAGCCCCTTGGCAGAGCCTCAGCTGAAAGTGTTTATTCCCTGACAAGAGGCCCTGGTTATGACCTGTCACTGCCCCTGAGTGACAGTTTTCCCACCCCCAGGAATACGGATAACCGCTTCCAATCGCTTAGAGCCAACGCGCAAAATAGCGTGCAAACAACGCCCGCACGTGTGGATTCCGACGCTGTAAGAGGTCCAACTCAGCAAAAGAGACCCCGATAGTGCCCTTGGCATCTATTCTTGTCCTTGGCATGGCGTCTTGGGATTCGCATCGGGCTGCCAAGATCAGCCATGCCTTGAACAAAGCCAATCGAGGGCAGTGGCTGGCGAGTGGCTTTTGTTCTGAGGCGGGCTACCGGTCAAGCAGTTGGCTTGCTCTCATCTCCGGCTCTTCCGCTGGAAACGAACGAGGTTGAACAGCGCGCACGTATTCGTAGTAGACTGGTCGCCAAGGTTGACTACCGTCCGAGCGGAATCAAACGGCGGAAAATAAACGATGGCAGTAACGTGTTGACAAGGGTCTAGTGGAAACTATTGAAGCAATACATCAATAGTGGACGCCTCGTCTGGCTTGAATAACCATCGTCCTCCACGACCGCTTCATGGCTTTGAGAGTCTAGATGCCATTGCTGACGAAAAGAAAAAAGCCGCCGGCATCATAACTTGACTATATAACCAGCATGGCTAACTACTCTGCTTACCCTCTACTCCTCACACAGCAGCAGATTCCTTGAGCACCACTGACCTTCAGCATCAACAACTCAACACTATGCGCTCCTCCACTCTCCTGACCGCGGCTCTTGCGGCCCTCGCCCACGCTCTCCCCTGCAGCACCGAATCCTGCACACTCACCGACATCCCCTCCCCCGTCGTCTGCGGCGGCAACGGCTACGTCGCCGCGACAAACACGCCCTGGTACAAGAAATCCCAGGCCGAGGGAACCATCGAGAAGTGCATCGACGCCTGCCAGGGCGGCTGCAAGGCCGTCGGCTGGGACACGCAGTACAAGACCTGCTACTTCTACACTGCGGACGTCACCAAGATGAAGCTCTACGGCACCTCGAGCTTCCACTACTTCGACCGCGCTTGCACCTTCGATAGCAAGCCCGCCGACATCTGCGGTGGTAACGGCTACGTCGCCGCGACAAACACGCCCTGGTACAAGAAGTCCCAGGCCGAGGGAACCATCGAGAAGTGCATCGACGCCTGCCAGGGCGGCTGCAAGGCCGTCAGCTTCGACACCCAGTATAAGACCTGCTACTTCTACACCGCCGAGGTCACCAAGATGAAGCTGTACGGAAAGTCCAGCTTCCACTACTTCGACCGCTCTTGTGGCTTTGAGAACGCCGAGCAGGTCGTTTGCGGTCTGGCTGGCTCCGCCGACGAAAATGTTGAGCCCAACTCGTACGACTCCAAGGTCATCACCTCGGGCGCCAAGGATAGGTGTCTTGCCTGGTGCCGGGAAGACGACGAGTGCAAGGCCGTTCGCTACCACGCCAGCTCCAAGACGTGCTTCAAGTATAAGGTGGCTGTCAAGGACGTTGAAGTGACCTTTGAGGCCGGCAAGCCCGATGTTTTCTACGACCAGCGCTGCTATGAGTGCACCCCAAGCACTGTCCAGGCCGTTTGAGGGGCCGCTGTGGAAGAAAATCTCCGTAAGAATGCTACGCAAATTAGCTCGAGGTCATGGCCGTGATATGATGAGGTATTGGGTTATGAGTTAAACGGCATTTTTGGATGGCTGGTTAACGGAGTACACTCTTTTATGAATCCCCCTTTAGTGATTCTTCTCTACAAGCAGGCATGATACATATTATCCGTTTCTCTCATCTTGTAATCCCCACTGTGTTGCTAGACTCAGGCTTGATTCTGTCATTCTTGATGATCGCTTCTAACTTTCCTGCATATTCCTTTGCGTGATTAGCAAAGGCATAATGTCTAGGTCTCTCTACTAAGGCCGCTGTAACATTCACGATGGCTGTCGATAGTAAAGTTCAGAACCTGCTCAAGGTCTTCAGTTTGGACTGGATCGACGAGACTCTGATACTGCCCACCACACGGTGTCCCAGCGTTATGCAAAGGTGTTGATTGCTTCGACCGAGACAGCAATAATCCTCCCTCTCTCCGTCTCTCTCCCACCCACACACACACACACAATCCACAAAATGTAGCTCCAATCCTTCTCAAAGCAATTGAATAGATATACGCTAGCTAACTCTAACCTAAGCCCTAGTCTTAGCTCAATGCTTAGTAGGATTCTTTAGGGTCCTTCTAGGGAGTTGGCTCTTTAGGAGTTTTGCTACGAGCAACCGGGCTAAGCCATTAATCGAGGGAATCGCATTCTTTTCTCTCCCCAGACGCTCTAGAAGTCCCTCTGGAGAATTCTATGTGGTCCTATCGTCTTCTGAAATCCACCAGTCCTTTATCTTGGCATAGACATTCCATAGGTGCCCAAAGAAGTAGACGAAGGAGGTGAGAGTAGACAAACAATGACTCACACTGAGAAAACGATGTGCAGGGTCACGATGGATATACCAGAACGCAGTGGTGTGATGTAGAAGTTGGTGAGGTAGCATTTCGATTGTGTTCTTTTGTTAAATTAAGAATTAAAACCTTGGCTTCTACCAGCCGTGCCAACTTAACCACATCAACCTCGCTGTAAAGGAGTCAAATCTCAGGATTACATTCCTGCTGTATGTAGAATCAAAGCTACCCAAGCCAAGTCGTGCAATGCTTGGTCCACTACATATCATCGTTCCGAAGCCCTCTAGCTCAACGGTACGCCAAGACTCAACTACGCTCTTCCAACATTGGTGATCTTGGGGGGGAGAACTAATTTGGGAGGGCGTGCTGGTTGCAAGTTTCGAAGCCAAGAGTGTGTCGTTGTTTCCTAGACTTGGTCGTCGCACGGATTAGTCCTTCCGGTGGCTAGTCGTCAAATAATAGTGCAAGTTGCACCAGCGTAGAAATATAAAGACCCTGAGAAATGTTGACGAGGCATGTCCAACCTTTACCCAAGAGATAATTAGCACCGGGCCCGCTTTCTTGAAAGACGAGGGGGCTGTGAGCTGCAAGGAGCAGGCGTGAGTACAACAGCGAATCAGAGAATACACCTAGTTACTCTATGGTAATATTCACTAAATAGCTTAATACTGTTAGGAGCTTCTATCTATCTCTTGGCGCCTGGTCAAGATGAAACCCCAAACTCGCCTGAATAGGTCAATTTGCACTTAGGGATGATCTGTTGGACAGTCCACGAACACATGCAACTCAAGCACAATTCTCTCATTATCTAACCTGTTGACAGGCTGAAACCACTACTGAGGCAAATGGCAAGCCCAGGATGAAATGCCAAATGGCTATATCAGCGAGGCTGGGCTCCCTAATGAGCAACTTGCACAAACCGTGACAGCTGTAAATGCATAATGCTTCTAGACAACGCATTTGAGTCCCTAAGCCCAATATTTAATCTAAGCTAGTTTTTACCATACCATAGCTGGAAGTATCTGCAAAGGAGTCATGTCCAGTATGTGTGGCGATGCCCCGAAGTTGATCTTCAGCATGTTGACGTTGCATCTACCCTGAAGGCCAAGACGCCAAGTCTTTGCCCAGAATTTGAGCCTCACGCAGCCAAGGCTTGGCCTTAACGACAATTGAATCTCTCACAAGCAGAGTCTAGTAGTAAGAGGGGCTTAGTTGATGGCCTTGAGCAGAAAGCGTAGCGAGTATTTCTTCTTACCCATACGGTTTGTAGTGATCATAGCGACGTGAGAGAGGAGGAAAACAAGCATGCTTTAGCGATTAGTTGAAGCAAAGTCTATAGCATGACCCATCTCATGAGACCAGTAGTAGATATTGATCTTGTTACATCCCATTGATTTAGTCCAATATCTCAGTGGCCGATGAGGGAAGCTGTGAGACAACTCATCCACGGCAAATGAGTAGCGCCCAAGACGGGCACAGAGTCCCAAAAGTATTTTTAATTAGAGTTGGGCGTGCGAAAACCCCAGAGACTGACGTTTCTCCTTCTGCTCATGATTTAAATAAGGCACTGGCGAACTGTGATCCATATCAAACCGGACGACCAGGCCACTCCTCACGCTCCAGACAGCCCGTGGGCTCCTTCACCGAGTACAAGACTGGCTGCACCACTTGGTTGACCGAATGGAAGCCAGCCATTGCATGTAGGCCATGTTCAATGATATCCTGAGACGAATTTTGGATCATCCGATTTGGATGAGGCGATGCGCGACAGGCTCTCTTCATTCTTGAGGCCCCCACTCCTCTGGCTCAGTCGCGTCATGTTGACACCAGCCATCACTAGCTCTCGCGTGTCAAACCCGCGCAGGAAGGCAAGAAACAAGGTAACAAGGTATAAGCTTATTGCGAATGAATCAAGCTTAATTACTGCTAGTTTATCCTGCTGCCTGTCGACTACGCGGGGCGCTCAACCCGCCATTGGTGCCGATACGACGCCAGGCCGGACATGACCTATTGCGTGACACCAGGTACCGATTGCGTTTCCCAAACCTGGCAGCCTGGCAGCGTATTTCCGGTCCGTGCAACAGCCTTTCGCTACTGCTCACTTGATCGGCGAGACGGGGTAAGTACTAAGCAAGCGTTGATGACACGGCTGTCGTCGGTGGAGAAAGACGCATGATGACGGTCTCTACCAACTCCCTCCTCGTCGAGGACCTCCGTGAGGCCGTTCTTACCAGCTGCCGCAATATCGCAAAATGGACGAGATGCCACTTTTCGTGCGTTTTTGCCACTGTCGAAGCCGGTCTTACAGAATTCCCTTGGCATGGATCACACCATCTGGGGCTAGGCTCATTAAGTCTCGGGATCGACGATGCTACCTGCATCACAGCATGAGGAGGAGCTGACCATGCATTCCGGCTAGCTGGATCCAGTAAACAGGTTGCATTCTGCACCTTTCGTCGCTTGACCATTCGATCGCGTTGACGTGCTCGGATGGATACACGTTTGTATTAGTTGCCGGTTGCTCGCTCCCCCGCTTGATTGGAGCACGGCGTCCTCGCGGACCGTCGGTGATGCCCGGAAGGCGCAACCATATCAGGGGCTGGAAGCTGCCCTACCTTGTCTCACTGTCTTGGCAGTCTTCGTCTTGGCGTGGAGGACGAACGGACTCTGCAAGGGCGACAAACGCGTTTCTTGATATATAAACTTCGACTCCCCGTGTCGATCCACGACTTCGCACCCGCCTCGGTGATTTTCCCTCTTATTTTCACGTCCTGTATTCCTATTCTCCGTCTTTACGGGCCAGCGTGAAACCCTTCTACTCGTCCAGATTGCCACTTTACCATGGCGTCACACCTCAAAACCTCCGACTCCGGTCTGGATCCCGACATGGCGGAGCCGTCTAAACGGTCCCCTTGGCTTGCGTCGGCATTTGGAGGCAACAGGGTCGTCATTGGTCCCCGGATTGAGCCAGTGGCGGTGCATTTGCTCGCCGACGTCGATATTAGCGACCACACCGCTATCGACATTGTGGACAAACAAGTTGCCTTGGAGGAGGGGAACGGTATCCAGTACCGGACATGCTCCTGGCAGAAGACGGCTGGGTTGCTGTTCAGCGAGTACATTGTGCTCTCCATCATGAGCTTCCCGTGGTCGTACAGCCTGCTCGGGCTCGTTCCGGGGCTGATCCTTACTGCTGTTGTCGCGGGTCTTGTGCTGTATACCAGCTTGGTTCTGTGGGAGTTCTGCTTGCGCCATCCCGAGGTTCGAGACGTATGCGACGTCGGCCAGATGCTGTGGTGGAACAAGAAGTGGGCGTGGTGGTGGACGGCCATCATGTTCGTCCTCAACAACACGTTCATCCAGGCGCTTCACGTTCTCGTCGGCGCGATATACATGAACACCATGACCGAAGCCGATACGATCCACGCGTGTCGCACCGTCGCTTTTGCCGCCATCGTCACCATCATCAGCTGGCTCGGGTCACTGCCACGCACATTCAACATGCTGTCGAAGCTGGGTTTTGGATCCGCCTTCTTTACCTTCCTGTCGGTGTTTTTGGCCACGGCGTTTGCTGGAGCTCAGGGAAAGCCCGCTGGGTATCCTTCTGCTGGTGAGCCCATCGTTTCAGTCTGGACGCCCAAAACCACAACCCTGGTGACGGGCATGTCGGCCTTTATGAACATGAGTTACACATTCATCGGCCAAACCACGATACCCAGCTTCATTGCTGAGATGCGGGACCCTCGGTAAGCCTCCAGTATATGAAGTGCACCTACGTCTGATCAAGGCTGATTCTCTCCAGTGACTTCCCGAAAGCGTTGTGGGCTTGCACCATCGCTGAAATCGTCACCTTCAGTGTTGTCGGCTCCGTCATCTACGCCTACACGGGGAACCAGTACATGGTTGCTCCAGCCTTTGGCATTCTGACTGATACCTACAAGAAGGTGTCGTATTCATTCATGGTGCCGACCATCATCTTTGTCGGATGCCTCTATGCTTCTGTCACCGGCAGATTTGTCTTTTTCCGCATGTTTAACGATTCACGACACGTCACTGAGCACACCGTGAAGGGCTGGTTCTGGTGGAGCGCTGTCCTGATGATTAGTTGGATATTCTCCTTCATCATCGCTGAGGTCATTCCCTTCTTTTCGTCACGTAAGTTCCGTGAATTTCTCTGATATCTAATTGCACTTACTAACCTCCTTTAGTATTGTCCGTCATGTCGTCTCTCTTCAACTGCTGGTTTGGCTTCATCTTCTGGGGCCTGGCCTACTTCCGCATGCGAAGCGCCGACTTGAAGATCGGGAGAAAGAGACAACCAATTCTCGACGCTCTGTCTGTTGCTCTGAATGTGATCATCATCCTCACGGGTTTCCTTTATCTCACGCTGGGCACTTATGTGAGCGTGCAGGGCATTATCGACCAATTTGAGGCTGGTGGTGTGGGCGGCGTCTTTACATGCAAGAGCAATGGTCTTTAAGGCATAGACTTTCCCATATAAAACTAGGCGAACAGAGCAAAATTGCTTCTTGTTTTATTTGACACGCTGAAACCTTTCAATTGTTGACTCTTCAGAGGAAAAACCAGAATTCTAGTGCCGCTAAGCGTCTCTCTTTATACGGCAAGACAGGGCTATAAGAGATAGAAGAACAGCAATTACTGTATTAAGGCACCTTAGAGGTAGAACAGAAAAAGGAGCAAAAGTATTTGAAGCACAGACACAAAAGAATACGTTGAAGATTAAATGGATCCAACCAATCTAGTGAGTTTTATTGCCATGCTTCTCAATGAGGCGGCAGTAATTCCCTGCCGTTCTATGCCGTAGCCTTTTGCCAAATCCAGACATGACGAAGAGCAGAGGGAGTGCATAAAAGCCCATGCCAATGAACCCAATGGCGATGTACGTGTTTTGCACATCCGTAGCATTGATGCAAAGAGTAATGCCATGCCCGAAGGCAAAGCCGATTGTGTTCCGGATACAACCTATGGTGACTAGGCCATCGCTCACGACTTCTCCATAACAACCGAGGATGTAGTTGGTGGCCAGAGTGCTGCCAATGGGGAGACAGGCAATACTATGGCAAATTCGATGGTAATACCCATCCAGTGGATGCCATGTCCAGCACCGACTCCAATGAGGATACAGTCCACAGGATGCAATATAACCAAGGCGATGGCCGTTCGTACGGAACTCGGGTTCAAACACGCCGTTGTTGCGTCGGGATAGCCGACCGATTCAGGAAGAACGAAAGAATCTCTAACAGCTCTCCAGTCATATCGTGATAGTCATCATTTTGTTCTCCTTGAGCTGCTTCAACACATGTGCCTTAATTAACATCCCCTGTCTTCTATAGACTCTCTGGTTAACAGCCAAGATTCTTTGCCCTGGAGCTTAAGTCTTCATCATTACAGAAAGGCTGAATTAGATGGCGTCAATTCTCACATGATGGCCTTGCACAAGGCGACTGTCTCCTGTCCCATCACCCCTGTTTTCCTTCTCGCTCTCTTTAGCTACTTCTTCTCTACAAATCCGTCCGGGTCCCGGTCAATCATGGTTCTTAGCATCCCCTGTACAAGCCAGCGTCTTATCTCGGGCTATGTTACGTCCTCGAATTATACCCTATTCGAGATTCGACCTTAGCAGATCAAGTTAGATCTGGGATCTTGGACTTCCCCAGATAAGCCTCGACTTTCATCGGGTCAGCCCGAATGCTCAAGCTTCCAGGTTGATTCTGACGTATTTAGTGCATCTTGTGGGCTTGTACTATCAACACACAAGGTGCGTCGATCCTGGCGCATTCTGAGACTTCTTCTTCCCTGGCACAATCATCCATCGTCCTGTGGACCTTGCGCAGTAAATCTGCCAACCCTGTGATGATTGGTAGCAGCGGGAAGTACACAAGCACCAACAGACCCAGAGATGATAGTTCTGGAAGAGGCTACCAGGGGCAGTCTCGTCTCTTGATGGCAGTTACTACAAGGCAAACATAATTGGACACAGCCGCGAGCCCCAGACAACCTAAGCAAGGCTGTGAGTCGCTTCTTCCGAGATCTCAACAGCGCGGAATTTAGACTCAGTGATTCGCTTGGCGAGCCTGTTGCCCCATTGTCCCAGACCGAGTAGTGTTGACTTAGCGACAGTATCATAGTCTGCATACTGCTCACATCCAGTGACAACCGCGGTTTCCAGTAGACCCGCAAAGTCGAGGTTGATGGCGGCTGACGACAATTCTCAAGCCCGCGGGCCGACGTTCGAGACGCGTACCGTACCTCAACTTGCGGCCTGGATGTCACGAACGTTAACGTTTATTTCTCTCTTTATTCCTATCCTCAAAACCGAAGCGTACTTATAATTCTCTGGTCGCCTTCAATATATTCCGGTCCAAGCCTTAAAGCATTGATCACGACTTATCGACGCGCCTCAGCTCCCTCGCCGCTTCCCCTACAAACTCATTCTGGTCTTGCGTCCGTGTCTCGCTGCAATCCGTTCAAGATGACGGTAGAAGCCATTACCGCCAATGGCTTTTTGCCAGACCAGTCTCAACAAGTCACGCCCATCGATAGGATCAAGCAACTGCTGGTCAATGAGCTATTCAGCAATGGTCATTATTACCCGATCCACCATCCTTACAGCTGCCACAGTATCTCCTGAAGATAATGCCACCGTTGCCTCCACCACGGCAGTAGAACAGGGAGTGGTTGACATATTTGGGATCAACAGGCTGGTGCGTCTCCTCGAGCTTGTCGACGATCTGGGGGCAGTTTCCTATTTTATCATAAATATTCGCTCACAATGGAACAGAAGTCACTCAGAAACCTGGGAGAGAAGCCTTATATCTTCTCAGAAGAACGTAACCTCAGTAGGTGAGGCCCCTTCTGCAGTTGTCTGCCTCAGCGATAGGAGCAAGGCTGCGTGAGCAGCAATGGAAAGAGAAAGCAGTTTGACCATGTTGGAAGATTGGTTGATCTTGAGAAATGAATCACTGAGCGGGGTGATGTGAAGGGAGAGGTGATCAAAAAAGCAGAAGGTGGTTAACGTGTATCTCATCAGCTGCGCTGCAGCCTTGCCCAGTGACAGCAGCCCACGATCGCGGCGTCTGAAACCATACTTGTCTCTCGCCTGACGTTGGCGCCCTTCTCAAACAGCAGCTTGACGATAGCCTCATGCCCGCTCGCGGTGGCCCACCATAGCGGTGTTTGACCCAAAGTTGGCGCGCTTCTCGAGCAGCAGCTTGACGATAGCCTCATGCTCGTTCTTAGCGGCCAACGATAGCGGTGTCTGATTCCACTTATCTCTTGCCTCAATATTAGCGCCCTTCTCGAGCAATAGCTTGACGATAGCCTCCTGCCCGTACGTGACGGCCCGCCATAGTGGCGTTAGGCCATTGACATCCACCACCTTAGTGGCGGCGTCATTGTCGAGTAGTCGCTTCACGACAGCCTCATGGCCCTTCCCGGCAGCGGACAAGAGTAGTTCCTGCCTAATCTTGTCCACTGAATCGATCTGGGCTCCCTTCATCAGTTGGCTGGCTACAGCCTCATGTCCACTGCAAATAGCATAGGATATTGGCGTCCCTCCAATTTCATCCTCTGAGTCGATGTGCGCTCCTTCTTTGACTAGCCGCTGCACGACAGCCATGTGGCCATTCCAAGCGGCGTATGATAGCGGTGTTCGACCGTATCTATTTCTTGCGTCGACTCCCGCGCGTTTCCAAAACAGCCGTTCAGTGATACCTTTAAAGCGACGCTCTGAACGCTTGATCAACAGCTTTACGACACCGTCAAATCCGGTCTCTGAAGCCCAGGAGAGCGCGGAGCGCTGATAAGTGCCATCTGTGGCATCTACTTCAACATCGCCTGTTCTAAGTAGAGACTTTACAAGATGCTGAAGCCCGAAATATGAGCCAATCATCAGTGTCGTTAAATCTGGAGGGTTACCCGTGTGTGTGCTTGCCTAGCAAATCCTGAACCAAGTCTGATAACGTCTTGAACTCGCCTTGCAGATTCGCCGTAGTGATTCTATGACTATATTATCTTCGATACCTGACTCTCGGAAGTGGGCGGCCTAATTCGTAGCAGAATGGTTAAGACAGACATGATCGCGTAGGTACTTGGATACTGTCCCCTCCTAGTTGTTATCTAGAGGGCGAGTCTCAAACTCAGAAAATAGCAGGTGCTAGATACAGATCTGGCAAAGAATTCGATGGGACTCTGATGGCTGGAGTGAGGATCTCTATTTGCGCTGGCCGTTGTGGTCCCTAGGATTCGTACCGCCTTTTGGGACCGAGAATTCTTTCGCGGTCTGGTGAAGGAGATAGATCTTTGAGTCTGTGATGGTTATAAAGAGACCGCAGACGTCCTTGATGTACCTGCCGAAGCGTTCTTCTGGTCTGTGATCTAGATCTTCATAGGATTTGTGCTGTGGTTGAAGCGCCAACGCTAGGTCCATTTCTGTCAGAGTTAAGGGCCGTGCTGCCGCGACGACAATATGCAGTAGTTTCTTGGCCTTTTCGGAATTGCTACTCTTGGCTAGAATCCTCTCGTATGCGTTTTCAACGGTTGGTGGAAGGGAGGAAGTGGCCTCTTGTATCTTGGTCTTATTGATGCTGAGGTTACTTTCGATCAATTCTAGGGTGAGACAAACCTATAGATATGTCTGGTTGGGAACACGCCGGAGCTCTTGCAAGAGCAACTGTTTCTCATCTGGTTCGAGAGATAGATTTTTTCTAATGTGGGAAACCCTGTCTTCTATATAGACATTGATCTCTCGTGCAACCTTCGATGTCTCTACGTCGCTTTCTCCCCTTAGATGGATGATAGGCAACCCCGGAATATTAAGAGGTTGGAAGCGCCGGCAGATTTTATCGTAGGGCCGACTTGTTACGAGAAACTTCAACTTGACCCTGTTCTTTATGTCATTATCTGGGTTATAGAATTTGCGGAGGGCTTGGGCAAGCTTACGCTGCTCTTAGTCTTCGCATTCGTCGAATGCGTCAAGGATATAGACTAACTCGCTAGCATTCTTGTACTGTGAAGTCATGACCAGGATGCCCTAGAGTTCATCAAACGATCTGGTAAGATAAACTTTGGAGTTATCGAACCGCTTGGTAATCTTGTCAGAGAATAGGTCCTCTCTTTATGTAAAGAGCTGGTGTAGGATGCAGCTGAGAGCGCTTTGTGCGCTCCTCTGATCCTCGAAGTCGTCCTTGAAGAAAAAATAGCTAGTCGTTCTGGATTTTGTAGTCTGAAGCTTAGAGCTCGCTAGATATTTTGCTAGGATAGACTTTCCGCACCCGGGATTTGCGGACACCTAGAGCATACTTGACGATTTGCTTTCTCGCTATTGCTGGAAGTGGTCGTGATCTATAAACCACTTACAAGTCCCTGGAACCCGATCTGGATTCCTATTCTTTCTATCTAGATATGGTGAGGTGTGGAGGCTCTGGAGGATACTACTCCTAGTCTTGTTGTCTTCATTGGATTGAACTTTAACGTAGGAAATGTCAGTCTATTAGTAACTAATCTGGCTCTCAATCTTATTATTTCGTACCGAAGTTCATCGTGTGCCCACTTCTAGAGACAATATTCTGCTGGCCACTGCCAGAGTTGATCTTATGATCATGGCCAGTCATGTTAGACTGATAGCCCGTTCCCCCAGAGGCGATGTTCTGGGAGTTTGTCATGGAGCCCTCGAAATCCGAGTCTGGCACGGAAGACTCCACCTTCGACAGCTGATCAATTGCGTCCTTTAGCTGGGCCATCTAACACTGGGTTGCCGTCTTGAACAAATGATTGGTAGCCAATGCATCCAAGCCCTTCAGGATGCCCTGCATCAGGGTCTCCACCCGGTGTGCTTTGCCCAAGCGGAGTAAGGAGGCGCGATAGAAGTTGAGTACGGATCCGTCCTTCGCATTCTTTACCCCTCTTTCAACATCCTGAAAATATGCTGTAGCATTTTGGCCTTCTCTTCGCAGCCAGTGACCACAGGCTGGATAGCCTTCTTAGATAGCTCATCCAGGGCCAGGTTTTGGAGATGATCACGGGCTAGGCCCAGAGTGTCTTGCGCGAGAGGGAGATTCCGGTTCGCTTCTTTGAACTCATTCGGGAGGCCTCTAAGGTGTTGGATTGCCTGATATGTCGTAGCGATGGCTTGGACGACTGCGATAGTGGACGTAATGACGCTGGGGGAATTCATTTCGATCTTCCGGTTACAGCTCCGTGGAGCTCCGGGGAGAAGGCTTAGGCATCTGGGTTGATGATACGAAGGTCCTTGGCTGGTACTCTGCCACAAAGGTGAGAGTTGGGGATGTTTCGCGAGTGAAGGATGGCCTTCTTTCGCTACCGATGAGGCTGTCTACGGCGTAGGCGATAAAGAGTAGGAACAAGGCGATGGCGGATCGAATGAGCAGGAAAAACTGGGGTTGAGGCCAGCTGGAGGTCACCAGCTATCCTTTTATCAGCTGGACTATCTGTAAAGGATGTAAAGCTACCAGGCCGGGGCGCAACGAATATAGGTTAGCGCTTATCTCACCCTTGCTTCCGCATGGACGAATAGATGGCTACGGGCTTCAGAACATGTACATAGGTCCAGCTTGCGCAAAGCGGCAAGTGGCTGAGGGCAGCATATTGTGAGCGGGGGGGGGGGGGAGTCAGCCTGAGCTGTAGTGCTTGAGCGCCTCATCAGGCTCCTCCAACGAGACGAGCCAGTGTACGGTCGATCCAGGGCGGATTAGGCTGGGCCAGAAGCTGAACTGGAGGGCGACAAGCGTGATAAAAATATTCTGGGCGTGTCCCAGTCCAATAAGACTTGACAACAGCGTCCGGATGTGCTACCTACGTAACTGCTTTCTTACCCGCGGCTGTTCGACGAAGCCACACCTCAACCGTGAGCGCGTACGTGCAGGTGAATCGGCCATTAAACCTCGTTCCCATGTGCCACGACAGGTCGCTACCACGCGCTTCACCTATCGGCTTGAGGGCTTGGCTCGTGGAGTGTGGGATCACATCGCAGCGTTTGCTGCCAAATATGATCTGAGCAAACATGACGCCGACGCATTGTACCGCACGAGGTTCGGTAGCTTGGCCGCCGCGGGTCTTCATGTCTCCGCCTGCGTCGAGAAGTAGCCTCGACCTGCAGTTTAGATTGCCTTGGCTGCAGCTTGCAGGTCACCCCAATATTGTCGCAACTCAACTGCCGATCCCCAGTTTTAGCCCGGTCTCAGCGTGGGGGGGAGGGGACAGAAGCAATCACCACGTCGGTGCCATTGAGTTCTTAGGCGAGACGGCCCTCAGGCCAATCTAGGTCGATTGTTTTGACACTGACTCCCTTCTAGGCCAGTTGGGCGTATTCCGGCCTGCTTTCTGAGCCGGGTCTTATGAGAGCTGTCACTTCTTGGTACGGGGTTAGCTACGCGAGGAACGGAAGAAACAAAAGCCCAAGCGATGTCAGTACCGTGGCGATGGCACTTTGCGGTCTCGCCATTCTTGGAACTGGAAAGAGACAATTAGAACCTTGGAGAGTCATGGAGAAAATCCGGCTCAGGCAGGCTACAGCCTTGTCTGAGATCAGCAGAGTAAAGGGTAGCATCTTATGGTAACACAGGAGACAAAGCAGCATCATGTGGACACTAACGTGGTGGCGTCGATGCTTCATGGTCCAAAGAAGCTTGCTTCGTCAGGCTTGAGTGCTTCATGAGATCCGGATAACAAACCCTAACTGCTATCCCTAACTCTTACTTCTTTATACTGCTAAAATAAGTTAGTATAAGGTCCCTGCTTATAATCTAGCTTCAACTTGCTCTGCGCTCCAGAAAAGGCATGTGACGTGACGTCCAGAGTTAGGACTCTTCTCCTTCCCCGCCTTGCATGAGGCTTGGCTTGCAGTTCGTCACTGAGACGTCCTTATATTCTAACCCCTCGCGGCCCTTAACAGCTTTGAGAATCAGTCTGTCATTTGACACGGCGTTACCCAAAGCACCATGTTCAATACGCAGCAAGCTACGACAACCCATCGGGGCCTAGTAATGGTCGTCCAACGGCCATGCATATCGTTGAGGATGAAGATCGCAAGGGCAAAATGGAGGGAAAGGTACGCTACAAGAGTAGATCAATCCGCTCATACCAGTTAATAACCTTGCTTCAGGTCTTCCTCATAACCGGATGCTCCTCGAGGATCGGCATCGACACTGTCCGTGCTGCAGCAGCCACTTGCCCCAAGGTCTTTCTCGCAGTGCGCTCGTTGGAGAAAGGGCAAGCGGCCTGTGAATTATTCCTTGAGCCTGGCCGCGTTGAACTGCTATAGTTGGATACGAGCTCGCTTGCTTCTGTTCGTACCGCGGCGGACAAATTCCTGCGGAAATCACGCGTGCTCAACGTCCTGATTTGAAACGCTGGTGTCATGGCGATTCCAGGGCGCGAGGAGTCCGTCGACGGATTCGAGATGCAGCTCGCGACGAACTTTCTTGGCCATTTCCTACTCTTCTGGTTGCTCAAAGATGCGATGCTTGAGAACTCTACACCCGAGTTCAGCTCTCGTCTAGTGAACGTATCCAGTGCTGGCCATCACACTACGGAGGTACAATTTGAGGACCTCAACCTTACTAAGCCTGGGGCATACGAGCCTTGGAAATCGTATGGGCAAAGCAAGCTCGCCCAGATCTACATGTCCAACTCGGTCGAGCGAAAGTACGGAGCTCAAGGGCTACACAGCTTGAGCTTGGTGCCCGGCGATATCAGCACGAGTCTGCAAAAGCATATGCCGGAGCTGGGGTTGAGAGATTGGGCGAAAAACGAAGGGATAGCGAAGCTCATCAAGAGTCCAGCGCAAGGCGCGGCCACGACCATGTACGCCGCCGTCTCGCGAGAGTGGGAGGGAAAAGGAGGAAAGTATCTGGAAAACTATCGTGTTGGTACAGAGGAGCCACTCATTCCGCTGACGAATGGAGTCAAGGGGTATGCGTATGATGAGACGAAGGAGGAGAGGCTGTGGCAACGTACTTTACAGATGCTAGAGCTTGAACAAGGAGCTTGGATAAAACCGAACCCCATTTAATATTGCTAGCTTGACATGGTGCAAGATTCGACCCCGTCGCTCCTCGGGGATCCGCGGCTCGGGGCGACGAGCAACAAACAGTTGGTTGCTTAATGAAGTCCGTGACGCATTACTCTCCGCGGCCTAGCTTAGGAGCTCTCTCCCATCATTCTCACCCTATTCAATTCGCGTAACAAGGCTCACCTTCAGCCCTCCGAGTCGAATATGCTTCGTTCAATGACAAGCTTCCAGTGAGATACTGTAATAATGTACAATTCATCGATGCTACGTAAACGACATCCAGATCCCACTATCTCGCATGACGCGCCAAAAGCATCAACGGTCCCTGTTCGTCCCGGGCAAAGCCCACAATTGTTCTAAAGGCTCCGACGTTGTTCGAATATTACCCAGCCCAATGGTATGGAACATGATGTCGAGTCGAGCGCGTAGATAGTTGCGGCGGGTCTCGTCTCGAACACAGGACTCCATGACAGCCAGGGCCCAATACAGACTGGTGTTGATGCGAACAGTAACAGGAACTTGGTCAAGGAGATGGAATGCCTGACTGATCGAACACTCGATGCTCTACCTCACAGGAGCGTTGAGGTCCTCCGGTAGGCCCAAACAAGTGGGCAAATACACATGGAGCGCCAGCTGGAAGATATGGCCGCAATGCGTCACTTCTTGCCGGGGGCTGTTGAGGGCTGAAACACGAGAATCTTCGTCTCGGTAGTAGGAATTCGAAAAAGCCATTGATGCAGGGTAATCCTAGGCGTGGAATGGCGCCGTTCAACCGCTGTACGAGTTGAAATATCCGAGGGATCAGGAAATGAGTTCCGACCAGCAGCCACACAAATGGCCGACGTAGCCGTTCAAGACCAGCATCGCCCCCTGTTGCTCAAAATTGCTCTTTAGAAACGGCGTCCGGCTTAAGCTTGGATCGAGAGAAGTCACGCTGATGGAAACCGCGTAGAGGTCGTATTCAGTAACGAAGTCCTTAAGGTCCTCGTCAACGCACAGAGGCCCGTTGGGGACTTGAGCCACTAACGGGCCAGCACTGCTTATGTGGTCGAAGAAGACGCCCTTGGTGTCGCCTTTCGCACTCTAGAGAGTTGCAATGAGGTTGAGGTTGAGTGAATCGTCGAGGTCCTCGGTGTCTGGCTCGATGGAGTCGGGGATGTCTTGTGGGCAGTCACGTTGGTGCCCACAGCTTAGAGATACCTCTAGGTCAAGGTCAAGGTCGAGGTTAAGGGATGGTTGGATAAGAGCAGGATCAACAGGGATGGTCAACAAAGTAGGAGAGCTGGACTATCGGGCGGGGAGCGAATGTCCATCTTTTTCTCGATGCCGCGCAGCCCAGCTCGGAGATGGCACTCAGCGCGTAGTGCGGGTTGATGTCGGCGCCTGGCACTAGAATCTCGAATCAGGTTGCCGAAGACTTGCAGATGGGCAGCGCGAGTAGTCGGACAGAGGCCATGCGATTCTCAATGCCCCAGCTGATGGATACGGGCGCCCAGTAGTTCTCGATCAGGCGCAAATACGAACTAACATTTGGACAAACAGAGGCATGATATCAGGCAAGGCTTCGAGAATCCAGCCAGGAAATAACGTCCCGTGTTGGATAGATATGCCAAGTCCAACCACGCTGCGTTCGGATCGGGAGTGTCGCGAGCGAAGGCGTTCTTCCCCTCCAGGTCAGTCAGAGATACGTGAATGTGGCCAGAGTTGCCCGGGAGCCCTTGAATAGGATTGGCCATGAGACAGGGCGTGACGCCGTGATTTCCAAAATAGTCTGTAGCCATCACAGAGTTAGTCCCAGCGGGCGGGCAAATAGAGAAAAGAAGGAACTGACTTGATCAAGGCCACGTTATCAGCCATCTTATCCCAAGCACTAATCGCGAGAGCCTTAAAGATTCTAAGCATGGTTAGCTATAATTTCGTCGGGACATGGAAATCGCAGAGGTAGAGGAGGCACACTGCTTCATACACCGATTGCCCACTCTCCGTGTGCCATTCCTCGATCGGGCAGTCAAGCTTGATGCTCATGTCGAAAATATCATGAGAAATGGTCCTGGCCATGATTGGCCTCGAGGCATTGTACCTAAAGGATCCAGATGTGAGCGTGCGCTGAGCACTCGGCGAGTTGGATGATAGAAAGGCAGCGAGGTTGTGGCGACCGTGCGGATCGTGGTACCCATCTTAGGTCGGCGTCTGATAATTCATGAACTCGAGTTCAACTAGACGAGGAGCCAGGGTTACGGTCAGCGCTCATTCCTCTGTGGTGCAGATAGTAACAGTGGTTGCTCCAGCTAGACCTTGAAGCCTTGAGAGGCCATCGTCCTGATCAGCGACTGGGTCAAGCTGCGACCGTCCATAGCGACAAGCTTGCTCCCAATGGCAAACTGCAGCAGAAAGAAGGCGATATTATCCTCGAACGGAAGCCGTCTGAACGAGTCCAGGTTGATGGAGGCCGTCAAATCTTTGTAGCTCGTGCCCTCGGCCACCATTTTGGGTTCCTCGGTGAACAGGACATCGTGCATGTCCCAGCCAAGCATCACCGAGCTCATTCTAAACCTGGAATGGAGACTCGTAAGGAACTTGCTCTTGTGCATGACCTTGCCCCGCAAAATGCCGTCACAGTCAATTGCAGCCACCTTGATCTTGTCGTGTCTGTAAAAGATGGTCTCTTGTGGGATGTTATTGCAAAAGATTTGTAGGGGGCTTCATAATGAGTGAGATAGTTCGGTTTATTAGCCACTAACAAACCCATGTTGCTTACATGTTCTAGGACTGTGAGAGGGCTGCATTGTTGCTCTTTAATACAGTTGAGCTACCGAAGGTTCTGTGTACTTCCTTTAATTTTGTGCATCCTGAACGCGAAATAACATGAATGTGCCAAGTCAAGTCGCCAGACGACACACAGAGAAGATGCTAAAGCGAAATAATGGTTACATTAAATGCTCGATGTAACAGTCTTCAGGCGCCAGGAGTCAGAAAGAGACAGATGAGCCACTTCTCGTTATATGCGACAATGCTTTGGTGACACTGAGTCTTTCATAGCCCCGCGATGTGATTCCACTTCCTAGATCTAGCAGGACAGACTGAGCTAAAGGTAGCTACGAAGCAAATAACTTCAAGCTAATCTCATTGTGGGAAGTTTTATTTTCAGCCGCTCAACCTCATTCTTCTAGCTATTTCTAAATGAACCGTATTTCAGTGACATCCAATCGCCAAATTATCCTTCTCGGTCTCATCATCTCCGCCATGAATGTGTGCAATCGTCGAATTGCCACCGCATTTTTCGTCAACCTTGGAGTGCGATGGGGAGCATCTGCTCTGCAGAACTTCAATGCTATTGTCCGACAGTCAATATTTGTGTCTGGGAGTAGCTACTTCTGGCGGGCTACGATACTCCTGCTGCTCGCATTGCCGGTCGGACTCAGCGCAGGGTACAAAGTTTTTATCAACGGACACGCTACTCGAACTATAATATATACTCTTGGTCACTGTGGAGCATTCTTTCAACCGATTGAGAACGATGACATCCGCAACATCCAAACTTATGCCTTAGTCGATACCATGGCTGCTTTCCAACGAGCTACAGCCAACGATGACAACTACCCCTACGACTCCAACATGCTTGAGCTTCATATATACAACGTTGTAATGCTCGGTCAAGATGTGGTCTTGTTGGATATGCCTAAGTCTACTTTTGTGGGCATTATGCAGGGCCGTCTAGCTCCTGGCGAGAACTTGCTTCTCTCAGTTGGCATCCGGGGGACACTGGACAGATACAATTAATTCGTCTACCCCTGATCTGTTTAAAAACGACAGCTTCTGGAACAGCTACTTCGAGAAAATGTCCACGTTTGAGACTTACAGCGGTTAGCGCGTTGCAGCAACCTTCGGCACTCGTTCAGCAGTCTAGGCGATTTTGGAGACTATGTATATCTTCCAGGAGAGGGACTAAATCCATGGGCAAATCTGTTACAGACTGGACCATTCCGCAGGTCAGCGTCCTTCGCAACACTAGTTTCTCAACGATGTTTGACCTGTATCGCCTGCCTTGTTCAGTAACATGGAAAGCCAACTCAAGCAGCGTTGTCTTAATGTCTGCGGCCTGCGAGATGGACTCGACTAGACCGATCGACGTCTTCATGTTTCCATCGGTACACGACATCAAAGAAATCGTCATCGCTGATTTCTTAACCCATACACTTGATCCTTTCCGGCGGAGACGGCGGTCCTCTCCGTGGAGACTTTCCATGGCCACGATGACTGTTGTAGGGATGCATCAGAACCACTGGAGGCATGTGCTTCGCGGTGATTTCATTAGACGGCCAAATTCAACATTTATATAAGTTATTCAGCTTTAATCAAAGGCGTGTCCGAGGTTATTAGCATATCCCGCCACACTATAGACGCAAAGCCCTTGCTATATATCATCTTTGCTATCCAACCAGTACTAAGTACGGCTATGCTACTCATGAACGCATACTTTTCTTCAACGCCTATTAGCAGCGGCTTTAGGCTAACGTCAATCCTCGCTAGTATAGACAAGAAAAGCTTAAGTCTGCTGGATGGAGCGGGACTCTTTAGAAAGTTAAAGAAACAGGTGCACCTAAATATTAGAATGACAGAGGATAATGTATCGACTGAAAGCAAAACCCATCTGTAGGGCCTAGTTGTATTTAAGTTGAGCCTAGATAAGAAGGTAAAGGTTCCTGAACTAGAGCTTGGAAAAGACTACGTATAGAAAACTATGCTTTTGGACATGTAATGCCCAAGGTCATTTTAGATGATAACAGCGACCGTTACGGCACCTACTCTTCACATGCATGAACACCAAGGTGCCCCGATCGAAACGGGTAGAGAAAAACCCTGGCAATGACGCACGCATACTGCCTATTTGCCTGCGTCGGAAACACGGACGTTAAGTAAACCCAAAAAGTTGGGAAAGCGTGGCTCAGAAAAAGGGGCAGTCGGCCAGCGCTTCCGCATTTAGAAACGTTGCCGGTGAAGTGGATTTCCCTCGGCTGGTTTCCGGGGATAGACACCTTATTTAGCTCGTGTAAATACTTGGACCCTGAAGTCTCCATCTTAACCGTCGGAGCAGTATCAAATCATAATTATATCCGCTCTGATTGGCCAGCCTCTATGGGAGGCTCGTGTCAAACCCGGACTCCCCCTGACGTTATATTATCGATATCGGCATTGTCACCCGCATCCGGCAATCGTCCACGTACCTCGGCACTCGCACTCTACATGCTGGAGCCTCAACAGGGTTGACGTGGATGTGTTTTCCGGGCATCGAGCCCGTAGTGGAAGTTGGAAAATTTTGCTGGCAATGCATTGACGCCAGGGTCCTTGCTTTCCCATGTAAAACCAGACAATGCCCGCCCAGTTCTTGTGAATCCGCGGTTAGACCTTATTTTCTTCACCTTTACGCCACCACCACTTCACAATGCTGCTGAATACCGTCGTCATCCTCTCATCAGCGCTGGCTGTGAGCGCGAGCAATGAGTGGCGCGCTCCTACTGAAACGGACCGTAAGTGCAATGATTCGACAACAGATGCTCGTGACAGCTTACATTATGATAGTTAGAAGCCCTTGTCCAATGGTCAATGCCGTGGCGAATCATGGATACCTGCCTCGTGACGGATTGAACATCTCTCTGGCCGACTTGATCGTTGCTTTCACCGACGCTGTCAATCTAGACCCGGCCGCCACCACTCTCGTCGGTCAGAAGGCTTTGACCACTGGAAACAACGTCACCTTTGATCTAGACATGCTGAACCAGCCAGGCGGTAAGAATTGTCTATGAAATGCAGGAGACGGATGCTAAATATCGTAGTGATTGAGCATGACGGTAGTCTCAGCCGCAACGACTTCTACCTCGGCGACAACCACAGCTTCAACCAGACCATCTGGAATTCGGTGGCTTCTCACTTCAACCAGTCAACAATCTCCATCAAGACCGCCGCCGCTGCCCGCAAAGCACGTCTTCAAGCAGCCGCAGCCGCGAACCCGCACTTCTCATTACCTGCTTCCGGTGCCCAATTCAGCTTTATCGAGACAGCCCTTTATCTGTCAGTCTTTGGCAGCGTCCAGGACGGCAATGCCGTCACCGAATGGGTCAAGGTCTTGTTTGGTATGAAGACCTGTATGAATCGAGCTATATAGAAACAAAGCGCTAACATTTGGCCACTAGAACAAGAGCGATTGCCTTTCCGTGAAGGATTCACGCGGTCTGAGACAGCCATCACTGCAGCCGGGATCCTGGGTTTGGTAAACAAGGTGGTTGCTGCAAGCTCATAGAGCTTCGATCGAACAGTTTACAATCAAGCGCAAAAGACGCGGTTGCAGAACTTTACAATAGGCGTCCTGCTCTAGCGTTGATTTCACTGCATTTTTTCGGTAACTGAATCAGTTCCTATTGGTAGATGAGTATCGAGGAGGATTGTTAAAGTCGGCGTGCTGAAAATGCCCCAGCATGCGAGAAAGTCCAGGCGGTAAATATAGCAGGGCAGGGATTAGATGATGACGATCGAAATGCTACCTCGCCTTACCTAATCAACCGGGATTGTATTGCATGAACCTAGTCTAGCTTAGGCTTAGAATCTCACTCTGTACAGACGGGACATAAATCTTGATTCCAAACCTTTGAGAGCGCGTTGAGGTCATTTATCGACATGTCCGAGCCATGCCAGCCTTCCGAGGCCACACCAGCCTCCTCATCCCATCCAGCTGAGACATTGCCTACGCCTGGCATAAGCCGCGTCCAAATCATCCTCACTCCTCCTACGCCCGTAGTTGGTGATGGTGGCTTCATCCGCCGTGAAGAAGACACGTATAAGGAGGTCACTCAACTCGACAAGATAACCGAGGAAAAAGAGGTCCATGTCCGACAAGAAGTTCCCGACGAGAAACAAGTTTATACCGAAGATGAGAAAGAGGTCTACAGTCCAGTTCAGGCTCAACGTATAGATGCATCCGAAAAAGAAGTCTATCGCCCTACACCCAGCGGCGATGGGGTTGAGAAAGAGGTCTATATTCCTACAGCCTCGCCTGATCAAGTTGGGAATCAATTTGATACTGGGAACCTTTTTCATGCTGAAAAGAAGGTCCACAATGCCCAAGCGCCCGTGGCGGGATCAGAACAATTCCTGGAAACTCAAGATGATGAGCATACGGCTCGGCCTTCTATCGTCCAGCGTCAGCTCAGTAACGTGAGCATGGCCGTTGAGAAGCGTAAGAAGGCTTTGACGACATTTACCACACAATCAAACAACCGTATGCGCGAGGGATACGCCCGGATGGAGCAGAGTGTCACGGAGCGTGGCGTCGCTATCGAACGGGGAGCCAATAACCGATTCACGCGTCTGGAGAAAGGGCTCAATGACCAAATCAACCGTGCCGGAAAGAATGTCAATTCACGCGTTACCTCCCTCAAGCAGAGTGTCAGTAGCATCAAGAAGATGGGATCTCGGGGACAAGCCAGCGAGAACGAGAACGAGAACCAGCGCAGGCGGAGTGAGTAGTATGTTATAATCTTGACTTGGTGATTAAGCCCATCAGGGCTGGTTGAAATGTTTCTGTTTGGGTTAAATATGATGGACACTGAAGGGCATTAAGTCGATATTCCGTGACTATGGTTTAGTGCAATCGAGCTTTTTTATTTTATCATGAAAGCTGATACAAGACGTTAACGGTAAAACGAACATGTGCGTTCTCCTTTTATTTGATAAACGCGTCGAAATGCCCCTTCAGGACTTAGGTGTCATCCATTAGTTATTGATATAACAAATTGGATAAACATACGATGAAAGAGTACTTGGTCGTTTAGTCAAGTCCCGCCGAACAGATCAAGACTCGATAAATACGGGAAAGATGGGTGAGAACCCAGCCAGGACCAAGTATATGTAGAGGGTTACTTACGGACAATGGGTAGAAACGTAGTCAAACCTTCAGAACCTGCGTCTTAGCTCAAAATGAAGATAGTGTTATATTATTTGTCAGTGACACATTGAAGAAGGGCTTCGGTTTTTGACGATATATGTCGAACTCAACTCACTATCAACCACATAGAGCCCTCCTGACTTTGAAGGACTCTACCGCTGACTAGATTATCTAGCAAAGAAGTCAGCTTATGAACCTTCTCACCGTTTTCTAAATACCAGCCTCGAAAGACAAAAAGCTTTTCACAAGGGTCCCCACTGCAACCTTAGGCGTTTCCCTTCCACGTCATTATTAAACGTCATTATAAATAATAGTACTAGACCTAAGTATAGTTTGTTGCAGTGAGCAGGCCAGTTATTTGGTAAACAACATCCGTCCCGTTGTGCAGTATAAGTCTCCTCTCCAGCAATGAGAAAGAGAAGCAGGGGAATGAGTCGACTTCTTACCGCTTTAGCTTCGCATGGACTGATTTCACCTCTAAGCTTCCCCACCGGGAACACACAACAGCATCTGACCCCGGAGTAATCTCAATTGAGAACGCCAAGCCTTGTAGAGGCTACTACGCATCTGCCGATGACCCGTGTTTCCCGATGCACCTGCACGCTGTGAATAGAAATTGTCTGAATACGGCAGGTCGTAGTCCAAATGGTAGCGTGTTTTAGATAGATATTTTGTCTGGACTCTTGGTAATGGCGCGACCTTCTAGAAAGAGCCCGCGCTTTTTGTCTCCGCTCGGATGGTGGTCCCTTTTTTGATCGGCAGTGAGTGTCACCTAACTGTTTCGGCAGGTGTTGTATGGCTTTGAGACTGGTTATAGGCCACAAATTAAGCTTCTTGCCAAGCCGAAACAAAAAGTTCCAATATTGCGTGGTCTCACCAGCGAGGGCCTTTTGTCTTCTTTTCCTCATGCGCGATAAAAGCCGCTTTCCATTCGATTTGGTCAATTCTTTCTATTTACAATCGCGGTCATACCTGAACCTCTGCATTTGTCGAGATAGGATATCTTGCACAGTCTTGGGACATCCACGATGAGGTTTTCTTCCACTCTTGGGCTCTTGCTGCCGGTTGTCGCAGCCAAAGTCTCGTACGATGGCTTCAAGGCATTCAGCATTGAAGCGGGAGATGCTCACGAAGCCTTGGAAGGCATTCTGGCAGACCTCAACTTTGTGTCTCTGAGCTGCGAAAGCAACCACCAGACACTCGAGGTGGCCATCCCCCCCGAGAGCCTCGAAGCATTTGAAGCTCTTGACCTCAACGCCACGGTGATCAGCGAGGATCTTGGCGCCGAGTTCGCCGCCGAGGGAGAGTTTGAGCCGTATAACCGTGAGTCAAGTCCAGATGAGACCATATCTTGTCGTGTGCTGATTACTGCCCCCTAGCCCCAATGCATCTCATGGACAGCGTCGCCGCGCTGCCCGACATCTCATACTTCAACTCCTACCACACGTTTGAGCAGCATCTCCAATTCCTGGCAGATCTCGCTTCCTCGTTTTCCGGAAATGCCGAAGTCTTCACCGCTGGAAGCTCGGTGGAGAACCGCCCCATCCGAGGTATCCATCTCTGGGGTAAGAGCGGTAAAGGAACCAAGCCCGCGATTATATGGCACGCCAATGTGCACGCCCGCGAGTGGATCACTGCTCCGGTAAGACATACGTTGCTTGGAACATTAGTTTATGGTATTCGCTTGCTGATATCCACAAGACGGTCGAGTACATTACGTACAAGATCATCCAGGGCTACCAGAAAAAAGACGCTGTCATCCGCGGCACGCTCGACAGCTACGACATCTATGTTATCCCTATTGTGAACCCTGACGGTAAGTAGTAGTCGCTGAGCATCTATCCGCAATGGCGCAAAGAACTCACACTCAACTTCACGCAGGCTTCGTCTACACAACGACAAGCGACCGTCTTTGGCGCAAGAACCGCCAGAAGCGCACTGGCCAGTCTTGTGTCGGTACAGACGTCAACCGCAACTGGCCTTACCAGTGGAACATTGCTGGTGGCTCATCCACAAACCCTTGCGCCGAAACCTACCGCGGCCTTGCTGCCGGCGACACGCCAGAGAACCGCGTGCTGGTCAACCACACTAGGACCATCGCCCAGAGCACTGGCATCAAGTCCTACATCGACTGGCACTCTTACAGGCAGCTCATCCTGCTTCCGTATGGATACAGCTGCAGCGCCACGGCGAGCAACTTGAACACCCAGATGACCTTGGCTGGCGGCGTTGCAAATGCCATCCAAGGCGTCAACGGCCTGCGGTTTGAGTATGGCCCGACGTGCACGACCATATATCAGGCTGCGGGTGGAAGCAATGATTACGTGTTTGACGTTGCCAAGGCGGAACTTGCTTGGGCTATTGAGCTGCGACCGGCGAGTGCCAGCAGCGGTGGTTTCACTGTTCCTGCGAGCAACATTGTGCCGTCTGGCGAGGAGAACTGGGCCGGCATAAAATATCTGTTTGGCCAGTTCTAAAAGGCGTGCAGGTGATGCATTTCAGCACGTCAATGCAATCACTTTCAGGTGTCCAGCTGGAAGGTTACCAGACGTTGCCGTTACTCTTAATGCAATAATAAGCTCCTGCCCTGCCGCATCTACGTGATTTTTTTTCTTCTACAAGTCTATTCAACACATCACTGATAGTTTCAACTGGCCTAGCCCTCATCTTAAAGCTCGTCGTTTACGTCTTCCAGTGCAGGTCAGTAGGGAAGCAGCCAGGATCCTTCGCGTAAAAACCCCCATCTCCTATATACTACAGCCTCAAACATGGGGTTCTGATCAGTAAATTATTCACCACAACCAGTTTAAAGTGTGTTTGCTCGTACATCTTGTCACTCACTTGTCGACCTCTCGGCAAAAGTCATCAACCATCTACGTCTATTGGTACTAAGTCTGAAGATTCCTGGACGTCCCGTGCGTTTCGCGACCTCACCATTTTCACTCGCGCGTGAGAAGCTGGGGAAGCTGCTGCTGCTTCTAAACCCTACAGAGCTATATAGAACTGAATGTATTACTGAATGAATTTCAAGCAGTGTATATCTACTAACGCTTAAGCTTATAGAGACAAGACTTGTGCTAACGAGAGCATAGACCTTATTAACAATGATACTGGATTTCTAACTAACATATAGCTATCTAAGTGCTAGTAATAATAGCCGGTTCTCTATCCCTTACATCCACACAAAACTCAGTTTGAAGTCCGTGTCCTACAATCTCATAAACAATCACCGGCTGCTCTAGCTCTATAGGTTCCCTCCCCACACCGGCCTTGACTGCAGTGCTCCAACTGCTGGGACCAATATTTTTGTCCGTACCATCTGGCTCTCCATGTTCAACCGATGGATCAGCCGCATCTTTATCAGTTGCATTGACCGGCAGCGCTGACGCTGCCTCCCAGACACCGGAGGTGGACTTGTGAGCTTGGATGATTGCTCCGTCGACCCAGTAGTAGATCCAAACTTCCCGCAAGGCCTTTGCTGGCGACACTACTGCCAGGCCGCCACTTCTCTCGTCTGTCTTTGGCCAAATTGACTGGCCGCCATTGGGTCCCAAAGTCCATTCACCGCCAGTGTCGGACTCGCGAGCCTGATACAAAGTCTCGTCCGTACCGAGATAGTAGATTTCTCGCAAGCCGTGCTTGGGGACTGAACGTCCGCTGGATTGAGTATCAGGATCCCAGAAAGGTAAAGAAACTCAGGCATAGTGGTTTCGTTGAATTTAATCTTGCTCGGTACAGTCTCTTTTGTTGCTGTGCCGTTCAAGGAGCGCGGGAAACTCTCTGAGAGCTGTTAGTAATGTGTCTCGGTCAGATGTGCAACAACCAGGGATGACTTGCCCAGCTGCCATAGGTCATTATTTGTCAGGCGTGCAGTCTCAATATCTCTGGAGCCTCGCGGAAAAGCCACTGAAATAGCTTCATCCTCCTGGTAAGCTGATTGCAAGGCCAACCCAAGGCCCACATCCAGTGAAACCGCCCCTGCATCCGTCCACAGATCTGTATCTTGCGTCACGACATCATCATAACTTGTCTGTGCACATTGTGATAGAAGAGTCGATAGCCCTCTTGATTCCGTAAAAGCTCGACAGAAAGCCCGGTTTGTTCATGGACTGAATCAACACGGCTATCACCGAAGGGGATAATTCGCCTGTACGGACGAACTGACCAGTCTCCATGTTGCACTGGTAGAAACAATGGTGCTGGGCTAGGCCGAATTTCAGTAGAACACGCCTGTTCCATGCCGACGCTTAGGGCTGTGCAAACATTTCGTACACGAGTGAGTTGCTGTTGTACGCAGATGACTGTCCTACCCCAAAATTCCATCCATAACTATGCCCATCGCCCGCGAGTTCGGACCACTGAATTTTTCCCTAATAGCCGGCTATTGTGTTACTGCGAAGGTCACGTGTACTACCACGTCGAAGACCAAGCCTTCCGACCAGCGGATGGGGCGAAGGACTTTTCACCCGGCCTGAGCAAGGACTACCGGGTTGCTTTCCCATCTTGGGGCTTGCCGACTGTTGTACTTCCGAAGCTCACACGACTTTTGTATTTCTGAGAACACACGAAGCCTGGCGTATTCGTATTGTAGGCTCGCGATTACCGGACTTTTGACACGGCCAGTTGAAGGGTACCCTGTTACTTTACGTATTGTCTTGCGTTGCGACAGCACGGCCGTGTTCTCATTCAATTTTTTTTGACCGAGCTAAACGACGTCCAGATTTATTATGTTTATGTTGAAGACAAGGGCCATATAATGCCCAGTCTTCAATTCTATTACCCCATCTTCCACTGCTATAACTTCCGCCCCGGGGTCCGATGCAGATACACCTTAAGGCCTTAAGGCTCAGCCAGCGCTGGGTAGCGGCCTCTTGTATTATGGCGATATGGCGCAATCTAAGTGAAACGGTATAGATACGGATGATGACATCGTGAAGGCCAATGTTGTCGTGATACACCTTGAATATGCCCGCTCATCCGTCGACTCGACGGCGTCGAGTCCCTCCGCCCCCTTCACCCATTCTTACAACACCCCTGAATCGGTTAGCGTAACCCAGCATCTCAAAGCCCAGAAAACTCACGGCTTCCTGAACGTTGGGAGGGCGGGGGAATCCCCGCAGCCCCGCCTCTCGCAGGTTACATTGTTAGCCTAATCATGTATCCATCAGGCAAGGCAATATTTAGCGGCACGGCACGCATTTATATCTTCAATTGGGTTTTTTGGATTCCAGAATATCTAAACTTGAATTCCGGCGGCGGGTTTCTCGATGTTATTACGTGCGATGTGCAGTTCAGTAGAGAGCAGAGGTTGCCAAACGGCGCTTGAGCAACATAGGACTTACTCTCAAGATTCAATATCAACTACATGAAGAGCCGGCTGTTTCTTACAATTTCCATCTTATCCCCGCTTCTCCGCGCTCCCCTCATTCTTCCCAATGTTGATAAGCCCTATTAATAATCGACAAGAGGGGTAACACCAAGGCGGCTTATATAGACGACGTCGTTTCCCATCGGAATACCAGATCATTCCCCTTCGTTCTCCCCCGGCCTTCTCAACGTCCTGTTCACACAACTCACCATGTCATCCATCAAGGTCGGCATCATTGGCTATGGCTCCTCAGCCAAGAGCTTTCACATCCCTTTCATTTCTGCCATTCCCGATTATAAGATCACAGCCATTCTGCAGAGACAAGAGGCCCCATCGGACCCAACATCGGCGCCCAAAGGGTCACACTGCACCGTCGACTTCCCTGGCATCAAACATTATACGACCGCAGAGGGATTCTTCGCCGACAGCGAGATTGCCTTTGTGGTTGTTGCGACGCATACAGATACACATGCCCTGTTTGCAAGGAAGGCACTGGAAGCGGGCAAGCATGGTGCGTGATTTACCTCGATCATCGTTGACTCATCTCTTCTTGACTTAAAAGCTTACGCGGTGTATAGTCATCGTCGATAAGCCTTTTGCAACATCAGCCGAGGAGGCAGACGGGGTGATCCAACTGGCCCAGCAGAAGAACTTGATCATCACATGCTTCCAGAACAGAAGATATGTAAGGTAAACCCTTGGGTCTACAGCATTGATTCCGATTGACTGACTCTGGACTACCAGGACGGTGGCTTCCAAACATTACGCAAACTCATCCAGCAAAATGCCCTAGGTGACATCAAAGAGGCAGAGATCCACTATGATTTCGAGTCTCCTCCGTGGCTAGACAAGATGACGGAGAAAAAGTACACCCCAGGCGACGGCATGGCGTTTTGGCTCGGTAAGCACTGTCTAGTATCTTAGAGAGTTTTTCAAGGTTAGCACAGAGATCTAACACAAAGCAATGCAGGGACACACAGTATTGACCAAGCCATGGTCTTATTCGGACGACCTACATCTGTTACTGCCTTCTTTCGTGCCCAACGCGGCATCGAGAGCGAGGTGGAGGACTCCTTCACCCTCATCCTACAATATGATGGGCCGCAGAAGGACCTGCTCGTCACAGTCAAGACATGCGTGATTACTCCGATGGCCCAGCAGTTGAAGTTTCTTGTCCGCGGTACGCAGGGCTCTTTTATCAAGTTTCAGCAGCGGAGCACTTGCCCGCAGGAGGAGCAGATTGCAGCCGACATGGGACCTCTGGATCCTGGCTTTGGTGTAGAGTCTGATGAACTCCGCGGCACGCTATCGACGTATAATGAGTTTGATGGGGCTGTCCAGAAATTGGACCCCGAGACCAAAAAGTATGTTGGAAAGTACCCAGCACTGACAGGACGATGGAAAGGGTTGTATGAGAATGTGGCGGATGCTATCCAGGGGAAGGCCGAGTTGGCTGTCAAAGCCTCAGAATCGCGAGACGTACTACGGCTTATTGAGCTTGCCAGAGAGTCACACGAGCAGAGTCGTACGGTATTCTGGAGGTAAATTGGTAGGCCTGACTCGAAGATGTCGTTGTATTCTTTCTTTGATGTCTTTTTTTCTGAGGTAGACATAAATCTATACTCTTGTCTAAGTTCGTGTGAGCAACCCTATTTCAGGAACCCGAACCATAGAGTAAGACTGTCCTGCAGTGAGTCCCTGGAGTGTCTCCGCATGACTAAATTCCATATATTTCACGCCAGTTAAATATCCTTAAGTGTTTAAGGATGGTCACCATCACTAGCTCACACTGTGATGCCGCGCAGCCCGCAGATTCTTCCGCAAGGATATAACGGGCCAACGGGCGCTCTTTATCACATCTGATAGCCTAGGTGATGCGACACTCTTGAATTCGTGATAGTCTCTGGGCATCTTCTTGGACTGCTAGTGGTGAAGCTGTGGTTTAGGTGATAGTGGTTTAGCTGGTTGTCCAGCTGGTGGTGGCCCTCTAGGTGATAGTAGTCCAGTTAGTGGCGGGTTGTACTAAGCGCCTAGTATTAAGGGAGGTTAAGGGGGGCGTTTATGCTACAATCTTGAGCGAATGAAGAAGGTCGCCGTGTTGCACGGTTGATGATGCGGAATAAGTTGGAGAGTGAGTGCGCAGAGCCTCAAGGGAGCAGCACTGGCCAGCCTTTTGCTATGTGCAATAATAAGTTACATTAATACTCAAGTCAAGGGTACCTACGTAAACGGTATATATAAGTTCCCGTATTGTGAATGCACCGTTGTCCCCCTTCTGGCAGGGGCTATGTCCAACCTCATAGTTCCTTACCAAGCTACCGTGACAAATGGACCGATTTTGTCGATTCCCACACAACTCCGACCTCTACGGCATCGGCATCCGGGCCGGTCTCTACTGCCAATGGCTCACGTCACTAGTGGCTGAAGCCTACGTCCCAACCGAAGCGCCTTTAATCCATGCAGTTTCCAGACCGCCATCATCATATCTCTAGTCATCCACACCTTGAAGAACTGAATACATCAGCCTGAAGTGTTCATCGTTCTACCGCTCTGCTTTGGTGGGTTTCTCTCGTGCTGGCACTTAATCGATCCCGCGAACGACCCTGCTTCTATACCACGACGACTCATTACTGGACTCAATTTTGGCGGGGTTGTTGCCTAAAGTTCGTGGTTCTGGTGGCCTGGCGTTGTCAAGCTGCAGCATCAGCAAAGCCAATTTGTGTATGTGACATTATTGCTCAAGCGGTGAAATATTCTGCAGCTCCGCACATTCGGCATCGCCATGAGCACCATTGCGTGTTTGGGCTTTCTTCCACTGGCAATTCTGTGTATCCGACGCGTTTTGGCACTCGTGAAATCGGACGGATCTATGACCTCCCTATCATTTTGGTACCAGTTGCCGAGGTTTCAGCAGCCTGGCCCCCAGTTTCGAGGCCCAGGTGGTAGACATGGTTTCATGTTGTGGCAGCTTTGTTTTCACAAGGCCACATTGCTGCTATGGTTGAGCTGACCTTGCGTTGGAACCCACAAGAGGGTAGCGGAGTTATCATTGTCGCTGGCCAGATGATTCCTCTGGTGATTGCGGCGCTTGAATTGATAGGAGTCCTCTATTTGTTAATCACAGCCAGAGCTCGTAAACGTCGACAGACTTCTTGTAGTATGATCTAAGATAGAATTCATGTTAAACTGGTGTTGCCTAAGACTGCCGCATATTGTCTCTTGCGAAGATGGAAGTCTTACACAGCCTTTTGCCAGTCATCTGCCTCCCATAGCAGTCCGAGCTTCCAGTAGGAGCATGCAGTGTACGGATGAATCTCGTTGAACACTTGGAGCCGGACTTCCCAATGCTTTCTCATGTTCTTTCCTCCCTTCTGTAAATTTGCCTTGCGCAAGGTAGATATTTGCCGATCCATGCACATTCCTTGCATCCATGGCCCCGAAGAAGAATTAGCCTTCTAGTCTCCTATAGGAACTCATGATTGTAGTTCAATAGTGCGTAGAAGGAATTCCTACCGCCTTTGTTCCTTAGCCATGCTCGGTGAGTCTGTTTGGGGCAATTTAGTTGATTGCTTCGAGAACGTCTCCGCCTTGTCCAATTGACTGGCGCATCAGGCAGCTAACGCTACGTTGTGATAGGACATAGCGGGCACTTGAAACTGCTCTTCTTCGTTTCCGGATCGGAGCTCAACCGATTTTTCACCCAAGATGTTCGCCTCCTGTACGTTTCCCGCACCGATCGCGGCGGTTCCAAGGCGCATATAGGAATTGGCGATCTGGGCGTGGTCCGAGTCCATTAGGCCTGAATCAACAGCTTCCATATTGAGATCAAAGGCTCAACACACTCTGGCCTCTACGCCAAAAGATTACGTGGCTGTCCCAGCGTACCGATCTGTGTGGAACCAGGTTACGGCATAAGAAGCCTCTCAAGAGGAGATGGGGTTGTGAGTGAAACGCCACAACCGGCCGGCATTCTCTCTTCACCCGCACTCCCATCTCCTAGACCTGTCACATTGCGTGTGCTCTTTCTAATTGGCTTCTACTCTTAGTCCTAGGGCCACGGTGACAGAGGGCGGCTAATCCCATTCCTACTCTTTTCTTCCTTACACTACCCATGTTCATGCATGTGTGGATTTAAGAAGTTTTATATCCGGGCCATGCAGTAGCGCCAATCCTATTCCACCTATTTACTTTCTCTTGAAGGCTAGTCTGGACCTTGATTTGATACAGCGGTGTAATGATGACAATGAAGTGCATCAGCATTCACAACCTAAGACTAAGTCATGTGTGATGCTGAAGGTGTTCTTCCAATGCGGGCCTTGAATTAATTCCGTGCTAATCTCCGAGGGGGCAGAATTAAGCTGGCCACATGGTAAAAAATTAGCAGCATGATGAACTCTATAAAGGTACATTATCCTTCCTCAGTCGTCAACAGCCAACATTACAACTCTATAACAATTATCATCATCATACAATGTCACAAGTTTGGCTCGTCACAGGATCGTCCCGCGGCCTTGGCCTTTCCATCGTCAAAGCAGCGCTTCAGGATGGCGCAAACGTCATTGCCACTGCCCGCAAGCCGGCGCAACTCCAACACCTAGTCAACGAATACGGTGCCGACAGAATCTTTCCCGTGGCTCTCGACGTCGCAAACAACAACGATGTCATCAAGGCCGTCAAGGCTGGCCACGATAAGTTTGGCAGAATTGACATCGTCGTCAACAACGCTGGGTATGCCAACCTCGCTGCCATCGAGGACATCACCGTCGACGACTTTCACGCTCAAGTCGACACCAACTTTTTGGGCGTCGTCTATGTCACCAAAGCAGTTCTCCCGATCCTCCGTCGCCAAGGCTCAGGCCACATTTTCCAAGTCTCGTCACTCGGCGGAAGACTGGGGAGCCCCGGCCTTTGCGCCTATCAAGCTTCTAAATGGGCTGTGGACGGCTTCTCGACCGTCCTCTCTTCCGAGGTCGCCTCGCTTGGCATCAAGGTCACCGTTCTAGAGCCCGGCGGCATGAAGACAGACTGGGCTGGATCTTCCATGCAAACGCCCCCAGTCAGCGCGCCGTACAAGCCAACCGTGGGTGCGTTTGCCGATGTGCTCAGTGCTATGTCTGGAAACGAAGTGTCGATTCCGGACAAGGTTGCCAAGATAGTTGTCGACTTGACCAAGGTCACTGACCCGCCTCTGCGCCTGTTGATTGGAACAGATGCTGTTGAGTATGGTGGCAATGCTGCCAAGGCTCTCGCGGAGTCGGATAAGAAGTGGCATGATGTTAGCATTTCCTCTGTCTAGATTGTTGCGCTGGGAACACTGCGTATTGAAACCCAATTGTATACAATCCTGTGTCATATCAAAGAAATATAGATGAATGTAATATGACAGTCATGTAACCACTCAAGTCTCATCAGATCCGCTATCGCTACCACGACTGCACAGTAGTCTGCAGACTGCCATAGGATGTATGATTAACTGAATTAAGATGACTATGTGGGAATGAATATCGACGCAGGCGAGTCCGATGTAACCGTGAATTGCAATACATCCCTTGCCTCATTTCCTCCTTCTAGTAACATGTGCAGCATCTTGATTCCCTGCGTCTAGTATCAGAAGACATTATAGACACACAAGGTTGAGAACATAACACTTACCCACTGATGTCGTATCAGGGGTCTAGTACGTGACTAATTAGAGTGCGCTGACGAGACAACTCGTCACGTATGCCACGAGACAGTCAGTGGCATGCTCAGCTGCGTTGTTGTATCGCTCCACTGCATGCGGAGTACGCCTGTAAAAAGCCGAGTTGGTAACTAGAATGGGAGCGTGGATGATGAATTAAGGCTATCCATCATGCCATGAGTCTCCGCTTCATGATGCATTGTCCTCGGCTAGCGTCAGAACATACAACCGGGACCAGGGCAAGTGAACATTTTCCGCCCACGCAGCAAGCTGGCGAAGTCCAGCAAAAACCTGGTAGACGTCCACAATACTCTGCGTAGTGCCAAACTGACGTTTAGTCCAGAATATCGTCTTGAACTGTTCACGCGTCGATAACACAAACAACCACTTGTGGCCCTGGATGATGACGCCTGAGATTAAGGGAAATCGCAACATAGCATCTTCCGTCTCTTTTCCTTGTTCCTCAGCGGATACCCTGCTCTCCAGTGACGAGAATACCGCTGAGCGAAGGGACGACCATTGAGCAGCATGCCAAATGCCCATCTGCACTTCAGCCACGTCCAATCCGTGGGCAGGTCCCTTAGTCTCGATACTCAGAGCCATCGGGCGAAGCCGCAGACGCTGGAACTCGGTGTGGTTCACGGAGAGGGTCAAGATCCTTGCAGAGAGCTTCTGGTGAGCTTCAAGGGACTCTGCACCCTCCTGATTCCGCCCCAAGTAAAGACAATAGTCAACCATCTTGGCTCTAGTGCATTTCGGCAGCCACATCTTGTGCGGGCGAGCAGTAGTGTTATTCGATGTCAGTATTGGAACTATCTTAAACCTATGAGTGAGGTAATAATAATAAGAGTATGAAAAGTGCTAGTTAGTAGACATAAGCTTGCCTGGGCTATGTTTATAGTATCTAGGCCGATAACAAGAATATCCTCATTATATATCGTATAATAGATGCTGTCAGTTTCTTAGTAGTTAATACTAAAGTCTTTAAGTTCTTTTACTGTATCAAGCCGGCAGCGGCTATCTTTCTTTCAAGAGTTATACTGACATGCTAAAATGTTCACCTTCGTAAAGCTGGGGCACATAAGCTTGCGAGAGATATCAAACAGATTTACATATCTAGAGCTGAATTACGACCTTCCCTATATGTGATCCTGAGTAAAGATAGTTAAATGCTGTAACGGAATTCTCAAAGGCGAAAGTTCTGTCGACTATCGAGTCAAGTCGGACTTTCTTCTCCTCTAGAAACCTGTTCAGTTCCTCAAACTCCTTCTTTGATCCCACTTGGATGCCCCTAAGAAGTAACGCATGAGCAAACGTTCAATTGCTACAAAGAAACAAATGTGTGCGGCGGTGTGATGACTTACTGGATCTTGGCTGCCTTTGTTAAAAGAGCCATTATCATACTAGGGTCCCAGTCGGCCTGGAAGCCTTCTAGGAACCCTACCAGTGAAATAGAAGATTTAATATAACTAAGTATATTAATAGCTAAGGAGCTTAGGGCTCTTATTTAATATATTAAGTAAATATATAAATAAATAGTAGTAGGATCACTAGATTATAATAGTAATCCAGGCAATCCAGAGGTAGGATCACAGTAGCACCTATAGCGATCCTATCGTGATTAGGGAATAGGGATAGATCACTCGGATCACGGGGGTGAGCCGGTGATCCGGCTATAATAGGCAAGGAAAAGTGGGTACGTCATGGTTCTGCCGGTTGTCTCAACCCGGGCTGTGACAGGCGGCTCTTTAGCTTCCTCTTCTTCAGTCTCATCCTATATCTCTTAGGCCACCCTTAACATATTCGAGACGCTTCTGCTTCCAGACAGCTGCGCTCGTACAGCTTCAGCTGCGACTCGTCGCGTCGGTTGGTAGAAGCTATCGACATGGTCCCTAGTAGACGAGTCGCCAGAGCATGGAGGCGAGGAGTGAAAAGGATGGAGATGTTCATGTTGGGGCCAGGTGTGAGCAAACGGTGTTGGTAAAGGATCTTCCGAGAGATGGCGTCCGGCCGTGGTTGTCCGGCCGTGGTGGTCCGGCCGTGGTGGATCCGGCCGCGGCGACATGTAGCCGTAGCTGTACGCCTGCTGGCCGATGGAGGATGAGCAGAGTCGCGATGGATGGGTGAAAGGTGGCCGTAGAATCTTCGCCTTCGGAACAGTCTCGACAGCCTAGGACGTTGGTAAAATGTCCGTCAACCTGCATAGCCTTGCCAGTCCCTCGCTTACCACGCAGGTTCCCCGTCAAGGCGGTCATGGTTATGTCTACGATCAGTTTTCTAATTCTTAATGACAATTCTGTGACTGTCCACGCACTTTTTACCTAGCATTTGTGTAAAGGATACAAAAACGGATCGCAACCAACCGATTCAGATCCTGCAGCGCTCGCCGCCTCCCGGACTGGATCAGATGCCGCCTAGTTAGATGCCCGGAAGAGGCCATATCGGCGTGTCATCTTCAAGACTCTCCGACTCAATTTGAAGCCTGGCCACACTTGTGCTCACAGCTACAACCGTGTGAACAAAGACATGCCATGGAACTTGTGACCTTTCAGGGCAAGGACATAGAGAATAGATCGCTTATTAGGGCCTATTTCTGTCGCGCTTCCTCAACTCTTTTCTTTACTTTCTTCTTCCTCAAGATCACTTTCACCCCAGCCCTCTGACTGCCTGTCGTCTTCTCATGAGACTGTCTGTCATTTCTTTGTGAAACTGCTGTCTCTCTTATGGGTAGCTACACAAAGGCTACATTTTCCTCAGATGAGACCGTACTGTGCTCGTGCACAGTGCCAAAGGCACTGGCCTAAACATAAGTACGAGACTGCACTCCTCTAACTACACGTATAGCATAAACATGATGATCAGAGCAGAAAGACAAGCTATCATATACCAGTACGATATGCATAGCTAGATATTTGGCAAAAAGACACCCTAGATAGAATCAAGTTTGTCTTAGGACTGTATAAACAATCGGAGGCAGCGGCCACTTTTTCCTATCTGGGATATTGGATGCATTGTTGGTGTATTTTTCGTCTTTTATCGTCTCACATTGGCTTTGTCAACAACGTCCATTTCAAGCTGGGAGAGACTGAGCCGTACATGTTCTTATACTCCAAACCATCCGAGCTGTCTTTGATCGCGATTTTGTTTCTCTTCTTTACCTTGGTACTGGCGTACCAACGTCGACCCTCAGTCAACCCGAGGACTAGCATGACAAGCTACGCGTCCTGGAGCGTCACTGCTGGTCGGCAGCTTCATCTATAAGGATGGGAACTAGATGTAGGCTAGATCCACCGCCTATACGACGCGATGAAGAGGATTATGAGCTTGAAGGATCCCCGCCATCGCCATGTCGGCCTCGGACGAGGCTACCATCTACGACGGGAAGCCAGTCCCCGGCGGGAGCAGGTTCTAGCTTGGCATTAGCTCTAAAGTACGATCCATATCAAGGTGCCCATCCGCAGTCCGATGTTGAGAATAGTCGATTCCCTCCTGTACGGCCAAGACATTCTTCTTATACCAAGGCCAAAACACACCCTCGCTCCACCTCGCCAGTCGTTGCAGCCCCCAGACAATCTTGTACACGCCAAACGAGCTCTTGGTAGACCCAAACGGGTGCTCCAGCTACAGGACCGTCTTACGACCCGTGTGCGTCGAGGCCACAAAACTCCACCGATGGCCCTCAATGGCAAAAAGGCCAGCCCTTCGAAAGATCCTCCTGCTGCTGCAACGCGGTATTGCGGGAAAGTCCACTACGCGGCGTGCCATGTCCCCACGGCGCTGGTTCTCGCGCGTTTCGTCTCGACGCTCACGGCCATGGGATGGTTGCGCAACGGCGCGAAGTCGGTGTGGTTGATGGCGTTGGAAGAGAGGGTCTGGCGGAGTCGACGGATTGCATCGATAGGTGAGTCGGGAAACATGTCATATTCTGGTCGAAGACACAGGCTGAAGTCGACTGTCTTGGACTGTGACTGTGCGGGGAGCACGGGGCGATACTCGTTGATAATCCTGGCCGTGGTATACGGTGTCACACTCACCACTTGCCTCGGCTCGCTGCACAGAGCCTCGCGGAGCATGGGATAGTGCACCATCATGTTCCAGCCCGCGTCGTCCTGCATTTGATTGTGGCACTTTCTCGCCTCGGCGGCCAGGCGTGACATGCATCGCGTCGACGGCGTACGGCCCAGTTGATTGCGCGTCTGGCCTTGTTCTCGTCTAGCAGTTGCCTCCGTTTCGGGGTTCACTTAAGCGTAGTAGTGATGATGGCATTTCCACAAGGCATCGTAGACATTATCACGAGTTGTCCATGACTGACCTTTAAAGGATTCATCATTGGCGTTGGTGTTATAGCTATGGCCCGAACTAGCATATACCGGTACTCGTGATGTCGCTCTAACTACAAGACTGACTCCCTTCCTCCAGTCCCGCTCATGTCAACGTGATGATTTGACTAACCCGCTAACAACCAACTACAAGTTCTGACCCAGCATTGTCTCGGCTTCTTCTAGGGTACGAAGCAACTCCTGCATCAACTCACTGCGCTCGCGTAAGGACTGTCGTAAATTGTCCAGGTCCTCCCTGAGCCTTTTTAGAACCTGGTCGTGGTTGAATCGTTCTGTTTCAAGGTCCGACTGCAGCTGATTCCTTTTTCCCTCAGCCTCCGTTTGAGCAGCTTTGGCCCGAAGTCTTTCGGCTTGTTCGTTGGCAATGGCTACACTTGCTCGATGTTCAGCGTCGCGGGTTAGAGCCACTAGGGCCGCAATCAGGAATGTAGTAGCAGACATCTTGATGTACAGGTGACTGTGATTGTCCGCTTGTCTGATGAAAGGTGTCGAAATCCGCTGTCCACTGCACGTCATTCGGTTTTCTTTTCGCTGGGAGGTGGTAGATAGTTCTTTCCTATTTTTGAAGCCCACCCAAAGGGGAAAGACCTCAACGGGAAGTGGCCCATGGTAAGGCGTTCCTTCTTGAAGATCAAGGTAACGTGGATCGTCTGATAAGGACCCCGTTCGATCTTGGCTGGTGCTCAAGCCCTCTCGTGCCCCTGAAGCGCCATGTTGGTGAAGAAGTCGACTGCTACCACCAGAGATACTATAACGCAACCGCACATTAGTCAAATCAGCGTCGTCCTCACTTTGTCAGCCTATGGCCGAAAGCGAGCGAGACTCGGCCGGAGCCTCAGAATGAAATGCTCTCTTGCGCCTTCACATCACCGCCACGATGACCGAGGCCATCATCAAGTCTCGGGGCGAGCTTGCACCAGGGCCAGAAACGGGTTGAAGAGTGAGTCTTCCCTTGATGACAAACCTTTACTACCGCATTAGTCCCCTTGGCCAAGTTGGTATCAGGCTGCTAGGTTGTACCAAAGCTACCAACATTTCTTAAAGTCTGGCAATCCAAACACAATCCAATCAACTGACGCGACGTCATTAACAGCCGTAACGGCCCTTTGGAAAGTTTTGGCATGCTTTACGCGTTGAATGCGGCAATATTGCGCCTTCAGCCACCAAGCCGTAGAGACGAACTTTCGCAGTCTTGCTTTCTTGCTCAGCTCAACGTCAGCCACGTAGGCCAGAACGAGAAGTATTTAATCCTCATGGCGTCCACGACGCTACTCGGGGATTCACAAATTCAATATCGCATTCACCGCCGAGCCTACCAATATGTCTGCTCTCATTGCATGGATCGAAAGGTTTTGTCCATTCCGCCGTCGAGGGGCTCCAGGACGAGGAGATGACGATCCAGACAAAGCTGCACAAGAACAATACAGCCAACTGCAACGCTTGCAGCGCACCATGGATCCCTGGGTAGCAGCGACATTCTACAACACACACTACAGTCCAGTTGGTCGACTTTCGGATGAACTGCTGCTCCTCATTCTTCGCCACGTTGGCGACGACAAGTTGACCCTATTCTGTATACGGCGCGTCTCGAGGAGGCTCCGGAGACTTGTGTACGAACCGGGAGTTTGGAAATACATCATCACCGACAGCCTCTCGCGTGGGTTTATTACCGAAGCATGCTGGTTGTTGTCTGACGACGCAAGGACCAGCCTTCAGGCGCGTTTACGAAGGGACGGCCTGTGCGAGACATGCAAAGACTGGCACTTTGGGCAAACGGCACCGACTTCCTATCTCCGCCACCGTGACAGGGACCCGCTCTGCATGTTTGGATCTGAACTTTCTCCACGCCTTTATTGTCATGCTTGTGGGGAAAAGCACAAAATCCACCAATTCTCGCTTTTTAACCAAGACAGCGCGATCCGTGACCGGCAATGCCTCGGTCGCCAGGGAGCTGTACGGCTTTGCGAGCATGTGCACATTCCTTGGGCCTCGATTGAAGACCATATTATCAACTGGCAACAACGCAATCCTGGAGATTGGGAAGCCTGCTTCGAAACTTTCAAGGTCGAGTGCCACGACCCCAGTCACGATACGCGCTGTGCGGCAGAAGAGGCGCCAACCTGGCCACGGGCGCGTCTTCGGAGCGCTAGATATAAGCCAGAAATGGTGGTCTTGGATATGGAGTGGAAACCTCATAGCGGTCTGGATGCTCTTACTCTCACACCCGAAGGGCGGCTGCGTGCCTCGGAGCTGAGGGCAGTCTTTGAGCGATACCGACAGGGGGCAGCCGACGTTTTCCTGCCGTCACATCCTGCCCACCATTTGCCTGAGATGGCTTGCTTTGACCCGGATAAGTGGTGCCACTGCGTTCACTACGAGATGGGGGATAAAGAGGAACCGAATGCATCCACATGGCTTAGCTTCTTTGATCCTAGCAACCTGTGGCTTCCCACATGCGCCAGATACCATGTACTCAGCAGACTGTATGGATTTGGCCGTGACGGCCGACAAGTCTCCGTGACGGCCGACAAGTCTCCGTGAGCCCTCATTGGCCAGATGTGAGATCCGGCTCAGTATGCATGGTGACGACCTACCAGCGAGATATAATGGTGTGCTACAAAACGGACCGAAGCAGCCTTGGTCCCAATGAGAGGTGGCTGCACGCTATGGATCCCGCTACATACCCTCGTCCAAGTGCTGTTATTGCATTCCCGTTGTGCGAAAACAAGAGTTGCATTAAATATTATCGAAGGCTAAAGATAAACGACTGTTTCCGGTGTCAGGCCTGGAATCATTTAGAACTAATTAGCTAGTATTTGCTGTTATACCACCTAGTATTGTATTCTCACCCATCTTCATGGAGTCGACAGTGATCATGACGCCAGCGCCACTGGCCTGAACGACAAATGACGCTACGTCGCCGCAGACAAAGATGGTGGTGAGCCATCTGATGGGGACGATGGGTGAAGATGTTGCATGAAAACTTCGGATCGGGCGTCCAAGAACCATATAGACGGACGCGGCGAAGAGGGCGGGCGCGACGAGGATGAAGGTGCTTTGAATAACGTAGGGCATGAGTTTGTCGGTCTTGTTCTTGGCCACTGCTCTGGAGGCGTATCCAACAATTCCCACTGACGCACTGGTATTAGCAGCGTTAAGAACAAGACTGGGAAGGCGGTTGCTGGGGGAGGTGAAACATACAGTCAAGTGCGACGAGCGCCATCCGCGATGCCACAGATGCACCGTCAGCGGCCGCGCGTGCTCGTACCAGAATCCGGATCCTACTGCTAACTCCGCCTCGCCGGCGAATTTCACCGACTCCCCGACGTCCGGCGCCGATGATCCGGCACGGCGCCGGCGGTCCTACACCTTCACGGCCATGGACTCGGGCTTTCTCCACCACGCGGAACGCAACCTCGCCAACTTCATGGCCCTCCAGGGCGACACCACGCCAATCATCTCCGCCGCCATTGACAAAGGTCCTCGACGTCGACCCAGAGTACGTCCAGATCATCAGCTGGAACGATTACGGCGAGTCTCACTACATCGGCGGCGTCCGCAAGTCGCCGCCGTTTGAGCACAAGGACAACTTTTACGACTACATTGAGAACATGACCCACGACGGCTGGCGCAAGACGCTGCCCGCCTGGATTAGCCTGTGGAAGAAGGGCACTACGACGGTGGCGAAGGAGGAGGTCGCCATGTGGTATCGTGAGTATTTTCCGCCCTCGTGTTCTAAATAGTTTCCGGCGCTGACCAAAAGGACAGTCCTGCATGAAGACGGCGGCTGCAAGGACGGAGACACCACCTCAACACGGCCACGCACATCCAGCTCGAGTACCCGACAAGCAAGGTGCCCGGAGCCGGCAACGTCTTCTTTGACGCCGTGCTTACCAGCCCCGCTGATATCACTGTCAAATTCAATGGTAGGACGGAGAAGTCCTACTTTACGCTGGGCCCCGAGAAGGGTGCCGGCGTCTGCCACGGCCGCCAGTACCAGAAGGGGCCCGTACAGATCGAGATGAGCCGCAACGGCAAGGTCTTCCTCTCGCTCATCGGCATGCCCATTGGCGGCTGTGGTCCTAGCGGCTACCGCAACTTCAACCCCTGGGTCGGCACCTCCAGCTCACCCAAATCTTGTCGCCGCTGTCACGTCGTCGCCCAAGGTCTCGGACATGGTGTGCACGCAGGGCTGGGGCGCCGGCAAGATTGACGCCATCTGCCGGACCGTCTGTGGTATGGGCTACTATCCTCTAGGTGGTGAGTGATGCATCTACGCTCTACAGTCCTTCTCGTTCCATGCTAATCTCCCCCAGCCTGCGTCTGCACCCAGCGTGGCACCCTCGACAAGATCCCTGAGGACAAGTACCCGATGGGCTACACTCTCGGCGACCCCAACTACATCGGCCTGTGCAGCTTCGCCTGTACCAAGGGCTTTTGCCTCGAGGGCTCGTGCTCTCTCACCGAGCACCCCATCGTCGAGCCCGAGGTGTCGCCGTTCCTCCCCATTGTCTGTGCCGAGGGCCGCGCCAACGACGGCGGCGATGCTGCTGCGGTATCGCTCTGTGAATTTACCTGCAAGTACGGTCATTGCATGTATTCTGGTGCTTCTTCTCAAGGTATTTATGTTCCCCACTGACACTGGGTAGGTCCCATCAAAGTGTGCACCTGTACCAAGACGGGCACGCTCAAGGAGATCCAGTCCGAGAGGGACATCATCCTAGACGTTAAAGGCTTTGGCAACGTCAAAGTCGTGAAGAACCACAGTGGCAAGATCGCCATCAACAATATGTGCGCCTTCGCCTGCCCTTACGGCTTCTGCCCTAGGCAGGCTTGCGCCTCACATACGCCCGATCCCTCATTCGACATCTCCGTGCCGTTCTGTCCTGTCAAGGACTATGATAGCATCGAGGATCTATGCGACGACCTCAGCGAAATTGGGGAGCACTGCGGGACTCAGTCCGTAATCCAGATGGCCGAGCGTTTACCGGAGCGCATCGGCATGCGGTTCAGCGAGATCATGAAGGGCGGCTACGACGACCTTTGAAATCTACGCCGAGTATGTCTCCAAGCAGGCGCCGGCTGTTCTATCCGAGTTCCTCAAGAAGCAAAGCGACAGGTACTTTACGTCCGAGATTATGGAGGAGATCTTTTGCTGTCCCGGCTGCCAGTTTAAGGGCTATAACTGCCGCTACTGTCAATATGGTAAAGACCTCATTGATGCCATCATACTCCCCATCTTCAAGGTCGAAGAGTCCCTCCAGTCTATGGAGGAGGTTGTCAAGATGGCTAAGGAGATTAAGGCCGCCCAGGCTAAGGAATTCATCCTGTACATGCTGTCGACCGTCTTCTTCGTCATCGGTGCCGTCGGCGGTGCCCTGGCGTCGGCCGGCCTGGCGTCCCTGGGGCGTGTCCTGGTTCTCATCGGCGAGGCTGGCGGCACTGCCCTTGGTATCGAGGGTGTTGTTTCCGATCCCACGACTGCGCCTGTGCTCATCTTCGGTCTCATCATGAGCGGCCGCGGCATCCGCGACGTCTCAAACGTTGCCCGCGCTGCGCGAATCCGCCGCGCCACGCCTACGTGGGAGGTTGAAAAGTTCAGTCCCGAGATTGCCAAAAAAAAAAAAAAAAAAGAACTTTATCGATGACGCTTTGAATAGCCGGAATGTCAACCGTGCGTGTAAGGGCATTTGGGCTTAGGCCATGTGAAATCACTGTTCGATAGGCTTAGGGTGGAGTAAGTTCTACCTGTAGCGTATTGGAGACTCTTGTCGAATAGGACGAAACGTCTTCTACGAGACCAACGAGAGTCCGTGCTGGCATCACTATTGATGTGTATGACATATGAGTCGATTACTGTTGAGAGGGATTTCTGGCTCACGCACTTGCGAGGCGCATCTCAATGGTTGCAGAGGATTGATATCACCTCGTGGGCTCATGGCGAATCCACACTTGTTATCCGAAGAAGTTGCACAGGACGACAATTTCCATTTTGAAACCAAGGTCATACTGCAGCCTTATCATCTTCATCCTGTCTTTGGGCTTCCGAAAAGATCCTTTGTGCTCATCGGCGAGATGATAGCAATGGCTGTCCGACTGTGCCAGTATAGCCCAGGATCAAGCTTGGACTTGGATCACTTCGAAATGGAGCTTTACCTGTCCATCCCGGAACACTGCAAAGTTCCAGCGGCGACACATGGACAGGACGATTTGATCCATCACTGCTCACAGATCTTCTACTTTAGTTCTATCATCTATAGCAAGCGAAAGCTGAGAGGTTCTCCTCTGAACCAGGTTCAGACACTGGTCGAGCAAGCTTTCGATCATATCGAAGCCCTCACGAAATAAAGATACTGTCCATTCTCACCAGTCCTGTGGCCTGGTGCAGTGGCATTCTTCGAAGCTCAAGATGCTACCCTTCGCAAGAGAGCGTTAGTCTGGCTCGATTTCATCATTGAACAATCCACGCTTCTGATATGGCGAAAGTTCAGGCCGCTGCTTTGCAGTCTGTGGGAGAAACGACGGGCTGTTAGTCGAGAAGAGATGCCATAGGATGCGTTTCTTAGTGATCCGATGACTCCAAGCATTATGTTGGTGTGAGCGTTTAAATGATCTCTGCTAGTATAGCTTAGTAAAGGACTCAAATAGTTAATGCATTAAAGATACAAAGCTACGCACCCACCATCAAGCCGCCCATTTAACCTCAACATCCACACCAAACACGGCCCCCGGAAACTCCTTATCCGCCTCCCCCAAGCGAACACAATTTATGTGTTGCAGATTGCCGTCAGGTCTAAGATGGATCCGCCGATAGAGTATCGTCCAGATGAGAACGGAAGCATGCCAGGGCACGATGGAACCAGGACTTTCGAGCATTACCGTGTGGCAGTAGTTACCTCCCCGTTCAGGACATGTTAAGAACTGTACTCAAAAGGGCTTCCAAAGGCAGCTCTCTGTTAAGGTGTTTGATTCCCTTCAAGGAGAGGGACAAGCATGTACCCGAGATGCGTTACAGTCCCTAAAGAACATTATCGCCATTAGTGAAACAGAACTTGAATGTCATATATCGCTAGCTAGCTGGTGGATCGTCGGAAGTCCCAGTATAATCAATGTTCACATTAGCTAATGCGCTCCAGTACCAGTTTCTTTTCAGGTTTGGTACAAGATGGGACTCGGAATGCAACTGTTTCTAGTCGAATAGTAGGGAAAGACCGTAATTCCTTCTCTCAGTTCCCCAGGCGTTATCTCAGTGTAACAGCTTGCTGGAAGGGCGGTAAGGGCATACACACACAAGCCGACAGGGGCTGTAACATACATATATTACTAAACCCCAACTATCGTGAAGCACATGTCCTTGCTATACATGATAACTCCTATGAGAGCATGTATACGTTTGTCAATATGAAGTAGTAGGTTTGAACCGAGATCTTAGCTGCATGTAAAAACGACCGTAATATGTATTTTGTGTCCTTTTCTACGCATGATGACTTGTTCGCCTGAGACAACCTGAGCTGCTCATTTAGACGACCACCGTCAGTTCTACTTCGTAATTTACTCGGATCCCGGATGGCTCGAGTATATCCTCCTGGACGTAGTCGACCCCATATGAATGTCCTAAATTGACCAGCTCCGATTCCGGCTGGTTTAGGTGGAAAGGTTCACGGTATTTGCCTGGTACCATTATTTGTGAGCGTGGAGTCTATGCTGCTTCACCGCCCTTAGATACTTGACCAGACATCTCACGTGTGGTCTCCATCTAGAGTGTCTTGATTGCTCGTCGCTGGCCTATTTAAGAACCCTTTTTGCCGCCCTAGAATAGAAAGTCTCTACCTCTCTCAACACAGTCCTCGCCGCCCTCTTCGTCCTCGTCAGCACCAGCGTCGGCACAGATTCTGCTGATTGTTACATCTCCGGCGAAAGTGCTTTTCGCGGGTCAATGCGTGTGACTTATTTTAGTGCCGACCCAAACAACGGCCCTTGCTAGAGATTCACGTCTTAGGAACGATGGTGACCTGTGATAATACTGAAAGTATGTGTGTATGTATGACGGGCCGGCCTATCCCAAGTGTATAGGGTAGGTCTAACATATAAGAGTATCTACATTGAGAGTTCGGAACATCAATTATAGTTGTTTTTAGTCTTAGTTAATATCAGACAGTTCAAAGCTAGTAGCAGGCAAAGCACAGTAGGTTGCCGTAGTATGTTTAGTTATATTCTCACCAATATCCTAAACTTGTTTCTAACTTCTCGCAGTAAACCAATCTCTTCACTCTGCTACTCCTTTACTTATAGTTGTTATTAGCTAACGTGTTGTTTCTAGAGCTTAGGCGAATATCTTGCTTACCTCTTCTTCCTCATCATACTCGCCGTAGTTCTTAGTCCACGGGATGTTGCAACGCTTGACAACGTTGCCATTTTTGTCAGTGCTAGTCAAGCAAGATCCCGGCTTAGGGTTGGGGAGAGCCATGACTGTGGTGATGAGTGAGATGAGGACCATTGAGGACTTCATGACGTCTGAATGACAAGAATGCGTGTTGGTATTGGGTAGATGTTTTCGGTTGAGCTTAGAAGATGATGAAAGGATCCTGAGTGAGTGAGGAGCATAATTGACATAAGGATGGCCGTCCTTAAGTATTGCTGTTCCGTAGCAGACTCATCTTTTGCGGAACGCTGCGCGGAATATTTCCTTCAGGCTCACGTCCTTGATTCTCTGTCTATAGTAGGAAGCCATCAACGAATACCCGGTGCCCAACACATGCGATAAGACAATTAGTCAGTTGACCCTCATTTCTACGGAGCACCGGCCTGGAAATACCGGATCAAGTACGCGGATTGTCAACGATCAGTGGTCTGATGCTGTATCCTTTTGATGCCAGGACGCTTGTGGAAGGTGGTTTGCAACTCCCGCACGGCCGCGATGTCTCACAACCACGACGGCTTACACCGATCAGAGATTCGATGTGTGTTGGAACCCTTCCTAAAACAGGGATACATCCAGAGTGGAGATGGCGGGTCCCAGGTCAGATTATGAGCGAGAGTCATCAACACTACAGACATGCCGCGCCTCTGCGCATGTGCAACTGTTGTCCTCGTGCATATGTACAAGAACCAATCGTATATACCTGCGCAAGTCTTTCTTGGTTGAGGTCTTTTGTTCTTTTCCTTCCATGTCTCCGTTACCAGGAACATGGATGCAGAACGTAAATCATTGCCATGGCAGTATGACGCAAGTCAGAGGGACGATGCCCTTCTTGTGCACGTCACCGTCGCTATGTGGGATAGCCGGACTTCTCCTGACCTCAGGGTGCTTTGCAACAAGCTCTCAGTGTTTTCCCAGAGTTTCTGCCTTTCCAAGGTGCGACGTGCCCTTTGTGTGTTTTGCGACGCTCCTCGCCTCTGATTGAGGCATTGGACCCTTGGACCTGCTTGGAATTGGATCCCATCCTAGAACTCACGCACCTATACGCTCCAAAGCATCATAGCGTTCGATCACCAGTATACCTCAGTCGCGGAAGACGACAACGAAAGCCTCAAGGTCATTTCTAAGACCAGACCAGGGTTCCTATCAGGCTTTACCAACTACTGGGAAACGCTTGGCTTCATGCCATGGTTCCTGACGACTTCTCTGCTCATGAGTATTCTAATTCTGCTGGTGGCAGCTGTCACGCGTGAGCTAACTGAAGCCCAATGCGCCGCAAAGTTGTCTGTTTGGTGTAAGCCCATCTACGTTAAGGTTGATCCCCATCACTAACTTCAGCACAGCACCCGCTTTGGAGGCTGTCGAGAATCTGGATGTTCAGTTCTAGAACACCTTCAACGAAAAGTCCTTGTACCGTGGTCAGCCTACGCCGAAGCTTGAAAAAGCCTAGCTTGACCTATGGAACTGTAAGTCGCCCAGTTGATCTCAATACAACGGGTACTACGAAAGGCACAATGAATAACGAGGATAATTGGGCCTATTAACATTCCCTTTGACAAGTTGGGGGCTCTCAATAAGTCCACAGCCCTCGACTGGCAACGTGCCAAACCGGACAAGGGAGGCAGCGTCATTAGGTCGTTAGAAGGTAATCGTTATTTAGTTGTTCATATAGATACATTGCGTTGACCAATTTTGATAGTCTTTCATCAAATTCATTATTTGGACTTAGTTCGATAGTACACCTATCAAGACCAGTACAATTACAGTGGTCTGCCAACGTTTGATAGAACTGACCAGTAGGTCCGAAACGTGAGTTATCTACTAAGTCTTTTTGTTTCAGTTCAGAATAATTGACCTAGTTCCATCTAGAATGTTGATCACTGCATAAACAGCTTGAGGATCTCCTTGCAGTACTCAGCTGATGTTACACCGTACCTCATCCTCAAGGACCCGAGGCGGCCTTTAGGTATTAATGCCGACTTCAACACACAGCACAAATATCGCAACTTTAAGAAGATTCACTAATAGGCAAGAAAACATTCATTAGCCACTAAGGACTACCAGAATAACATTAGTTAGCTAAAGATTATTCTCATAGCCAGGCTTGAATTACTATACTAGAACATGCTTACTATAAGTAATTATTCTACTTCAATCAAATTTCGTTGGACTAAATCTCCCTAGATATGGTAATAAATCTCTCAAATACGCGGGCAAGTTGTACACAAGGTATGTCTACAGCCCTCTGGAAAACATCTGCTATAAAGATAACAATCGCCACAAGAACACAGTAGGCTACTAAGAAGCTAGCCACGTATCTCCACATCTACTCAACACCTATAACCATCCAGAATGCCCTAAAGAGTGAATAGCCCACTAAATCATTCAACGGACCATGAACGATATAGAGACTATAACTAATCTAACCCAAGTACTACGGAAGGGAACTGTTCAGAATCTTCGCCACAGCAGTGTTTAAAGGTAATATATAAGCGACGAGAGCGACCAATATGATTTCGCCAAGATTTGGTAAGAATCGAGCCGGTGCCGGGTCCCAAAATGACCTTAGCTGGCTCAATGTCGTAAAGCCTGGGGTATGAGAGGCGCAAAAGTCTGGAGTGGAAAGAAGGTGCAGACTGAGGCCGAGGAGCATGAACCGCACAAGCGAAGAAGCGACTCGATGAGAGAGCTTGCCGCCAGGGGTCTCTTGAGAATACCGCGCCTAGTATATACTCACATCCGAAATCAGGACTCCAGAGTAAAACAGCGCCACGTCCCATCGATCGAGTACATACACGTGGATGATGATAATGACTGCAAGCGGCCTCCGCAACCATGGTTTGACGGCCATGAACATTGGTAGAAGGAGAAACACAGCGAGCGAGCATCTCAACTCTATCGGAATGGTCCATAGATGCACGTCGTAATGGTTGTGTAGTTCTCCCTACCAGAAAACGAAGAGCATTCTCCACGTCTGATGAGCCTAGTCCGCGAGCTGAGCCGCAAAGGTCGGGAGACGATGAATGTGTGCTTCCCTGATGATAGGCACCCAGTCCGAGTTCTTGGTGATTTCCCGAGACGTTTCGAATGTACGTATCTGGATAGCTACTATTGTGATTAATGAAGCAACGATGCATGACCGAAGTATTCTAAACGGACGGCGTAAAAGACCAGAAGCCACTGTAGCTACGCCTTTGGTCAGCCCCTGAGCCGAGTCGCGTGATTCGCTCAGGGGCTTGTAGGACAGAGCACAGCCGGAGATGACAAAGAAGACTGAGATGGCTCAAATTCCAGTGATGGGCAAGCGTAAAATAGGTAATTGAATGAGCCAGTGGGTGTCGAATTGGATGTCTCCAGGGCGAGCGCAAGAATTTGCGAATGCCTCTTGCGGGAGGCCATAGCCGTAGAAAACAATGGCTTGATAGCAAGAACGACAAATTAATCCCAGTTCATTTTAAGGCGGCTATACTAAGGCGTCGCCCTCGGGCTTGAAAGCCTTCAACACGACGGACTACGAGACTTAGCTCAAGGCTCTCAAGCATGTGTTGCTCTTCATCTCTAGCTTGGAGACTTAGAAGCTACCAAATTAAAGAGCACGCGGTAGGTATTGCTAGAGAGGATTCTGCAATAGAATTGACGTTAAATTAAGGATAAGACAACTCCGGACAACGATAGTAGAACAACATAGTAGGAAGATGCCACTTTAGTAATACTTCGACGCTATACAGTAATACGAGCAGAGGAATGAGGTAACCCTCCAATACATATAGGACACTTCGTGTTGGCCACATCCCCAGCACATCCTTCATACATAACCTATTATCACAAATAGGCACCAAATTATATTATTTAATAGTCCGGTTTTTTTTTTCGCAAAGGATCCATGAAAATCTCATATCTACTAGGATCCTTGCGATAATTCGGAATTGATGCTCTGCCCTACGTTAGAGCCGGACACACATCCTCTGGACGCATTCTTGCTATTTGAGAAACGGTGGGATATCTTCTCTCGTGCCCTAAAGATAGCCTACCATAGACACAACTCAGCCATTGTCACGTTTTCCCTCCCAGTTTTCATTAAAACCATTTGCTATTAACTACTGCAGAGCACTTAGAGACAGCCAGCAATAAGTCACCTTTAGCAGCTCCGGTACCAGCCTATTGCCACGACTAGTGAAGATATTAATGTTAATAAAACGTTAGCTAATTCCTCCTCCGTAAGGCTACTATCCATTAGTAATAAGGAGAAAGCTAATAAAAACACTTACTATAAACTACTTTACTTTTTAGTATTATTTATTCCCCTTTTTACTTCCTTTTATTCTTTATATTTAAGTATTATAATAGTATTTTAAATAAATTATATATATAATAATTCTTAGCTCTAAGTATAGTAGTATTCTTCTATATTTATATTTATTACTATTAATACTTTATAAGTTTAATATTAAAGGCTTTATTTTTAACCTCTTTATCCCTAAGGTATATGCTTAAAAGAGAGTATAAGGTAAGATAGTAAACCTTACGAAATTTATATCGAGAGGTGCCTAGGAGTTAGGAAAGTATCTCTCTTAAAGTATATACGCTATAAGGCTAGCGCGGCTATAATATATATAGATTTATATTAGAGTGCTTAGCGAAGCTAGCTAAAAACATAATTATATACAGAGCCTATATTATACTACGCTATATCTAATGCATTATATTAATATAATAAATATATAGAAGAACTATATTAGCTTTAGGCTACTTAACTAACTATTCTACTATATAGAGGGAAATAGTTATAAGAACTACCTAACTCTTAGTTATTCTAACTAAGAGATAGGGTACCCTTGGGCCCGGACTAGCTCTAGGTTAATAGCGTAGCGAATCTATAGTATAGATAGTATACTACCGTAAGGGCTAGATCCCCTCTCTTCCTAAGTATCCCTCTCTATTATAATAGAAGTTATTAACTAGTATCTTAAGGCTAATTAATAAAGCTATTAAGGCCCTATATAGCTATAGTAAAACTAGGTTAGCTAAGGACTAAGGCTAGCTTAGCCCTAAGCCTTAGAGATATTTAGATAGTATACTATAATAAAGATATATATAGAAGGGCTAGGTTAAGTTAGTAATAAAAGATATAGGATACTATACTAGCTAGGTAGCCTTAATATACCTTTATTATAAGATATAGTTAGTAGGCTAAGAGAGACCTTACTTATAATAAGAAGCTAGGCTTAGGGTTATACCTAAATAACTTAGTAGGCTATAGTAATATAGAGAGACTAAAGGGAGTATTAGGTCTAGCTTATAACTAGAATAGTACTATATAAGGCTACTAGTTATTAGCTAATAGCTCCTATAGAGTCTCTATATTAGCTAGAGAGGATAGATATATATATTAGTTAGCTAAGAGATTAAAAGCCTAGGCCCTAGCTTATACCTAGGGTAGTACTATATATATAGAGCTATAATATTATTACTAAGGTTAGGCTAAATAAAGCTAGCTTAAGATATAAACCTTAGGAATATAACTATAGTATATATATAATAATTATAAAGTACTATAAGATAACTATAGTACTACTACTAGCTTAATAAGCTAGCTTTAGATAGGGTAAACTTAGCTTTATACTAAGCTATAGCCTCTAAGTACTTAAGGTATACCCTTACTACTTTACCTATATAGAAATAGTAAAGAAATACCTAAATATATTATTATCTTTTACTAAAGATTTACTAAAAAATATAGCCTCTTTATAAACCTACCGTAAGATCTATATAAACTTAGATAGTAATTATTAAACTATAAAATAGCTTAATTAATTACCTATTAATTCCTCTACTTATACCTTATCCTATATTATAAGCTTACTCTCTAAATCTATAGTAACTATAATTATAAAGTAGAAGTAGAGTATAAGCTTAAAGAGTATATAGCTTAAGTTCGTAAGTACTAGCCGAACCTATAGTATACTTATACTAAGTACCTCTTACCCTCCCTTAGGGAAAGATAAAATATACCTAGAAAAAAGCTATGAAGGGTAAAAAAACCAGCCTATACTAAACTATAAATATACCCTAATTCTATACCTTCCCTTCCTACCCTCTAACCCTACTCCTAACTCTATTCCTTTTAATTATTCTTTCTATTAGATTCCCTAAGTTCTAAGGACTTAGTTAACTTAAGGATACTACCTAGGTAAGTAAGAGCTAGACCTAATATACCTTTAAGGTACTTAAGTACCTTAGTAATATAGTTAACCCTACTAACTAACTTATTAAGCTAGTTAGTTAATAGGCCTATAGTTACTACTATAAGTATAATATAAAGTTACTTAGGGGCCTAGCTCTTAGCCTTTAGGGTAGTATCCTTAAGCTTCTTAAGCTTTTCCTATACCTTAGTTAGTATTATATAATATTATATAATAGAACTAACTTATACTTATAGTATTAATACCTTTCTTATATAGAAGAGCTACTACTAGAGCTTAGGTAGCTATAATAGTAGTAAATAGTAAAGGCTTATAGGTCTTATATATATATATATAAGCTATATAGCTACTTACTACTATATTAGCCTAGTTTTAGTAGAGATCTATAGTACTATCTTTACCTATTTATATAATATATATAGAATAGGGAATATCCTATACTACCCCTATAGCTATAGTTATAAGGGTAGTAATAGGAGCCTTATTAGGAGATTTATCCCCTAAAGTAGCTATACCCTTTACCCTAGCCTTTCTCTTTACCTACTAGGGATTAGTATAGTTATATATCGGGACTATATTAAGAGAAGCTTACTAGTATTACTAGTATTATTATTAATCCTCTTCCGCGGGTCTATTACGGATCTCCCGAAGGACGATGCTTGGATCCCTACCGTCTTCGGTTCGGGTGCGCATCGGGTCCCGAGGCAGTTCGTAGTAGTTGCTAAAGGGGTCTCAACCAGCCGCACGGGGGGCTCGCTCGAGGATATCGCTGCGGATATCCAACAAGCAAATGGCGTTAAGGTGCACGCTGTTAAACCGCTGCGAAGCCGCCGCGCGGCCGGGCCTCGCCGGTCGCTAGTTATATCATTAACTGAACCAACCGATGCGAACAAGCTCTGCGACCAAGGCACGATCGTGGCTGCAGAGGTTTGTCAGACCGAACCCTATTCAGGGAGTATCCAACCTAGGCAGTGCTTCAAGTGCTTCCGCTTCGGACACATTGCGCGATACTGCCGGGAGCAGGCCGGGTGCGGCCGCTGTGGGGGAGCCCGCCATGCGAGGGATACGGTTTGCCCTGCCTTTGTCGGCGAGATCCCCTCGGTGTGTTGCAACTGCAACGGGTCGCACCCAGCGTGGTCCCGCGCGTGCCGCGTTGTGCAGAAGGAGTGGCAGCGAGCGAGGGATGCCTACTCAGAGAGACCTATACGGTTTAACATTCCGGATGAG